>SKCR01040982.1:600000-1125081 GCA_019454045.1 Zanthoxylum bungeanum | reverse complement strand
GTGCACATTCCTTTCAATATTCTAAAAACCCAAGGCTTGGCCTAAGGTTCCTAAATATTGAAAAGGATAATTGACATATCCCAAAGTGACTACCATTTGGATATGGAAGATACGAAGGAATTAAAGAAAGGGCGAGGCTCTAACTTTAAATATGTTTGTCTTAGTTATGTTCACAGCTAGTATTGAAATTAGATTTTAAATACTTAGTGTGGTACATAAAATATATGTATTGATATTCAGAATCTGCTTTGAGCAGGATACTGACTTCAAGCTGAGATTTCTCTACGAATCGGAAACGGGACGAAAGTCGCTGTTTCAACTATCAACCGTAGATACTAGGAAAGGAACTACCCTTTGGGTGTGTACTTAAATTAGGAACTGTTATAATGTAACTAGTTTGACTAGAAACATTATCTCTTTATCAGTGTTTAACCCACTGCGGGTGAACCTTTATATTCTAAAACACTAAAGTGTTTTATTATATAAAGATGATACTGAGATAAATACATTAGATGTAATAACAGAATTTATATTTTGAATATAATAAAATCTCAAACATATAAATGACAAATAAATAGCTCAAATTGATTTTCAATAGAGACTTATTTATGGTATTGTTGTCTAGGACACAATTAAACGAGACATGTCAGTTAGACGGTGTGTCCGAACAAAAACCGAATTTTGTTGGACATGATAAGGTTTATCACGAGTCGCTCTGAGCTATCATTTCCTTCAAACAGGATATGTATTAACAGTGCAAAACTTATTTAGAATAAGGTTCCATATTAATCTGTTTGACATATATCATATAGGATGTGAACAGAAAGAAACGAGGTTTCTCATTCCTGATAATTTGGGTATGCCAGGCATAAAGTTTGGATGATACCAAACTAAGAACCCAAATTGGATTAGTGCCAATATAGGTTATCCTAAGGGAAACCATAAGTATAGTACTTATAAATCCCACATGAGAACAATGTGATTGTTGCTCACCATGCGGTTTTCCTGAGAGGAATACCGATATGCAGTGGTCAGTGGGAGGATAGTGATACTCGATGAAAATCGGAGTAATACTGTTCAAGGCACAAGGTCCGTAATGGAACACAAATAGTCATCAATGATGAATCTATACCATTAATCTTCAAATACACAAGAAACCGAGTAGATCAGAGAGAGTCAGAAAACAACATGGGGTATGGGTTTCTGATCTCACCTCATAAAGATCTTAATCTTTTAAGGTACACCAACTGATTACGTATGAGTAGTGATACAAGGTATCGACTCCCTATTATGGCAAAGTGCCATGAATCGAAAATGGATTCCATGTTTAACAACTATTTTAGATACTAATTGTTGTACCACGAGGCATTGTGCCTATGGTACATTAACGTCTTCAAGGAAGACATACATGGAAGGCAACATACCAAGTACAAAGCAGGGCTTTTGACGGAAAGGTATCGTTATCAACATTATGTTAATAACGGTTCAACCTTTTACCTGTTGCCATGGTAAATCCATTTTGAAGATGCTTGTTGATAACTGTATATTTCATTTGTGAAATATGTCAGTTATAAATCAAAATCGCTTTCCTGAAAAGGAAACCTTTTGGAGAATGTTTACAACATTTTGACGATTTTGTATAACCGACAAACAAGGTTTGCGGATTATTCAATCCATGTTTGGATTGAAGCAAGCATAGGGTTCTTGGAACTGACGTTTTGAAATAATCATAATAGTTTATGATTTGAGTCAAAATGAAATAATTCTTGTGTATATAAGGAGGCTAGTGGGAGAGGGCACTGACAATGAAATTCCCATAAAACAATTGTCGAAAGCTTGGCTTTCATAGAAATTCTCCGTAGAATTCTGGGGAGTAACAACCTTTATTCAAGGAATAAGATCTACTGGGCTGGATTTTGGAGTTGGTAACACTCTCTGAGAAATTGTACATTTAAAATGTACTTATATTGTGTCTCATACGCTTCGAGCATATGGAGTCACAATCGGGTCAATCCAAGTGATAGTCACTGGATTGAAGATTAAGAACATCTGTTAGTATCTGAAAGAACTAAAGATGTTGTCTTAAACTATGGAGATGGAGAACTTGAAGTGACTGGGATCACTGCTGCAAGTTTCCAAACCGGTAAATACTGCGGTACTATAAAGTTTGAACACTGGGACAGTGAGCTGGAAATCTTCCGAGCAAGATAACTGTTGCCGAATTAACAACAAATGCGGATTTTGCTTGCTGCAGCTGAGGCAGCAATAGAAGCCATTTGGATCGATAATAAATCTAATTAGATTAGATATAGTTCTGTTAGCAGCTGAGCTAGGCGTCAGCACAGGCTAAAGAATTAAAGGTCTCATCGACGATCCAGATATATACTTCTATATCATCTGATTCGTTCGGATCATACATCGTGGCGATGTGATGATCGTGTAAATCGCGTCAGACGATAATTAAACAAATCCGCTGACGAAAACCTTTCCTCAGCAATTTGAGCGAACCGTACATAGTTCGGGTGTTGGACACTGAGTGACCTGGCTATGTGCCAAGTGGGAGATTGTTGGACAAAATGACCCATAGCGTCACTATTTGCACAGATCATTGTGTTGTTGTAGCAAATTAACTATGTGACAAGGAAATTGCACTCTCATCATTTGTGATTAGATCACCATAGATATATATAAATGAAGAGAGGTCCCTATGATTAGTACCTGGACTGAGAATGATATGAGACAGTATCAGTCCCCGAAGGTTTAATCATTAAATATCCCTAGCCGTAGTATTATCGAGACAGGACATCGATAATGCGGAATAGGCTAGTATTGCACTTGTGCGCGTTTGTGAGGGCACAACGGCATAGTTCTCATATATATAAGTATTGGATACTTATGCAAGTGCGATAGGAGGTCGTGTTTCACCGATGGTACGGGAAACAGCTTCGCTCTGGATAGACCCCTCGGAATCCCATTGGTATTATGACTAGGTGTCTATGGGAGGCCGAAATCAAGGTAGGGGTGTGTATAGTCTTAACCTGAGACTTACATCGCTAATACTTACGATAATCGATAGACTTTGGTCTTGGTGGTAGGGACTTTAAACGGGTTCTGAGTACACCACTTCTGGTTTATCAGAGAGTCGTAGTGTATTGGGTGTGATGTCAAGATGGAAGTGTCACTTCAGTCATTTGGAGATGATGTCACGCAGGATACGGTACTAGTGCTCTTGAGTGTTGCGCAACCAATCGGGATATTGTGACCAGGTCATGTATATCCGATTATAGAGACTATGTTACCAGACATCCGATATGTGTTTCGGACGGGGAGACACTTATCCACCCCCAGCCCTAGCACGTGATTATCCGATACTGGGCCGATATACACAATACTATACTACGGTATACTACGCTTGATACAGATCTATATATTCCTATAAGAATATTTCTGGAGAATTGGGTAGGCATGGCGCTTTGCTAGAAGCCAACCTTGTCTTGTAAATCGATATAAACGTAGTACGAGGTACTTACGTGTTCGGATAGTCCGACGATCGTATTTACTGCCAACATATCCGGAGATCTCATGGGTCGCTTCCTGAAGATTCACCGATGACGTATTACTCGCACTTTGATTAATCTGGGATTAATTAGAAGAGAGAGATAGAATTAATCTGGGATTAATTCGATGAGAGAGAAAATTAATCTGGGATTATTTACGGAGATATTTTATCTGGGATAAAATATTAATTAAAAGAGAGAGAACGATTAATTTGGAATTAATCGATAAAATTAATATATTCGATATATTAAATCAAATTGGATTTCGACGCGAAATTAAAATTGGATTTTAATTCGGGCGAACGAATTAATTTAGAATTAATTCGTTAGCGACGTGAATAGTGATCTCGCTAGGCGTAATCACTTAATTACGACGCGACGGAAAATTCGTTAATTTGGAATTAGCGAACCCGAGCCCGAGAGTGATTGCGAGCGCATTCGCATTTCGAATTCGAGCGCGGCACGCGAGTCACATCAAGCGTCAAATCGCTAGTCGCGTCAATCGTCAAATCAATTGTCACTTTTTGAGTGATTGACTTGACAATATGTCACTTTAATAAAGTGAAGACATGTGATGTGAATAGTGATGTGTAATGATTGAAAGCTTTTAAAAGGCTTGAGATGGAATATAACATTATTTTATTCCTTGCCTTTTTGACTTTTGAATTAAAGTTGAGTATATATATCTTATTTTATTTACTTGGTAAAATATTAAAAAAAATAAGATATATACAAAAGCTTTTACTCTCTCTCTCTTGTACTTGGTACTGTACACGGTTTTGGTAAGGCTTGGAGCCAAAACGTTTTCTCTCTTCCCTCTCTTTTCTTCTTCTGCATCTCACGGCTTCACTGCCGTTTCTTCTTCCTTTTTTTTGGTTTCACCGAGAAAATGGAGATGCAAGGAAGATGATTAGTGCTAGCACACCTTGAGTTGTATATAGGTGATAGGGAAACGAAATCTTTGAGCATGGAAGCTTGAAGCTTGGAGCTTTAATGGAGTTCATGCATGGCCGAACATGGAGGAAGCCGAACCAGTCCAAATCGCACAGCCCACTGCCTTGGAGAGCCATTGCCGTGACTTGGAGGGCTCAAAAATCGCACCTTGTTCTTCAAACATCAAAACCGAAATTCAATGTGAGTTGATTCCGCCACCTCCTTTGATGTGTTCATATGTGATTTTTATGCATTGTTTGTGATCTTGTGGACTTGATTAAATTCCAACAGTTCTCTGTATCCGTCAATTCCAACTGTATCTCAAGTTACATACTGGGGTGAGGTTTTACCTCATGCCCCGAAAACCATAAAACCATGATATAAATCCCAAAACTATATAAACTTTTCTAAAAACCTCTCTTTTAAAAATCTCTGTTACTTTTCTGTAAAACCTTTTGAATTTCAAAATTTTTCTCGTTTTAGCATGTATGTAAATTGATATGATCATGCACTCCTTTAATCTAATGACTTATGCATGCTCATTTCTAATACATATTTTTACTCTAGTCATGCTTAATAATATATTTATTCCATACCACTACATATGTTTATGCATATGTTCATGCACGTGTTTATGCATATATACAAAGAAATGAACTATGTATTCTATTCTTTATATGTTTACCTCTATAACATACCTTTCTGATGGCTCACAAAACAATATAATGCATGATTAATATTCATACGCACACACTCAATCATTATAAATAAATACATGACTTAATATATAAAAAGCTTACCTATTCATTCATTTCCATTACTCTTTAATCTCTTTTAAACATACCAGAACATCTATCTCTGCAATAAGCTCATCTAGAAATTTTCTAAATTTATTAATTATGCTTAATCGGATACATACAAACAATATTTATACATGTACTTACTATTTCTCCATGTAACCTACATACTTTTGCTTATACGTGTCTACGTTCGTATTCTTGTTTTTGTATCATTCTACGTACACTGAACATATATAGTTACTTGCTTACAATTATTATTCTTTAAGCTTTAGTCTCATTCCCTAGGGTGTAGTTTCTACATCCCCCAAACCCAAGTTTCACTAAATTATATTCATAAACATTACTGTTGGTTTCTATAATATGTCCCAAGGAAAGATTAAGCATTTGAAATACAATAAATGAATATATATTTAACTTTGAAGTATGGCGGAATCATACTTACAATGCTTTGTTGATGAAGAAAATCAAACCAAAATGGAAGCTCCAAGTGTTGATTGATTCGGCCAAGAGGAGAAGAAGGTGAAAGCTCCAAGCTTTGTGAATTCCTTGCTCTATGATGGTTTTCCCTATCACCTCTTTTGATCCCTTGAAGGTGCTAGCCTTGCATGTGAGAAGATGTTCCAAACAACCACACTATCTTCAAGCTTTTTGGCAACCAAAATGAAGAAGATGAAGACCCAAAAACTGCATGCAGTTTTCGGCAATGTGAGAGAGAGAAGAGAGATTTTTCTTCTTGATTTTTGATACCAAAAATCAATTTATATTTATGCCATAATATTTATTAAATAATAATAAATCTATGACACAAACCATGCAAAGGCTTAGAGTGTCAAACACTCAAATTCCATGCATAACAATTGAGTGCATTATACACTATCACCATGCAATGCATTATCAATAAAATAATACATATAATGACATGTATCATGTGGGCCCCACACGTTTCCAAATGAAAGCGGGCCCACGTGCACTCACGCGTTCGGGTTCGATATTTCCGAAATACCGAACTTGCGTCGCGACGTTAATTAAATCGAATTTAAATAAATAATCGCGCCTAGCGAAATTATTATTTACGTCGCTAACGAATTAATTCTAAATTAACTCGTATGCCCGAATTAAAATCTAATTTAATTTCGCGTCGAAATCGAATTTCAATTATTATATCGAATATAATAATTTTACTGATTAATTCCAAATTAATTGTTCTCTTCTCTCTAAATAAGGCACTTTATCCGAGATAAAGTTTCTCCGCAATTAATCCAAGATTAATTAAGTTCGAATCAAATATCATAGGTGAATCTTCAGGAAGCGACCCAAGAGATCTCCGGATATGTTGGCAGTAAATACGGTCGTCGGATAATCCGAACACGCACGTACCTCGTACTACGTTCTTACCGATTCACAAGACAAGGTTGGCTTCTAGCAAAGCGCCATGCCTACCCAATTCTCCAGAAATATTCTTATAGGAATATAAGATCTATATCAAGCGTAGTATACCGTAGTATTGTGTACATCGATCCAGTATCGGATGATCACATGCTAGGCCTGGGGCTGGAGATGTGTCTGCCCCGTACGAAACATATATCGGACATCAAGCAACTAGTCTCTTTAAATCGGACAATCCTGACCTAGTCATATTGTCCCGACGGTTGCAACCTTTTATAGAGTACTAGTTCTGTGTCCTGCGGATCATCACCTCCATATGTCTGAAGCGATACTTCCATCTTGACATCACATCCAGTACACTACGATTCTCGATAAACCCAGAAGAGGTGTACACAGAACCGGTTAAGGTCCCCAACCACCAAAACCAAAGTTTACCGATTGTCGCAAGTACTAGCGATGTAAGTCTCAGGTTAAGACCATATACACCTACCCTGATGCGGCCTCCCATAGACACCTAGACATACTACCAATGGGATTCCGCGGGGTCTATCCAGAGCGAAGCTGTTTTCCGTACCATCGGTAAAACACAACCTCCTATCGCACTTGCATAAGTATCCAATACTTAAATATATGAGAACTATGCCGTTGTGCCCTCACAACGTGCACAAGCGCAATACTAGTCTATTTCGCATTATCGATGTCCAGTCTCGATAATACTACGGCTAGGGATATTTAATGATTAAACCTTTATGGATTGATACTGTCTCATATCATCTCAATCCAGTACTAATCATATGGACTTTCGCCATTTATATATCAAAGTAAATAATATTTAACAAAATGGCAAAAGGCAATTTCATTATTACATAGTTAATTTTGTACAATAATACAATATCATTTACAAACAGTGACGCAATGGGACACAATGTCTAACAATCTCCCACTTGGCCTATAGCCAGTCACTCAAGCATCTAATACCTGAACTATGTATGTTCGTTCAAAAACTTGCTGAAGAACAGCCTTCGTCAGCGGATCTGCAATGTTGTCATCTGATGTGACCTTCTCGACTTTTACATCGCCACGATGTATAATCTCCTGAATCAGATGGTAACGTCGAAGAACATGCTTGGACCGTTGATGAGACCTTGGTTCCTTAGCCTGTGCTATAGCCCCGTTATTGTCACAATACAATGGAACGGGCTCAGCTGCTAACGGAACTACTCCTAATCCGATTAGGAACTTTCGGATCCAAACTGCCTCCTTCGCTGCTTCAGATGCAGCGATGTACTCCGCTTCTGTTGTTGAATCGGCAACAGTATCTTGCTTGGAAGATTTCCAGCTCACTGCTCCGTTATTCAAACAATGTACCCGGATTGCGACCTGTAGTCATCCTTGTCGGTTTGGAAACTTGCATCGGTATACCCAGATACCGCAAGTTCTCCACCTCCATAAATTAAGAAAGCATCCTTAGTTCGTTTAAGATACTTAAGGATATTCTTAACTGCTATCCAGTGACCTTCACCTGGATCGGCCTGATAGCGACTGCACATGCTCAAATCGGAGCTACTGTTCAACGTGGGTTTACTGTTCACCACGGCTTTCTTCCTCGTTTCGCGTGCAATCGGCCGTTGTTCGGCGAAATCAACCCTGCATACTCGTAGTACTCGTCGAGTGATTCGATTTGATGGGTGGCACGGCTCGTGAAACGAATCGACGAGACGGAACCAACTCACCCATGTCGCGCCACTTTCTCCTTCGTTTTCTGCCATTCACCGGCGATCTAGCTCCACCACCGGCCACCATCAGCTGCACGGTGGCCGGGCGCTTCAATCCCGACCGTTGCGCTGGCCGGATGTGGCCGGGAAGTGGCCGGCGCCACCAAGGGTTCCCCAAAACGGCAATAGGGGTCGGGTGGATGAAATGGGTGACTTTTTTCCATTTTCTTGATTTCTTAAAACTAAAGGGCTTTATATACTAGGCTGGAAAATATCATGGAAGCCCTCGCGAAAACTACAAATCAGCCCTTTTTGGAACCTTCTGGAATATCGCAATTTCGGAGCCCTTCTGGTGCGATTTTCGAAAAGTATTCAACACGAAAGTTGTTCGTCTCAGAAAAACGAGTCTGATTGTCTAAAAAGCAGCTCGATTAGAGTTCGTTTGCTCTCCTCGTGACCAAAACCGCAAACTTTACACATTTTCCAAAAATCGCATATCTAACTTTTGATCCCACGCGTTTTCCAACGCGAGGACTAATCAAAAACAATTATTCCAACTCATGTAACATCACTTAAGCTCTTATTCTTCATCATCTTCATGCTCCGAGACTAAAACATATGTCCGGGAATCTTCTAGAACAATCCTGAAAATCTGGGATGTTACATTCACCCCTCCTTATAAAAATTTCGTCCTCGAAATTTCTTCGTCCTTACAACTACTGATTCCAACCCGGTCTCATGTGCGGGAACTATCTTACTCTAAACTCCACTGAGCTAACTTCTCTGTCTCAACTGTTAACTAATCTATATCTATAAGCTAAGATCCTTAACAGCTCATCCACGGCTTTAAACTAACTATACTGGTCTAATTCTCATCTCTGGCTATACTGGTTTGGCTCTTATATTTGACTGTACTGTTCTGGTTCTTATCTCGAATCATCTGGCCTCACTCGGGCCCTAAACTGATGCTATCTTATCCTTGCTAATTCTCTGATCCAAAGGCCACAAAAGTACAAACTTAATCCAATATCTTCCTATACGAAGATAGTTAATCTATTCACAACAAATGAGTCACCCATGGACTCATATTCAAGCAAACAAGGCACTGAACAATACAATCATATCATATCAGATAATCATAGAAGATACCTACAAAGACCTACATGGTCTTTACCAAACTGAAGACAATCTCTGACAGCTGGATCCCCACAATTGCAGTCACTGACTTTTAGACCATGCTACTGACTCTAACTCATAAACCATGCTATGATACCAACTTTGTAATATCCCGCCTAGGCCAGGATGTTACCACCAGGAGACAGGAAAACCCATCTCCACAAGCCTCTGATTCTAACAAAATTTCGGCATGATGTATGCAGAACATCATGCAACCTGGCTTATAGCCAGCATCAAAATACAACAAAAACACAACAATCTCGGCCTCAGGCCGGTAACTCAACATCAATGCATTCATCTGCAAGGCCTCAGGCCTGAACTCAAAGAACAAATGTAAATATTTGGCCTCCGGCCAGAACGCAAAATTTAAAACTATGCTATTACATTACTTATACAAAAGAAATACATATGCAATTGCAAATACGAAACAAGGAGTCGTGATGACCCAACTCGACCCAGGACTCTCTTAACTGCAGATTGGGGCGATCCACTGTCTTCAAAGTCTTCACCAAACTTCTGCTACTGACCAGCAAAACTACAAATGAAAAGGTGTGTGTCATATTGACTCAGTAAGAAATCATGCAATTGTTTATAAGGTTTGAATTATTTGACTATTTCTTGACCATTTGACAAACCTATTACTTTAGCTGATCATCAAGTGCAACTCTCATTTATTATATACTTTACCAAACATCTGAAAACTATAGGTAACTGTATAACTATTAAATGTCTAAGTTACAGTTTTAAAAGACTCATCAGGCTTTTTCTGCGCTACACAGATTCTTACTCACTTCCTATACTCCTCACTAATCTGGCTCAGATATTTATCATAACTTTCTTTCTTTCATTATATTGAAATGTCATCAAATCGGACAATCTAAAACTTTATTCTGTAACTCTCTAATCTACTATCATTACCCACCATCCAGGTATCTATACATATGTTATCGTGTCATCATGTTCTAGCATCAATTCAATATGTTCTTTCTAAGTAATCATACGACTCATAATCAGCATTAACATATATACCTTTGAATAAAATCATGCTATGCAAAAAGTTAACCATACACTTATTAATATGCAATCATATAATCATAAGCTATCATCTTACCAATTGTTCATCCCATGTGAATATATGCTACACACAGGCATCAAATCACAAATATATAGATATATCTGTAATCATATTGTCATACTTCCATGTCAACTATATGCATCTCAGATGAATCACTAGCATATATATTTTATATGCACACCATGTATGCTATATAAAAACTTTAACATGTTATGCTTTTTAGAACATACTATTGAAAACTCTTTCTGAAAAAAAAAAAAACTATTATCTCAAAGTTTCTTTCTGAAAACTTTGTTTCCAAAACTTCATCATTCTAGAAACTGTCTTTAAAATAACGGTTTATAAAAACTCTTATTTAAAATCTGATTTCTGATGTCTGAGTCTTGAAAATCTGAAAACTTTATACCGAAGATCTGAAAACTACAAGCTGAAAATACTTGATGCCCAGGACAACAGCTCAACTGCGGCATCTCTGAAAACTGAAAATCGAAATCTGAAAACTGTTTCTGAAAACCGTGTACTGAAAATCTAAAAACTAAAAACTGCTCTGTACCTAGGACCATAACTCAACTGGGTGTACTCGATGCCCAGGACCATAACTCAACTGCGGCATCTCTGAGGCTGGTGGTGCCCTACGTCCAGGACAAATACTCAACTGCAACGTAGAGCTCTACACCCAGGACCATAACTCAACTGGGTGTAGCCACCACTAGGGACCAGGTACACGATCCTAAGCCGCCATCCTGGCCCTACATGTGCACATGTTCTCTGTATCCGTCAATTCCAACTGTATCTCAAGTTACATACTGGGGTGAGGTTTTACCTCATGCCCCGAAAACCATAAAACCATGATATAAATCCCAAAACTATATAAACTTTTCTAAAAACCTCTCTTTTAAAAATCTATGTTACTTTTCTTTAAAACCTTTTGAATTTCAAAACTTTTCTCGTTTTAGCATGTATGTAAATGGATATGATCATGCACTCATTTAATCTAATGACTTATGCATGCTCATTTCTAATACATATTTTTACTCTAGTCATGCTCAATAATATATTTATTCCATACCACTACATATGTTTATACATATGATCATGCACGTGTTTATGCATATATACAAAGAAATGAACTATGTATTCTATTCCTTATATGCTTACCTCTATAACTTACCTTTCTGATGGCTCACAAAATAATATAATGCATGATTAATATTCATACGCACACACTCAATCATTATAAATAAATACATGACTTAATATATATAAAAAACTTACTTATTCATTCATTTCCATTACTCTTTAATCCTTTTTAAACATACCAGAACATCTATCTCTGTAATAAGCTCATCTAGACATTTTCTAAATTTATTAATTATGCTTAATCGGATACATACAAACAATATTTATACCTGTACTTACTATTTCTCCATGTAACCTACATACTTTTGCTTATACGTGTCTACGTTCATATTCTTGTTTTTGTATCATTCTACGTACACTGAACATATATAGTTACTTCCTTACAATTATTATTCTTTAAGCTTTAATCCCATTCCCTAGGGTGTAGTTTCTACATCCCCCAAACCCAAGTTTCACTAAATTATATTCATAAACATTACCTTATTCGTATGCTCTGTCTATATATATAAATACTGGTCTTTGCCTACATAAGCATCTCTTTATTTCTATATACTCATACGTCTGCTTATTTCTGCTACATTCATCTTTATATATATGTATATACATAGGTTTCATGTTTATAACTATATACAACTTTATTTTATTACTACTTTCAAACAACGATAAATTTCTTAAGTACCCAAGGCACAAGTTACTTACCTGGCTAAGCGAATGCCCGCAATCCGGGTCTGATCTGTCAAAACAAATCACAACGCAAGGTTAGTACCGCTACTTGCAGAACTTCCAACCTATCTAAAAAAACTACGGGTTTCCCCGGAACACCTGAATCATCTCTGATACTACGGTCTAAGCTTCATTACTCTAATACATGCTTACATGCTATTCTAAATTAACTAGATGGGTCATATTCTCATTTTACGCGTGTGCAACAAAACTTACGGAAAAATTTCCGCAAACGCTACGGAAGGGTCTCGAACCCTTCGAACTAATCCAAAATTACCTAATTACCCTCGCAATACCATATTTACATCATAACTATGTTTACGATCAACTACGCTCATTCGCGCGAGAAATTTCTTTTTACCGAAATCTCGCTAACTCTACCAGATCGGTCATATCTCATCTGATTCCTCCCGGATTCTATCACATTTATCATTTTAACATATTCAATCATATTCAATTCATATCAAGGCAATTCGCTAAACTACGGAACTACCGGAAATATCCGAATATAAATCGATACACTTTGAAATATCATATTTTGAACGGAATGTCGCACCAAAATTCTGAGGCCATATCAGGACTCCCTACGGCCATACGAACGCGCTGGTGTCGACGGAATTCCGATCGGAGCTACTGTTCATCATGGGTTTACTGTTCACTGCAGCTTTCTTCCTTGTTTCGCGTGCAATCGGCCGTTGTTCGGCAAAATCAACCCCGCACACTCGTAGTACTCGTCGAGGGATTCGATTTGGCGGGTGGCACGACTCGTGAAAGGAACTGACAAGCCGGAACCAACTCACCCACGTCGCGCCACTTTCTCCTTCATTTTCTGCCATTCGTCGGCGATCTAGCTCCACCGCCGGCCACCATCAGCTGCACGGCGGCCGGGTGCTTCAATCCCGACCGTCGCGCCGGCCGGTTGTGGCCGGGAAGTGGCCGGTGCCACCAAGGGTTCCCCAAAACGGCAATAGGGGTCGGGTGGAGGAAATGGGAGACTTTTGCCATTTTCTTGATTTCTTAAAACTAAAGGGCTTTATATACTAGGCTGGAAAATATCATGTAAGCCCTCGCGAAAACTACAAATCGGCCATATTCTGGAATCTTCTGGAATATCACAATTTCAGAGCCCTTCTGATACGATTTTCGAAATTTATTCAACACGAAAGTTGTTCGTCCCGGAAAAACGAGTCTGATAGTTTAAAAATCAGCTCGATCGGAGTTCGTTTGCTCTCTTCATGACCAAAACCGCAAACTTTACGCGTTTTCCAAAAATCGTGTATCTAACTCTTGATCCCACACGTTTTCCAACGTGACGACTAATCAAAAACAATTATTCCAACTCATGTAAAATCACTTAAGCTATTATTCTTCATCATCTTCATGCTCTGAGACTAAAGCATTTTTCCGGGAATCTTCTAAAACAATCCTGAAAATCTGGGATGTTACAGTGAACTAAGGATGTATGATTTAAGTTTTAAATCATCATCCTTCCAAGTTTCAAAAACTTGGCTTTCCTCATCCGTAGAATCCGCACCCACAGCAAGGGGCAACGGACCCTCAAGAACATATCCCAGTTTCTCGGAATCGAGGACAATCCTCAAATCCAAGTCCCAGACAACGAAGTTTTTAGCGCCTTTTAGTTTGTTCGAATCAATCATACGCGCAAACTGATTCGTGGATGGTGCCGCCATCGCAAATCTATCATATAGATCACGAAAAACGGTTAGCAGAAATTTAAGCAGTTTCATATAATATCAAAAGCATAAACTAGATCATGGATTTTTAATCTAAAAATACACATTCCACTAAATCATACAATACTGTAATCCCCAAACAGAATACAAAGATTTAATAATTAAATTAAATACAAATAGTGAAAAGTGGATCCCGTGAATATATTTCAGCTCACAGCAGAGGCACGGTCTCGCCTACGTATATTCATCAGGTAGACAACTCATTTATCGATCACTCACTAGTGACTCCTATATTTCCGGTCCTGACCGTTTCTCGTTGTCGCTACTAAGGCAGGCCCACAAGGAGACGTACCAAAGTTAAACTTGTCACTGAAAAATTCAAGTTACTTGCGTAACCCTGACAGCTGAGGCACATTCAGGATTCCGCTTTCGCTTGAATTTATCTAGTATCTGATATACATCCGGTATAAATAAATCTTTATCGGCTACATCCTCACAGCAGAGGCACGGTCTCGGATGTAGTCACGAAGAAATATTCATAAACCGTATTGACAAGACGGACCACATAACATGCATCAAATACATAATTACATTAAAACCTTATTAATTAGGGATTTTCCGCTAAGTGTCATACACCATAAATCTAATCAAATTAGATTATAACATGCATGTATAAAGTTAAAAACATGATTAAACATTGAATCAAACAAGCTAATCATTTTAGGTGGCCTAGAATCAGACTCGCTCTGATACCATTTTGTAGGGGTTTTATTGCGGATATTCGGTAACGCAGAGGAAATAATGGAAAATCAAATTTTCCGATTTCAAAAATTTTTCTCGGATTAATTAAATAAACATATTTATTTAATTTTTCAATAATTAAATTATGAAATAAAATTCAATAAATCAAATTTATGTGAATCTACCGAATTGCCCTTACACTTTGTATTTTGTTCATTTTAGTCCGAAATTGTTCAAATAAATTTTGGATGATTCTAAATCATTACTAATATGAATTTAACATGTCACAAATTTCAAAACACAAATTGTAACCAAAAACCCAAAAACTTTGCACATTGGCCGAGAGCCTCCAAAGGGGGGGTTTGTGCATTTTGCACTTTCATGGTTCAAAACACATCAAGGCAAAATCCAATCAACCCAATATTTTACATGCATCATATACACATCCAAATACACCACATAAATGAAAAGACCCAAATTTGGAAGTGTTCTTAAACCCTAATTTTTCAATTTCTTCAAATTGGACAAATTAGACCAAATTAGTTAAATCAATTACTTCAATCATGTTTCTTCCATCCAATTCAAGTCTCAACACAATGAAATAAATATAGATTAAATATAGGTCATTTAAGAGTGGGTCAAAAACTCTAGATTAGCAACAAAGTTCTAAAACCATGGAAAGAATGCTTATCACTACACTAGTTACAGTCTTCCAACATCATACATGCTTATCACCTTCATCAAAATTTTATCATCAAAAGTACAAAGAATAAAGAATAGAAAAACTTAAGAACATCACAAGATGTTGCCCACAACAAGAGGAACAAATTACTCTCTAATGGAAGGTTGGAAATACTTACTAAATTCCAAGATTTTCTTTTCTTTTCTCTCTACCTTCTTTGTTTTGTTTTAATGGAGTTTTGATAAAGTGTATTAGGTTATCTAAACCCTAAATGAAACAAAACAATATATACTTGTTACAAATTGGCCTTGGCCGAATTTGGCCTAAGCAAAAACAAGACATATTAATTTCAATTTCATTTGAATTTCATTAAGCCAAGTTGATAAAATGTTCATTACACTTTGATGATAATTTTCAACAAGTCAACAATGGCAACTAAGTCATTAAAACAAATATCTAAACCTTAAGATATTTATATTTTAATTAATTTAATCATTTAACAATTAAATAATTATTTAATTAATTAAATATAAATATATTAAATATATGTATTATATTTACATTAAATATTAAATACATATATTCATTTATGATATTAGTCAAATATCTCAATTTGACAATTAATTAATGTGTATTTAAATTAATCAAGTATTAAATGTAAATACACAAAAATTAAGGAAATGACTATCGAGTCCTTAAACATGTATTTTGCGTTTAACCTTTAAACGACTTTATAAATAATCAATATTATTTATAAATGTTGCTCTAGTGCTCTACGAGTATATTTCAATATCGAGACTCTCTAGATTCAGGCATATCCGTCACGAAATCCAATTTCGTGTCCATAATCTATCCACCCGTAAATTATGACGATCACGGATAAACTCGCTGAATCATACAGGTCGAGGTCATGGAAAATGTATAATTCCTCTGTCACAGGTATCCGGATAAATCCCAGAGATATAGATGTAAACGTCAAATCTCTATAGGGATTATCCAGTCGATTATTCTATTAGCAATCTCAAAAAGAACATTTAGAACTAACTTCTAAATTGTACCACGGGCCCATGGATTTTATGTTGGGGTTGGTGCTCAGAGCGCCAATTCCCGGTTGTATTTCTGTTGAATACTTATATAAAACATTATTATTATGAATAATATATGCAGTTTCTATAATATAATCTATCTTTCTATATGGTAAAGACGTAATGACCTTAGAATGATTAGTCATGGTACTGTTGCAAAAGTGTCGCAACGGACATTGAGTAGTATCATGACGTTGTCATTCTCAGACAGTTCCTGGTCAAGGTTTACACTACTTGGTCAGTATAGTAAACCCGTTGAGACCGGTACATGTCGTGTACTGGAATATATGATTCCAATGGTTTCTCAATGAACCATAAGTCTTGGAGACTAGTATAGACGTGTAGGTGTTTATAGCGGATAAACACTGAACGACTCACCGAAGATTCTTAATGGATGGTACACCAGCGTCAATAAGAATCTTCTTGGGTTGAGTAGCACTTGTGATTCTTAGACTTGAGATGCCATTGTGGGCACATGAGACATCTTCTACACTTAGACGGCAGTCACGTCACCGATCTATTTAGATCAGACCTCCGCCTGTTCGTTGGGTGTAGACAGATCCTCAGGGTGTCCTATGTGTATCAAGATAGGATCCGTCAGTTCTGTGTATCAGAGCATAGGTAGTCCATATGATTAGCAATCAGATAATACCATGGGCCCGAGGTAAAGTTTAGAAGCAAGTTCTAAACATTCTTTTAGAGATTGCTAATAGAATAGTCGACTGGATAATCCCGATAGAGATTTGACGTTTACATCTATATCTCTGAGATTTATCCGGATACCTGTGACGGAGGAATTATACATTTTCCATGACCTCGACCTGTGTGGTTCAGCGAGATTATCTGTGATCGTCATAATCTACTGGTGGATAGATTATGGACACGAAATTTGATTTCGTGACGGATATACCTGAATCTAGAGAGTCTCAATAATGAAACATACTCGTAGAGCACTAGAGCAACATTAATAAATAATATTGATTATTTATAAAGTCGTTTAAAGGTTAAACGTAAGATACGTGCTAAAGGGACTAGATAGTCATTTACCTAATTATTGTGTATTTACATTTAATACTTGATTAATTTGAATACACATTAATTAATAGTCAAAATGAGTTATTTGACTTATATCCTAAATGAATATATGTTTTTAATATATAATGTAAATATTATACATATATTTAATATATTTGTATTTGATTAATTAATTGATTATTTAATTGTTAAATGATTAAATTAATTAATATATAAATATCTTACATTAGGATATATTAAGTAAATGATGTTAGTTGCCTTTGTTGACTTAAATAAATATCTAATAAAGTTGTATTAAGATATTTATGCAAGTTGATAACATTAGTTTGAAATGAAATTGAAATTTATAAACTTGTAAAAGCCAAGGTGAATTTCGGCCAAGGCTTAAATGTTACAAGTATATATTGATTTTCATTTCACTTTACAAAAAAACCTAATACACTTTACAAAAGAAAACTCCATTGAAGAAACTTAAAGAAAGCTTGAGAAAGAAAGAAAGATTAAAGAAAGCTTGGAATTTTAGTAAGTTTTTCAAACTTGCTATTAGAGAGGAAAATGTTCCTTAGGTTCTAGGCTTCAACATGTGATATTCTTAGATTATTTCTTTCTTTATTTCTTGGTGTTTTTCTTGATGGAAGTTTGATTGAAGTGTTGAGCATGTGTGGTGAAGGAAAGTTGTGACTATTGTAGTTGTAAACTTTCTTTTAAGGTTTTGGAAACCATGTTGCTAATCTAGAGTTATTGACCCACTCTTAAATGACCTATATTTGATCTTGAGTTGTTTCACTATGTTGAGACTTGGATTGGATGGAAGAATGATGATTGAAGTAATTGATTTAATGTATTTGGTCTAATTTGTCCAAATTGTGGAAATTGAAAAATTAGGGTTCATGACTAATTCCAAATTTAGGGCTTTTCATATATGTTGTGTATTTGTGTGTGTATATGATGCATATAAAGTTTCATGTTCATTGGATTACATCTTGATGTGTTTTGAAGCATGAAATGACAAAGTGCACCAAATGGCACCATTGTGGTGCTCTCGGCCTTGGTGAGATAATTTGGGGATTTTGGTTGTTTTGGTGTTTTGATGTTTTGAACATGCTAAGTTCATCTTAGAAATGATTTAGAATCATTCAAAATTGATTAGATCAATTTCGGACTAAAATGGACAAAATACCAAAGTAAGGGTAATTTGGTAAATTCACTTAAATATGATTTATTGAATTTTATTTCATAATTTGATTATTGGAATATTAAATAAATATGTTTATTTAATTAATCCGAGAAAAAGTTTTGAAATCTGAAAATTGGATTTTCACCGCTTCCGCTGCGTTACCGGATTTAGCCCCTAAAAACCCCTACATTTTATCTGATTGCTAATCATATGGACTACCTATGCTGTGATATACAGAACTGACGGATCCTGTCTTGATACAAACATGACACCCTGAGGATATATCTACACCCAACGAACAGGCGGAGGTCTGATCTAAATAGATCGCTGATGTGTTTGCCATCTAAGTATAGAAGATGTCTCATGTGCCCATAGTGGCATCTCAAGTCTAAGAATCACAAGTGCTACTCAACCCGACAAGATTCTTATTGACGTTGGTGTACCATCCATTAAGAATCTTCGGTGAGTCGTTCAGTGTTTATCCGCTATAAACACATACACGTCTATACTAGTCTCCAAGACTTATGGTTCATTGAGAAACCATTGGAATCATATATTCCAGTATACGACATGTACCAGTCTCAACGGGTTTACTATACTGACCAAGTAGTGTAAACCTTGACCAGGAACTGTCTGAGAATGACAACGTCATGATACTACTCAATGTCCGTTGCGACACTTTTGCAACAGTACCATGACTAGTCATTCTAAGGTCATTACGTCTTTACCATATTTAAAAACACATTATATTATAGAAACTGCATATATTATTCAAAATAATAATGTTGGCGCTGTGAGCACCAACTCCAACAGATAATACTACGACTAGAGATATTTAATGATTAATCATAAGTACTTTTATCATTTATATATCCAAGTAAATAAATTACAAAATGATAAAAGGCAATTTCCACTCTCGCATAGTTAATTTGTACAAAAACCACAATGTCTTTTACAAATAGTGACGCTATGGGTCATAATTGTCTAACACTTTGGTCAATATGGATCAAACCCAACTACCAAGGCCCAATAAAGGAATCACCCTATATGCCATAAAATTAATTTTGGCCCATTAGGCCCAATTAAATATTAAAAGGCCCATTTGTTATATTTGGACTTAATGGAATGGTTTAGGCCCAATTTGGATCCAATTCAATTGTCCTAAACCAACTTGGCCCAACCAAGTCCATTAGGCCGAAATACAACATTTTAAGCCCAATTCCAAATTAAGCCCAATTAATTAAATTCCAATTTTCCAAAATTCACAATTTAATTAATTAAAGTGTTTAACCATGATTAATTATTTAAATTAACATTTCCAAAATACTAATCTAATCAATTAATCATGCTTATTTATAATCAATACATGTCCAACATTATTGAAACAAAATCAAGTCATTTTCATGCTTCCATGGTCACGGTAATTAGAGATTTTTAAATTCGATTTTGATTTCAATTCAATTAAATCACAAATCAATATATCTCATGTCTTTTAAACACATCTAATGATTTAAAAAACAAAAAATACCATGACTTTAGGGCATATACACATTCGGCCAAGCCATGATTTTTTGGCAAAATTAATCCAATTAATTTTTTATAAAATTGATCATGCATAACTCTAAGTTATCAACATACAAGCATACTCAAACAAACAATTTGATTAAAACATGCTCAAATCAAAAATACCCAAATTTTAGTATATAAACCCTAATCAAATTTCATGCTCAAATAGGCTCTAATACCATTGTTAGGTTTCTAAGGTCATCCGAAGATCATATTAAGCATGAAACATGTGAATACTCAAAATAAAGTTGCGGAAAAATACTCACTTTGAATGGTAGAGAAGACGTGTGTAGAATAAAACTTTGCTCCTTGAATGGTGGCTTCAAGCTTTCTTTGAATGTTAAATCAATGCTCCAAGCTTTGATCTTTGATTCCAAGCTCAATGGGAAAATTTCACTATCACCTTTGTATGAATCTTTAAGTGCTAGCTATGGAAACTTTTTGCAACAAAAATTTCCTTTTTGCCTTTGAAGGATTCGACCAAATACAACTTATGCAAAAGTCAAGACAAACTTTGGTATATGCTTTTCCAAAAAGCAAAAACAAGTTTGGAGGGAAAAATGTCATTAATGCCTCCAACTACTCCCATCAATCATAAAATGACTAGATGTCAATCACCAAAAAGGTGACAAGACTTCCATCACTTAAGTGACATGCGATGTGACTTGCGATGTGACTTGTGGGCCTCACTTTAATTCAAAATTCGAGTGGGCCCGTAAACACATTCTGGGCTTGGGTTCGTTAATTTCGAATTAACGAACTTTCCGTTGCGACGTAATTAAATCAAATTTAATTAAATAATTATGCCTAGTAAAATTACTATTCACGTCGTTCACGAATTAATTCTAAATTAATTCATTCACCCGAAATAAAATCCAATTTTAATTCCGCGTCGAAACCTAATTTCTTTTAATATATAGAATATATTATTTTATCGATTAATTCAGAATTAATCGTTCTCTCTCTTTAAATAGTATTTTATCCCAGATAAAATCTCTCCGCAATTAATCCTAGATTAATTATGTTCGAATCATACGTCATCGGTGAATCTTCGGGAAGCGACCCATGAGATCCCTGGATATGTTGGCAGTAAATCCATTCGTCGGACTATCTGAACACTTGAGTACCTCGTACTATATTTTTACCGATTTACGAGACATGGTTGGCTTCTAACAAAGCACCGTGCCTACCCAATTCTCCAGAAATATTCTTTAAGTAATATGTAATATTTGTCAGGCGTAGTATACGTAGTATTGCGTATAGCGATCTAGTATCGGATGTCACATGCAAGGCCTGGGGCTGGAATAGTGTCTGCCCCGTACGAAGAATATATCAGATCATAAGCAACTAGTCTCTTTGATCGGATAATCATGACCTTGTCATATTATCCCGATGGTTGCAACACATTAGATTACCAGTTCTGTATCCTTGCGTGATCATCATCTCCATATGACTGAAGTGATACTTCCATCTTGATATCACATTCAATACTCTACGATTCTCAATAAGCCCAGAAGAGGCGTACACATAACCTGTTAAAGTCCAGGACGACCAAAACTAAAGCGTATAGATTGTCGTAAGTATTAGTGATGCAAGTCTCAGGTTAAGATCAAATACACCTACCCTAATTCGGATTCCCATAGACACATAAACATACTACCAATGGGATTCCGAGGGGTCTATCCAGAGTTAAGCTGTTTCCATACCATCGGTAAACACAACCTCCTATCACACTTGCATAAGTATCCAATACTTAAATATATGAGAATTATGTTGTTACACTTCCATAACACGCACAAGTGCAATACTAGTCTATTACGCATTATCGATGTCCAGTCTCGATAATACTACGACTATGGATATTTAATGATTAAATCGTTATGGATTGATACTCTCTCATATCTTATCAATCCGGAACTAATCATAATGACTTTTATCATTTATATATCTAAGTAATAAAATTACAAAATGATAAAATGTAATTTTCATTTTCACATAGTTAATTTGTACAAAAACAACAATATCTTTTACAAATAGTGACGTTATGGGTCATAATTGTCCAACACTTAATTCCTACTATTGTTATTAATTCTTGATTCTATTTATTTAAAGGTATCTAATTAAGGGAGAAGTGAATAATTGCTTGATTGGTTGGTTGAATGTGAATTTGTTAAATAAATAAATAAAGACATAAAATAAAATACTAAGGAAAAATAAATCTAGGGTTGTGATTCCACACAATATTATTATAATGATGAATTGATTCTCTTATATATGTGTAATAAATTAATTTGCTAACCTGGAACATAAAGATATGCAAAAGCCTCTTTCGATAGTCAGATGTAAATACCCAAAATAACTCAATTAACCATATTCATATGTTAATCAAGTTACCTGAATTCATTAAGTTCAAGTTCCAATTATGACTATCCCCGCCAGACATGTATATTCCTATTCTATAAGGAAATCTATTAAATGGCTATCTATCATTAAGAAAGAACGTGAGCTATTGAATCTAAGGCTGAAACCTAAAATCCCTTTTCCAAGTTCATTTTAAGTTTACCACATCAATCTTATTGGTGATCAAACAACAAGAAGCATTAATCTTAAGATTCAATAAACAAACTAAAAAATTTCCCAATATATAATTAAATCAATTATTATTTTTTTTTTGAAAAGAAATCAATTATTAAGTATGTGAATATTGTGTTTTATCACTTCTCTAAAATAAAAATAAAATGTTAGGGATTAGGGGATCCATTTTTACTATTCTAATTTAGAAATCTTCTTTATTATAATATAGAAATTATCAGTGATATTACCAACCGACCATACAGGCGGTATCCTCATTAAGTCAGATTTTTAATTAAGTCCAACCGACCATAAAGGTGATGTTATTATTTGTCCATAAACCAACCATATAGGCGGTAATAATCTGTCACCTAAAGACCAGCCATATAGGCGGTGTCATATTATGTCAAATAAATAAAATCAGCCATTAAGGCGGTAATCCTTTAATATAAATTATAATTTCCATATTATAATTAAGGGAGATTGATCTAAACTACAATAATAAAAGCTTCACCCTTCCTCCAGCGGAAATCTAACTAGAAAACATAAAAGAAAATAAAAGAAAAGAAACTACTACTATTACTGGAAAAAAATACATAATTTAATTTACAAAAAATAAACAAATAAGATGCAATCCTTAAATTCCTTACAAAACCTAAGGAGAGTATGAGAATTACAAATGAAATAGCTTGGTATTTATAGGAAAATCTAAAGGCTTCCACCAATTTCTCCACTAATTGCTCCACCAAACATGGCACCAAATATGGCAGCAAATCCTCCACCAAACATGCAAGCATGTTTGGTGGAAGTTTGACAATTTTTATTTATTTATTTATTTGTTTGTTTGTTTTGAAAATGATTTTAATAATTACACATAACACACTTTCGGATATTTCATCAATTTCGGTCATGAAATCTTCAGAATTCGAAATTATTTTGTTCTTCAAAGTTGTAGATCTTTGAGTCTTCTTTAATCCGGAACTTGAATCACCTCAATTCGATATCGGAGTAAAATGTTATGGCCAAAATATGAAAATTGCGTAAAATTGGAATTTAGGATTACACTTCGTGACGCGTATAGTAAATTTTCATTTTCGCTAATTTTTGCTCTGGATTTCATCGTTTTTGCCCCTAGTTGATTCCATTAAGTCTCGATACTTTATTTATCTGTAAAACATATAAAAACACATCAAAATGTTCATCAAACCTGAGAAACTAAACAAAAATATTAGGTAAAAGGGGCGGTAAATATTGATATATTTTCCGCTCATCAGAGTTCAACTTCAGGTTTTTAGTGGAATAACACGGAGTTAATAATTCCTAATATTTGATTAAAGGGTTTAATTAATATTTTGGAATTATTGGAGCTCGGAACCGTAGGTCCATTTGGTCCCCGTACTAGCTCGATTAACTGTATCAAACCTAATATAATTATATTGTCTAATTATATACTCACTATTTATTTATATATTATTAATAAGATTAATAATATTTATTGTCACAAATGAAAACTATGTTAAATTAGTTTAACTTAATGTTTTCCAGAATTCTTTGATTATGAGATAATCAAGTTAGTAATAATTATGAGATAATTATTACACCATAACTGAAAGTAAATAAATTATTATTAATATATTGATTTTTATTTACCATTGGAGATAATTAATAGTTTTGTTATTAGCTAATGCATTTTATGCTTTGGTATGACCTCCACATTTATGTCTTTGCCATTGAAAGAAAGCATTGAATGCTTAATGACAAATCCATTATCTTTAGCTTAACATTTCTTATATTTTGGTATGATATTCACATTTTTGTGTTGGCCATTGCAAGAAAGCATTAGATGCTTAATGATAAGGTTAGTTGGCTTGTGTAAGAGAATATAATCTCTACCATTTCTCTCACTTCCCAAGGTTAACATTGTTAGTGTTCCTAGAACATGCCAAGGATCTATTAAGCATGATTGTGTGTGATTAAGATTATTAAAAGTTGCGGAATGACTTACAATGATCAGATTTGACTTTCAAAATTTTGGTGTGTTCTTGAAGCTCCAAGCTTTAAGTGTTGATTCCAACTCTTGAAGTTGTTTCCCTATCACCTTTGTTAACTCCTTGAAGTGCTAGCTTGGTTGATTTTGTAACAAAATCAAAGAGAAGATGAAGAGAGGTTCACACCACTTTTAGGGTTTATGGTGTGTTTGTTTTTCTTTTCATATGTTGAAATGAGAGAGGCTTTTGTTTTGTTAAAGGGTTTTTACCCTTTTCACCCAAAACTAAGTGGTTGGGCTTTTGGTTTCCCCAAAACCAAGTGGTTGGAAAGTAAGTGGTTTTGGCATAAGTGCTAACCACTTTCCCAACCACCACTTCACATGTGTAACTATTGGGACTATTTCATAGCATGTGTTATAGTATGATATGGAAGGCCACACCATGTGGTTCATCTTGACCAAGTACAAATAGCGGAGAGCAGAAAGGTAAACCAAGACTGGGGTCGACCAGTCTCCCACATCACGAATCAGGGACATAAGAAGATATTGAGTCATGAAACCAGAGAGAAGACTGAGCAATCACCTGGAGAACTGGTGGAAGACCTAACCCAATGGAATAGGAAATTCATTCATGCATGCATGCATACATGTAACATATTCTGCATTCTTTTTGTGTTTGTTTCATTTTGTATTCACAGGTTTCAAAGAAGAAAAAGAGAAAACGTCAAAGACAAGCCAACCAGAATCAGCAACATATGAGTAGTAGTTTTGGGGATGAGTCCCAGGGATGAGGCCCATATCAGTATCAGTTTTGGGGCGAGGCCCACATCAATATCAATCTGGGGGCGAGGCCCATATCAGTATTCATTTGAGGATGAGTCCCGGGGTTGAGGCCCACATCAGTATCAGTTTGGGGCGAGGCCCACATCAGTTTGGGGCGAGGCCCACGTCAGTATCAGTTTTGGGGTGAGGCCCACATCAGCATCATTCTGGGGTAGAGGCCCATATCAGTGTCTGTATGGGGGCTAGGCCCATATCAGTTTCAGTTTGGGGTCGAGGCCCATATCAATATTCGTTTGGGGATGAGTCCTGGGGTGAGGCCCACATCACTATCAGTTTGGGGTGAGGCCCACATCAGTTTGGGGTGAGGCCCACGTCAGTATCAGTTTTGGGGTAAGACCCACATCAGTTTCAGTCTGGGGGCGAGGCCCATATCAAAATCAGTTTGGGGTGAGGCCCACATCAGTATCAACTCAGGGCCGAGGCCCACATTATCAGTAGCATCGGGAATGAATCCCAGGGTCGGGGCCCACATCAGCATCAGTTTGGGGGCGAGGCCCATATTAGCATCAGTATCAATCTTGACGGGTATGGCACTCTAGGGGTGAGTCCCACATCATTATCAACATCAGTTTTGCCGGGTATGGCACTCCGGGTATGGAGACATCAGTATCAGTTTTGCCAGGTACGGCACTCCGGATATGGAGATATCAAATCAGTTTTGCCAGGTACGACAATCCGAGTAGGGAGACATCAGGTTAATTTTGCCAGGTACGGCACTCCGAGTATGGAGACATCAGATCAGTTTGCCAGGTACAGCACTCCAGGTATGGAGATATCAGATCGGTCATGTACGACACTACGAGTATGAAGACATCAGATCAGTTCTGCCAGATATAGCATTCTGGGGGCGAGGCCCACATAGCATCAGATTAGTTTCTGCCGGGTATGGCATTCTGGGGGGAAGGCCCACATAGCATCATATCAGTTTCTGCCGAGTATGGCATTTTGGGGGCGAGGCCCACATCACATCAGATCAGTTCTGTCGGGAATGGCACTCCGAGAATAGAGATATAGTCCAGGAATGGACAGCTCAAGAATGAGCACGCCGGGAATGGCACTCCGAGAATAGAGATATAGTCCGGGAATGGACAGCTCGAGAATGAGAAAGCCGAGAAATGCACTATGAGAATGGAAGATCACCATCAGTATCAGTTTTTTCGGGTATGACACTCCGGATATGGAGACATCAGATCAGTTTCGCCGGTTATGGCACTCCAGGTATGGAGACACATCATCATCAGCAGTTTTGGGGATGCGTCCAAGGGTCGAGGACCCACTACATCATCATTTTGAGGGCGAGGTCCCTATTATCAGTGTTATTGGGATGCGTCCCAGGGTCGAAGTGCCCCCGTTGTCGGTTGTAGTTCCGGGATGCGTCCTAGGGTCAAGGGCCCACTACATCATCATTTCTAGGGTGAGGTCCCTATTGTCAGTAGTATTGGGATACGTCCCAGGGTCGAGGTTCCCCCGTTGTCGGTTGTAGTTCTGGGATGCGTCCCAAGGTCGATGACCCACTACATCATCAGTTTGAGGGCGATGCCCACTTTTTCAGCAGTATTGGGTCGAGGTGCCCCCATTTTCGGTTGCAGTTCCGGGATGCGTCCCAGGGTCAAAGGCCCACTGCATCATCAGTTGTAGTTCCGGGATGCATCCCAGGGTCGAGGAACCACTACATCATCAGTTTGAGGGCGAGGTCCCTATTGTCAGCGGTGTTGGGTCAAGATGCCCAGGGTCGAGGCGCCCCCGTTGTCGATTTTAGTTCTGGGTCGAGGTTCCTAGGGTCGAGGTGCCCACTACATCATCAGTTCCAGGGCAAGGCCCCTATTATCAGCGGTGTTGGGTCGAGGTGCCTAGGGTCGAGGTGCCCCCGTTGTCGGTTGTAGTCCCGGGTCGAGGTGCCTAGGGTCGAGGTGCCCACTACATCACAAGTTCGAAGGCGAGGTCCCTATTGTCAGCGGTGTTGGGTCGAGGTGCCCAGGGTCGAGGCGCCCCCGTTGTCGGTTGTAGTTCCGGGTCAAGGTGCCCAGGGTAGAGGTGCCCACTACATCATCATTTTGAGGGCGAGGTCCCTATTGTCAGAACTGTTGGGTCAAGGTGCCCCCATTGTCGGTTGTAGTCCCGGGTCGAGGTGCCCAGGGTCGAGGTGCTCACTACATCATCAGTTAGAGGGCGAGGTCCCTATTGTCAGCGGTGTTGGGTCGAGGTGCCCAGGGTCGAGGTGCCCCCATTGTCGGTTGCAGTTCTAGGATGCCTCCCAAGGTCGAGGGCCCACTGCATCATCAGCACATTTCACATTCGGTGGTTCGGGAACAAAGCCCAGAGGTCGAGGCACCTCGCCATCATATCAATTCAGTTTAAAACAACAGGCAAGTCAGGTGGCAGCTGGCAAGCCAAAATTCATTCATCGTCACTTTTAAGATGTGTCCCAGGGTCGAGGGCCCACACATCAGTTGCAGTTCCGGAATGCGTCCCAGGGTCGTGGGCCCACTGCATCATCAGCATAGTTCACATACGGTGGTTCGGGAACAAAGCCCAGGGGTCGAGGCACCTCGCCACCATAGCAACTCAATTCAAAGCAGTAGGCAGACCAGGTGGCAGCTGGCGAGCAAAGTAAGTAAAAATGTATTGCACGTACTTTGATAGGATTGTCATGGTCACACACTACATAAGTCTCATCAAAGTGGGGGCGACTGTAGGCATTGCATTTTTGCATATTAGCCCGATGATGAGTCTCGTATGGAGACACTACCTCTTTAGGTTTGAAAGCCGCGGGAAACGGACGTCGGAAGGGAAAAGTTGGAAATCAGTATCATTGTCGAATTTGACTCGCTTGTCTAGCTTTGGGCTCGCTGTTGGACCTCTATTTTAAAACACACCAAACCCGTTAAATCACATCTCACAAATTAAATAATTAAAATTAAACACACACATAAATTAATTGATTTCTTTCCTTTTAAATAAACCCATGCAGAAACCCTAACCCTACCCTCTCACTATATAAACAACAACAAACCCTAGACATCTTCCTCTCTCCTGACGCCCACATTAAGCAAACACACTCTCTCTCGGTACTCTTTTCTTTTCTTTACCCATACTCACGCCAAAGAACAAACCAGAAAACCCTAATCTTTCTTCCATCTTTTTTCCTCACCCACGCACAAAAAACCCTAGAAGACCAACTTACGGCTCTCCCATGTCTCTCTTTTCTCGATGTACACAAGAAACCTAACACCCACTCGACAAAACCAGACAACAAACGACCAAGCACCCCTCGACAAAACCAGACAACAAACGACCTAGCACCCGACATTCACAGGAACACACACAGCAACGCTCAGCTCAACCACACACACAAACAGACAAGAAACACACACGCACACAAATAAACCCTTCCATAAAGACCCTGACCGAATGAATCAAACAAGAGAAAATAACCCTCCAGCGAACCGACAAACCACAAGGTAAAAGCCACACCAAAGCATATGCCACATACTCAGCCATCATAAACGAGCGCAAGCCTCACTCCCACATCGCCCAGCAGCCAAAAATCTTACCTAGCCCTCATCAGCCCATTACGCCTCACGTACCTTCATCAGCCCCTCACAGCCGCACATCACATTCCCATGCACGCCTAGTCCAGCCACATATTCCTTCACGAAATTGCCGCCTAAGGCTCTCCCCTCAACTGCCCCTCAACTTCACGCTAAAGTCCCCCCAGCAAGCCATTGACACGCCATTAGCCTTCATCCACCTGCCCCCTTTAAACACTCACACCATAAAACAAAGCCACAACCCTCAATAAACAACTCCATTCACGCACCAACCCATAGCCCTCTCACGCTTCAACACAGCACTCGGCAAGCCTCCACTAACGAAATAAACAAACATAAGACACGTACTCCACGCCACATACCCCTTGCTTCACGCCACTGCCACTCAGTTCACAAACTAAACTCAAAGCGTCCCTCACTAGCCCTCACAGAAAGCTTCAAGCCAACACCCTTCACACCATCCAACTCTCCCATAACAACCCTTGTTTCACGCCCATTCAGCCCTCCACAAACTGCTTCCACTCACGCAAATAAACCCCCCCCACAAACTGCTTCCACTCACGCAAAGAAAATCCCTGAAATAGTCCAGAATTTTCCCCCAAAACTGCACTAAAAACAGTCCCCAAAACCGCACAAAACAGCCCCAAAACGGTCCCTGAATACCATAAACAGTAACTAAACCCAACGACCAGAAAATACAGCAAAAACAGAGGAAACATCAGCTCGAAATAGCGAGGCGATGAAGGAAAACAGAAAATCAGTGAACCAGAAAAGTTGTGGAACATCAACCCTTCCGACGGCCGTGTAACGCGCTTTCGAGAGACGACAAAAGAGGTTAGACCTGAGGGCACCCTCTTTATTTATTATCTTTCGTTTCTTTTATTTATTTTAATATATTATCGCATGAGAGTCATTTATTGAGGCATGATGTGAATTCTGGATGAACGGAATGCGTGTTTTCTTTTGTGGTATATCGGATGGAAACCCGGACGTAAATTCCGTAGCCGAATCCGAATGGACGGTAGTGCGGTTTGCACTCGGGATACAACGCCACATACCACTTGATAGACATACGTATTTCATTTCATCCAACCATGTATTTGAGCATGATTATGTTGCTAGTACGTTATTTATTTTTGTAAGCATGATTTAGTCTAGTATGTTATTTTTCTTTAAGCATGATTTAGTTGTTTATTTTTAAAGCATGATTAGTTATTCGTTTTCCGTTTGGAATTTGCATTAAGTTTATGTTGTTGTTTGCATTTCGCATTATATAATTGAAATATGTTCATGAAATTGTCGTGTGTTGTCGTGTGTTATGATGACTTACTTTCCAAGCATGCAAACTTAGACATAGGATTTATCTTTATGAACATGAACTAGATATAGGTTGTTCTTGAGCTTGTTGCGTAGATTCGGTTAAGACATTGCACAAATCACATCATTACAAGTGGCATAAGTAAGGGACCATTCCCAACCCAACAGGTTTGAGGTCTTCCCTTGCGAGGGGTGAGTGCGGCCTTAAATCTTTGTCCCAGTTCACATTGGGTGGCGACTCCATGTTATTTCTCCGGTTTAGTTCACCGTGAGCTATTCCGTACTCCCAACTAGGCCGTGAGCCTGGAACAGCGTCGCCGGTTTCTGTGTCCTACACTACCCTGATTCGGATTCCTATAGACACATAGACATACTACCAATGGGATTCCGAGGGGTCTATCCAGAGCGAAGCTATTTCCGTACCATCGGTAAACGCAACCTTCTATCACACTTGCATAAGTATCCAATACTTAAATATATGAGAACTATGTTGTTACACTTCCATAACACGCTGAAGTGCAATACTAGTCTATTCCGCATTATCGATGTCCAGTCTCGATAATACTACGACTAGGGATATTTAATGATTAAACCGTTGTGGATTGATATTGTCTCATATCTTATTAATCCGGAACTAATCATAAGGACTTTTATCATTTTAATATCCAAGTAACAAAATTACAAAATGATAAAATGTAGTTTCCATTATCACATAGTTAATTTGTACAAAAATAACAATGTCTTTTACAAATAATGATGCTATGGGTCATAATTATCCAACAATCTCCCACTTGGCCTATAGCCAGTCACTCAAACATCTAACACCTGAACTATGTACATGTCGCTCAAACTTTTGCTGTGAAACAGCTTTCGTCAACGGATCTGTAATGTTGTCATCTGATGCGATCTTCTCGATCTTCACATCACCACGATGTATGATCTCACGAATCAGATGGAAACGTCAAAGAACATGCTTGGATCGTTGATGAGACCACGGTTCCTTAGCCTGCGCTATAGCCCCATTATTGTCACAATACAATGGAACTGGCTCAGCTGCTAACGGAACTACTCCTAATCCAATTAGGAATTTACAGATCCAAACTGCCTCTTTTGATGCTTCAGCTGCAACAATATATTTCGCTTCTGTTGTTGAATCGGCAACAGTCTCTTGCTCGAAAGATTTCCAGCTTACTGCTCCGTTGTTCAAATAAAATATGTACCTGAATTGCGACTTAGAGTCATCTTTATCGGTTTGGAAACTTGCATCGGTATACCCAGTTACCTCAAGTTCTCCATCTCCATAGATTAAGAAAGCATTCTTAGTTCGTCTAAGATACTTAAGGATGTTCTTAACGGCCATCCAGTAACCATCACCTGGATCGGTCTGATAGCGACTACACATGCTCAAAGCATACGGGACATCAGGTCGCGTACATATCATGGCATACATGATCGATCCGACTGCTGAGGCGAACGGTATCCGACTCATGTTGTCTCTCTCATCTTGAGTTTTAGGACACATGTCCTTAGATACAGTGATGCCATGTGACACTGGTAATAGTCCCCTCTTGGATTGATCCATGTTGAATCGCTTCAACACTTTGTCAATGTACGTGCTCTGGGAGAGTCCAAGCAGCTTTCTATATCTATCCTGGTAGATCTTTATACCTAGAATAAAGGCCGCTTCTCCCAGATATTTCATGGAGAATTTTAATGAAAGCCAAGCTTTCACCTATTGTAGCATGGGAATGTCATTGCCCATAAGCAATACATCATCAACGTAAAGGACAATGAATGTCAGTGCGCTCCCACTAACCTTCTTATATACACAAGGATCATCCTCATTTTGAATGAAATCATATTCTTTTATGATCTCATCAAAACGTTGGTTCCAAGAACGCAATGCTTGTTTCAATCCATAAATGGATCGATTTAACTTGCAAACCTTGTCTGCATGTTTTGGTACGATAAAACCGTCAGGCTGTTGTATATAAACATCCTACAAAAGGTTTTCATTAAGGAAAGCGATTTTGACTTCCATCTGCCATATCTCGTAATCGAAATATGCAGCAATAACAAGTATTATACAAATGGATTTAATCATGGCAATGGGTGAAAACATTTCATCGTAATCGACACCATGTCGTTGACGATACCCTTTCGCCACAAGCCTAGCTTTTTATGTTTGTACGTTACCATCCATGTCGGTATTCTTCTTGAAGACCCATTTGCAACCAATAGAATTTACGCCTTCTGGTGCATCAACCAGTGTCCAAACTTGGTTGGTGTACATGGAATCCAATTCGGACTTCATGGCTTCTTGCCATAAAGCGGAATCGATATCTTGTATCGCTTCCTCATACGTAGTCGTCTCGTTATCCTCAATAAGATTGATATCTACATGAGGTGAGATCAAAAGCCCATACCTCTCAGGTTGTTTTATGCCTCTCTCTGACCTACGAGGTTCTTATGTATTCGAAGATTGTGGTACAGTTTCATCATTGATGAACTGTTCATGTTCCGTTAAGGATTATATGCCCGAAACAGTATCACTCTGATTTTCATCGAGTTCTACTTTCCTCTCACTTATCATTATATTTAGGAATTTCTTCTCAAGGAAAACCGCATGTAGAGCAAAAACTACCTTGTTCTCTCATGGGTGATAGAAGCAATATCATTTGGTTTCCTTAGGATATCCTACAAATAGGCATTTATCCGATTTGGGTTCAAGTTTGGTACCTTCCAAACGTTTGACGTATGCCCAGCAACCCCAAATCTTCAAGAATGAGAAACCTGGTTTCTTTCCTGTCCATATCTCATACAGAGTCTGTTGAACAGACTTTGAAGGAACCTTATTCAAAATAAGTAGTGCACTGTTCAATGCATATCCCCAGAAGGAAATAGGTAGCTCTGTGCGACTCATCAATGACCTTACCATGTCTAACAAAGTTCGATTTCTCCGTTCGGACACATCATTTATTTGAGGTGTTCCGGGATGAGTCCACTATGAAAGAATACCATGTTCTTTCAAGTAATCTAGAAACTCATTGCTTAAGTATTCGCCACCACGGTCTGATCATAATATCTTAATACTTTTACCGGTCTGTTTTTCTACTTCGTGTCGAAACTCTTTGAATTTCTCAAAGGTTTCCGACTTGTGTCTCATAAGATACACATAACCATAATGCGATGCATCATCTGTAAATGTTACGAAGTATTCATATCCACCTCTAGCCTGCCTAGACATGGGCCCACATACGTCACTATGAACGAGGGCTAACAGTTCGGTGGCACGTGCACCTTTACTGCTAAAAGGTGTTTTAGGCATTTTTCCCAATAGACAAGATTCGCAGACGTCATATGAATTTGGATCAAATCCGTCCAAGTACCCACTCTTCGAAAGTGTGGATATGCGAGTCTTATTAATGTGTCCCAGACGACAATGCCACATATAAGTTTCATCTTTGTTACTTAGTTTAAGCCTTTTGTTTGTTACATTATATGTTTGAGATTGATTTATATTCAAAATATAAAGACCATTATTAGCATCAGTAGAACATATCTCAAAATCATCTTTATAGACAAAACACCCAGTGTTTCGGAATATAAAAGTGTACCCGCATTGGGTCGAACAAGATACATGGATAATATTTCTAGTCAAACTAGGTACATAATAAATGTATGATAATGTAAGTACATGCCCCGATGGTAGTTCCAAAATATAGGTCCCAACAGCCAAAACGGCGACCCTAGTCCCATTTCCAACTCGGAGGTCGATCTCTCTTGAAGCCAGTCTCCTGCTAATCTGCAGATCCTGCACATCAGTACATATATGAGTACCACGTCCAGAATAAAAAATCCAATTTTTAAAACTAGAAGTAGACATATTTATTTCAATAACAAACATATCTGAAGCCGGTGTCTTGCCCGCTTTGATTTCCTTCATGTGTGCCTTGTACTCGTGGCAGTCACGCTTCCAGTGACCCCACTTCCCGCACTGCAGACATACATCTTGGGATTTTTCCTTAGCCTTCCCAGAAGACTTTGACGATTTAGCCTTGCCCTTCTTGTTCTTTTTCTTCTTTACACCTCCAGTCGCCTTGGGCCAAGCCCTCAAAGACTGAGATGTTGAAGCGAAGTGCGCCTCGCGGTTCTTGCCCTTCATGAGCTATTTTTTTACTTCGTGCAGTGATGACATTAACTCTCCAAGAGTATGTTCTTGGTTCAGCATATTATAGTTCATGATAAACCCACTTCAGCTGTCGGGCAGAGATTGTAAGATCAAATCTATAGAAGTCTCAGCCTCGAAGACAATGCCTAGCTGTCCCAACTGTTCGATGTCAGCAATCATCTGCGACACATGGTGCTCAACAGATGTACCCTCTGACATACGAGCGTGAAAGAGCTTCTTTTGCAACTCATATCTCTACGATCTAAGATTATATCGATAAAGATCATGCAATTTCGTCGTCATCTTATAAGGATCCAATGTCTTGTTCTGACGACGAAATTGTTGAGTCATAGCAGCAAGCATTATAGATTGAGCAGTCGAGTTGTCATCGCTATGAGTCTTCCAAAGCTCTAGCTCAACTAACTGATCAGATCTGGGCTTAGGCCCAATAGGTCTCTCTATAGTGTAGAGTAACTTCTCGGATCCCAGGACAATCCTGAGATTCATTTCCTAGTCAGAAAAGTTTGCGTCGTTGAAGACATTATCACCTATGATGATGTCTCTGACACTGCTCTTTCCTGTCATCTTAATTGTAATAGTCAAACTACTCAATTAACGATGTATGGGTACAGTCCAACTGTTACAAGAAAAATAATAGAATATTAGTCGAACTAATAAATATTTATAATTGACGAAATAATTTGAAAGCGCGTATTTGGCAAGTATTTGAACGAAATTACAAATTCAATACTAGACTAGCCTCCCACTATTTTTCGGCGAGCCTCTAACCCTCCATTGAGTACTCGGGAAACCCAGTTTCCTAGTGGGCTAGGATCCCGTTAAATAACACACAACCTTGACTTTGGCCAATAAGCTGTATGATATTTAACTAGGTAGATCTCTAAGATCAATTGGATCTCATCCAATTCCTAGATCCGGTAGGTGGACCTCCAAGTCCGAAACATATATAAAATATATATGCCAATAAATCCAATATATTTTCCTAACCATTTCCTCTGAATCAACTAAGCCTTGGCTTTGGCATAACAAGCTTAATGATTCCAATTAAGCGGAACCCATTGACTTTGGAAAGCTTCGTAATCGATGTCGATGGATAAGAGGTGATCTTAACTTTGGCCAAAAAATCCCGACTTGGACAAGACATACGATATGGAACAAAGCCTTCATGATTCAAACACATCTGCGATGGACAAAGGTATTGACTTTGGCCAACAAACCAATGCCAATCTTGGATCTTGAGAATGAATTCTAAAAGCATAATAAGGTGCAATAAATAAATTATTAATGATATGCGGATGGATATCTCACAAATTGTTCCTAGAACAAATCACTTCATTACCTCTCCCCGACTAGCACTATTCTAACTTCTACCCAATTACATAATACAATTAAAGAAACCTCATTTACATTGAGGGGAATTGGTGAGAAGAGAAATACAAAGAGTAAAGAGATAATAGGCTGGACACACAGGCCCAATTTAATAAATTCTAAATTTATTACAATTTCCAAAATTGCCCCCACCCTTATAATATCCATCTGATATACATTATTCATACAACACATTCATGTATTCACACAAAGCATGTTATTCAATCAATCTAATCCAATTAATTAATCTTTGAATTAATGACCATCCAATGTTCAAACAACGATTTGATTTGCGCGAGTATAACTCGTTTAAGAATAAATACTTAAAGTACGTATTCTTGAATTATATCGAACTACAACTTTAAATCCAATTTATTTGTATTCAATACTAATTCCAATTTAATTCCAAATTAAATACTTACACTTATTTATGTGCCTTAAAGACTTGGATTCCAAATCCAATCTTAATGGGTCTCAAAGGCCCAATAACATCTAATGTTATTTTAATTAAAGTCCAATGGGCTTTTAATTGAGTCTTAAGGCATGGGCTTTGGCCATAATGGATCAAACCCAAAATGCCAAGACCCAAATAGGAATCACCCTATTGCCAACAAATCAATTTAGGCCTATTAGGCCCAATTAAATTCTTTAAGGCCCAAGTGATATATTTGGACTTTATGGAATTGGTTTTGGGCCCAATTGGATCCAATCCAAATGTCCAAAACCAAACTTGATCTAACCAAGCCCATTAAGCCCAAATACACACTTTTAGCCCAATTCAAAATTAAAGACTAATTATTATAATTTCAATATTCCAAATATCATAATTATTATAATTAAAGTGTATTAGCCATGATTAATTAATTAAACTTAATATTTCCAAAACACCAATTAAACTAATTAATCATGCTTGAATTAATCAATTTATGTTCAACACAAATTGAAGCAAAACATATCATTCCATGGTTATCATGCTCATTGAATTTAACATAATCATTATTGATTTTGATTCCAATCTAATCAAACCAACAATCAACATTTTTATCATGCATTAAACACATCCAATGTTGTAAAATAAAAAAAATCCAATGTGCAGTCCACTGTGAAACTTTCGGCCAAGGTAAGAGGATTTTGATTTTTGATCCAATCAATTTTTCTCAAATCTAATCATTCATAACTCTAAGTTATCATATTCTAAGCATACTCAAACAATCAATTTGAAGAAATCATGCTCAAAACATAAAAGCCCCAAATTAAAGTCTCAAGAACCCTAGAAAAAATCATGCTCAAAATTGGCTCTGATACCATTGTTAGTGTTCCTAGAACATGCCAAGGATCTATTAAGCATGATTATGTGTGATTAAGATCATTAAAAATTACGGAATGACTTACAATGATCGGATTTGACTTTCAAAATTTTGGTGTGTTCTTGAAGCTCCAAGCTTTAAGTGTTGATTCCAACTCTTGAAGTTGTTTCCCTATCACATTTGTTAACTCCTTGAAGTGCTAGCTTGATTGATATTGCAACAAAATCAAAGAGAAGAGGAAGAGAGGTTCACGCCACTTTTAGGGTTTATGGTGTATTTGTTTTTCTTTTCATATGTTGGAATGAAATAGGCTTTTGTTTTGTTGAAGTGTTTTTACCCTTTTCACCAAAAACCAAGTGGTTGGGCTTTTGATTTCACCAAAACCAAGTGGTTGGAAAGTAAGTGGTTTTGGCATAAATGCCAACTACTTTCCCAACACCACTTCACATGTGTGACATGTGTGAAGTGGGCCCCACCTCTTTGAATTCAAAATTCAAAAAAAAAGGTCTCTACGAATATTTGCTGGGACTCGGATCCGTTTAATCCGATTAAACGAATTTTCATCGCTAAGTAATTAAATCTAATTTAATTAAATAACGATTCCTTGCAAATATATTACGAACGCCGTTTACGAATTAATTCTAAATTAATCTGTTCGCTCGTATTAAAGTCTGACTTTAATTTCGTATTGAAATCTAATTCCAATTAATATATCCGATATATTAATTTTAGCCCATTTAAATAAATTAAATAGAAAAATCAAATTTAACTATTAAATTTATTTTAGCGACTAATTCCAAATTAATCGCGTTCTCTCTCTTCTGAACCCATTTAATCCTAGATTAAATTTTTTCTCTCTCTCTCTTAATTAATCCATATTAATTCTAATCGAGTCAACTGTCATCGGTGAATCTTTGGGAAGTGACCCAAGAGACCCCTGGATATGTTGGCAGTAAATCCGATTGTCGGACTATCCGAGCTAGTGCGTACCTCGTACCACGTGCCTACCGATTTACAAGACATGGTTCGCCTCTAACAAAGCACCGTGCCTACCCAATTCTCAAGAAATATTCTTTAAGTAATATATAATCTTTGTCAGGCGTAGTATACGTAGTATTGCATATAACGATCTAGTATCGGATGTCACATGCAAGGCCTGGGGCTGGAATAGTGTCTGCCCCGTACGGAGCATATATCGGATCACAAGCAACTAGTCTCTTTGATCGGATAATCATGACCTTGTCACATTATCCCGATGGTTGCAACACATTAGAGTACCAGTTCTATATCCTTGCATGATCATCATCTCCATATGACTGAAGTGATACTTCCATCTTGATATCACATCCAATACTCTACGATTCTCAATAAGCCCAGAAGAGGCGTACACATAACCTGTTAAAGTCCCGGACGACCAAAACTAAAGTGTATTGATTGTCGCAAGTATTAGCGATGCAAGTCTCAGGTTAAGACCAAATACACCTACCCTAATTCGGATTCCCATAGGCACATAGACATACTACCAATGGGATTCTGATGGGTCTATCCAGAGCGAAGCTGTTTTCGTACCATCAATAAACACGACCTCCTATCACACTTGCATAAGTATCCAATACTTAAATATATGAGAACTACGCTGTTACACTTCCATAACATGCACAAGTACAATACTAGTCTATTCCGCATTATCGATGTCCAGTCTCGATAATACTACGACTAGAGATATTTAATGGTTAAACCGTTGTGGATTGATATTGTCTAATATCTTATTAATCCGGAACTAATCATAAGGACTTTTATCATTTTTATATCCAAGTTACAAAATTACAAAATTATAAAATGCAATTTCCATTGTCACATAGTTAATTTGTACAAAAACAACAATGTCTTTTACAAATAATGACGCTCTGGGTCATAATTGTCCAACAAACACTTTGCATTCATTCACATAATTGTTGTGAGAACGATTTGGGAGAAAAGAGAGAAGAACTTCAAATATTCACAAGTGTTGTGAGAGAATTTGAAATTCCAAAGAGCCAAACACCATTGTGACATCTTAAATCCCTAAGTAGTTTAGAGGTTTAATTTTTGTGAGTAAAGCCCACATTTCGATTTGTTGGTTTCGAGTCATAGTTGGAAGATCGAGTGGTTGATCCAAGTGTTGGACAACAAATGATTTATCTTGGCTACTACAACAAAGGGAGAAGGCAAAGAAAATTTTGAAGATTCATACCGAACCCGGTGCCACCACAAACAACCTCCGCCGCACAAAAAGAAACGGTTTCCTACACGTAAAAGGCTAAAGAATATTATTCTTTTAGCATAGGCAGTTTATGATTACATCTATACTCTCACATAATTTCTTGTTTTTTTTAAAAAAAAAGGATTATGCATGCATATTAATTTAGTAAATATCAAAAATTAATTTCTTTTGTATTGATGGAAGGGGATGTAATGAAGTGTTAATGTAATTTAAAATGTTTAAAATTCACTTTTTGGATTGATGAAATAAGATGAAATGGAGTGAAATGAGATGTAAGAGAGTGTAATAAAAATAGACCTTGAACTATTGAAAATGAGTCGTCCAAATCAGAGGTTGTGGATGGAAAGTAACTTAAAAAATAATATTATATGTGTAGACAAATTTATCATTTGAAAAAATAATATTAAAATATTTATCTTTTTTGATTTTAGAATTTAAAAGGTCACAATTTTATTTTTTTCATCAAATTTTAAAAGTGAATTTAAAATATTATATTCCATGAAACTTTATTTTTTTGGCCGGCAAACCAAATTTTCCCTCATATAAAATATTTCTTTTAACTCGAAACCCTAAAATCCCAGCTGCTCTGCTCGTCGTCTTCATCTCAAGAACTCAAATTTTGGCTTGAACGCAACTTCGTGACTCATCACATGAAAAACCAAATACCAAAACTAGTAACAAATGGCTTCTACAAATGGCTTCTACAAAGAAGACAATGATTATAAGGGGTTGGTTAATTTTTCTCACGCATTCTGATAATTCGTAAAAGAGAGCAAGAAATTTAGTGTAAGCGAGAGATAGAGCAGGTCGGTCTGACTCAAGCTCCTAATAAAAGATTTTATTTCCTTTGCATCTGTGGACGTAGGTTGGATCTATTTCGCCGAACTACGTTAAACCCTTTATCTTTTACGTGTTTTCTGATTTGCTTACCAAGTTTGATTTAATTGTCAACTAACCAAACAAATTCACTGTTTGGGGGAGATTTATTCGAGAAGTGATTTTTTCCCAATTACTTCTGAAACGAAAAACCGTCATCAACAAATAGTATAAGGTAAAATACAAGCAAAGTGTAAATAAAACTTTTAAGTATAAAATATTTTTTTATACTTAAAACCCTAAAATCCCAGCTGCTCTGCTTGTCGTCTTCATCTCAAGAACTCAAATTTCGGCTTGAACACAACTTCGTGACTCATCACATGAAAAACCAAATACCAAAACTAGTAACAAATGGCTTCTACAAAGAAGCACTTAATTTATACACACATCACCACTCTACTTCTTTGCTCCCCCACAAATTCACCTTCCCTCCTCTGTTCAAAGCATGCGCCAAGCTCAAATCACCCACACAAGGCCAAATCATCCATGCCCATTTCATCAAATCTCGGTTTCCATCAGACGTTTATGCAGCCAATGCTCTGATTGGAATGTACATGAAACTCAATCTACTTAGTGATGCTCTTAAAGTGTTCGATGAAATGCCTGACCGGGACTTGTCGTCATTGAACTCGGCAATTTCCGGGTTTGCCCGCAATGGGTACTTTTAAGTACTTTCAGAAAATGCAGCTAGCTGGCACAGTCGCATGTTTAAAATGCATTACAAGTGTTTTATCAGCCTGTGCAGACTATTATGCTCTTAAGTGTGGAAAAGAGACTCATGGACATGTTATTAGAACTGAGTTAAATAAGGATGAATTCATGGCTACAACTCTTATTTATATGTATATGAAATGTGGGAAACATGCTTGGGCACGAAGAGTTTTTGACCAATTTGAGATAAAACCTGATAATCCTGTATTTTGGAACGCGATGATTTCTTAATACAGAATGAATGGGGCATATGAGTCAGCAGTTGATGTTTTTGACCTAATGCAGGAAGAGAAGGTAAAACCAAATTCAGCATCTCTTGTTGTTGTCCTGTCTGCAGGTACTCATGCTGGTCAGCTTGACAAAGCATGGGAAGTTTGCAATCTGAATATTTTAATCATTGATTTATGACTTTCTTATGTCCGCAATTGGTATTGTATTAGTGACGTATGTCATGTGAAATGAATAAGGGAAGTTATCAATATCTTTTTTTGAATCTCAGCTCAATTTTAACTCGGTAGTGATAATTACTATCACTACCAAAGAATCTCAACTTGTTGTTTTTTGAAACTTTAATGTACTGCATCATGTCTGTTGATTACCCTTGAGGAACTTTTGTTGGTTCAAATTTGTTTAAATGGCTGCTTGTTGATTGTTTTTGAAACAATTGATGACACTGAGAAGTGTTTTTTTTGGTTTGGCTTTTTATTGTTATGTAGGCGGTGCAAGGAAGATATCGATAAGGAATTTTAAGAGGTTACATCAAGATCCTCTTGTTGGCATTAGTGATGCTCCTCAAGACAACAATATAGTACTTTAGAATGCCGTTATTTTCGAGTATATGAATGAAGGAATCAACTTTAAATTTTTCCACTTTGGAGAAAACTTCCATTTTGATATTTCTAGTTAAGGTTTTGGCAGGGTTGTTTGTATTAATATCTTTTGCTGATTAAATTGCAGGCCCGATGACACCTCATGAGATGGAGCTAAAATCATTTATTGTACTTAATTTGGCTTATTTTTCTTCTCTTTTTGGGGATGAGGTAGGGGTGTTGGGATGTATGCCCTAGAGCTACATATGATGTAAACGACTTTATGTGTTTTGAAATAAAATGATGCATTATTCATTTATCAAAATGTGTTTAATTTTTCGCATACTATAAATTATCTTGAATATCCTAGATTACTTATGTGCCTTCAGACCTAGTGTATGAGTGTCATATACAAAAGGATTTAAGTATGAAGTTAGTAATATTAAATAGTCCATAGAGAGCAAACAAAGCGGATAATTTGTTTGTGGTTTATCTATACCTGTTGTCCATTCTATATTTGTATTGTCGACGCACCCTATTGGCCGCCAGTGGGACCAACATAGAGTTTTTTTATGGGTGGAGGTCGAATTGGGAGATTTGGGAAGTTATGACATTTTCGTGATTTCAGAAAATCTTGGGGTATTTATAAAAAAGTTTCTGAAATTTACGTTCAGATCCCCGAAAATTTCAATCAGGCCCCTATCATGGGCTTTCACAAAAATGTATACTGTCGAAGTTCTTCTGATATAAATTTCAAAAAGTGTTTAAATGAAAGTTGTTCGCCTCGGAAAAAAAAGTTTGACGGTGTAGGCATTGCATTTTCGCATGTGAAACCCGATGATGAGTCTCAGTTGGAGACACTACCTTTTTAGTTAAGGATATCACGGGAAACAGAGGTCGGAAGGGGAAATTCAGGATAAGTACGTCAATAAGTTCATTCCACAAGTTCACTGTCTTCGTTAGTGCTGCGTTCGTTACTTCGTTCGAACCTCAGGCAGATTGCGGACGTTCGTGCCACGTTCTAATTGGCGTTCGAACGGAGTCGGTGTTTCTGGTTTTGCTGCTAGCCTCGCCCCAGCCCATTTAGCCCCCCAAAGCCCATAAAACACATCCCAATTTAATTAAATTAAACATTAAATATTAAATAAAATATTTAAACCATTTACCAATTTAAATAAAACATAAAATATAATCATACCTAATAAAGATAAATTAAATATATTAACTTCCTAACTAAGAAAATCACATACTAAATTAAAAAGAGGTCATGCCTAATTAAAATCAATCATAACAAATTAAAGATATTGACTTCCTAATCTAGCCAAGATTTGTCCCCCCTCAATCTTTGACTTTCCTTGCTCAACACCAAATCAAATCCTCACTTTAATGCCAAAATCCCTTCCTTGTGAGACAATGTGAAGACCTAGCCCTTCTCTATATAAACAACCCCTAACCCAGCCACCCCTCCTCTCGAATCTCTCTGGCTCAGACATACAATTCACACAAAAATTATAGCAAGAAATACTAGACATCACAAGCAAATCACTCTCTTCATCCTTACCCTCACATCACCGAAAATCACACCAAAACAACCCCTAACCACCACCGAAAATCAGCCTTATAAACCTCCACACATCACCGAAAATCACACCAAATACAGCAGCCCAAACCACTCCCAAAACAGTCCCTAAAATCCCTTAAAACAGTAACACAAACTACACTTACAATCCTTGAAATAACCACACAAAACCACACCAAAAAGAACACCCAGAACAGTCCATCAAGAACATCAAAACAGTCCACAAACAGTAAGCAGAAAACACAGAGGAAGCGGCAGCAAAACCACAAGGAAACAGCAGCAAAACGGAGTCGGAACAATAGCTTGAACGGCCGAACAGCGAAGGAAGAGGCAAACCAGTGAACCAGAAAAGTTACGGAGCTTTACCCCTTCCGATCTTCGTGGAACGCGAGTCCGAGAGACGGCTTAAAAGGTTAGACCTGAGGGTACTTCCCACACTCGTCTTCATTTGATTCTTGTTATTTATTTTGACTATATTTTACTCCTTTGTTGGATATTGTTTGTGTATGATGTGTGTTGTGGGTATTGGATGAATGGAAGAGTGTCGTCTCTTGTGGTATATAGGATGGAAACCCATACGTAAATTCCGTAGCCGAATCCGAATGGACGGTAGTGCGGTCTGTACTTGGGATACAACTCCACGTACCACTTGAGTAAACGACACCTTCTTTTGTTTCATGTTGGATTGGTTTATCCATTTTCTTGTTACTTGAATTCTGCATGTTGCTTATTTGTGTATGATACGATCGAGTGCATGGGCTCAGTAAGTGCGATGAAAGGTCCCCTAATTGGAGGGGTTAAAATCCTTCACCACGATGCTTTGCCGCACTGATTGATGTGTGTTCGGTGGAAGCGAGATATGTTCGATCGGGCATACTAAGTTTGATGTGATTGTCTTTATTTTCGTATGCATGATTCAATCGAGCGCATGGGCTTAGTAAGTGTGATGTGAGATCCCCTATGGGGAGGGGTTAAAGCCCTTTACCACGATGCTTTGCCGTGCCGGTTGATGTGTGTTCGGTTGAATACAAGATACGTTCAATCGAATACACTACATTTAATATTATTGCTTTCAATTCTTTGTATGCATGATTCAATCGAGCGCATGGGCTTAGTAAGTGTGATGTGAGATCCCTTATGGGGAGAGGTTAAAGCCCTTTACCACGATGCTTTTCCGCGCCGGTTGATGTATGTTCAGTCGAATGCGAGATACATTTGATCAGACATATTGAACTTGACATTGTCATCTTTATTCTTTGTGTCGCATGCATCAGGTCTGGTTCCGTTCGAACGCGTTCTCGGACGCTACACGAATGCGAACCTTTTGTTTACCGTTCACACGCGTTCTCGAACGCTACGCGAACACACACGCACTTTCTTAGTTTCATAATGCATCAGGTCTGGTAGCGTTCGAACGCGTTCTCAGACGCTATACGAACGCGAACCTTCTGTTTACCATTCGCACGTGTTATCAAACGCTACGTGAACGCACACGCACTTTCTTAGTATTATCATGCATCAGGTCTGGTTCCGTTCGAACGCGTTTACAAACGCTACACGAACGCGAGTATACTGAATTGAGTCATGCCTATCACATGTGTGTTTGCATCCATATTAGTTGTCTTCCTTTGCAGCATGTCATAACATGTTTATCCCATAGGTTGAATCATTCACTTTTATATTGACTTAATGTGTTATAATTCATATCTATTGAGCTCTACTTTTATGGTATATAGGATGGAAACTCAGACGTAAATTCCGTAGCCGATTCCGAATGGACGGTAGTGCGGTCTGTACTTGGGATACAATTCCACGTACCACTTGGAAAAGTGCTCACGTATGTGTCTGTGTGATTAATGTGTGTGCTGGTGTTTTCGTAAATGCAATATGCCAATAAAATTGTATGTTTGTTGTTATTTTGATGTACTTCCAAGCATGTAATTTTAGATGTGAAATATATGTGTAAGTTTCATTTTGTGCATGTGAATTTAGAAGCATGATGCTTTTGGAAATAAGTGTTACTTAAGCCTAATTGAATTATTACATAAATCCTTTTATTACAAGTGACATAAGTAAGGGACCATTCCGAACCCAACGGTTTGAGGTCTTCCCTTGCGAGGGGTGAGTGCGGCCTTAAATCTCATTTTCCCGGTTCACACCGGGTGGCGACTCCATTATTCTCCGGTTTAGTCCCCCGTGACTACTCCGTACTCCCGACTAGGCCGCAAGCCTAGAACAGCATGCGTAGTCCAGATAGCTGTGTTCCCACAGTCTGGCGACTCCACTGGGGATAGAGAATTGGCCCCGAAATATTGTCTTGTAATGTTGGGATTTATGTTTTAATTGACCATGTCTATAGTGGATAAATTGGGGGTTTAATCAAAGGCACTTTGAGGCTAGGTAATGGTTTGGTGTCTTCCTTCACTCACTACCTTTCTAGATGGAAAAGCTGTGAGGACACCTATATGGCCATTTACTCGTAGCCTTTTGTGATGGACTAATTTGGAGGACTCGTTGTTTATTCCTGACACCAAGCGATAAGAGCCTAAGAGGCTTGGGTATTTAAGTGAGCCTCGCTCCACCTTCCCTCTGGGGAATCTACAACGGGAAATCCATTTGATAGTCCGTCACACACCATAGCTCATTGGCACGTACCTTAGTGTATAAAAAGGGGTGCGCTCACTTGGTCACTCGAACCCTTGAGTGGGGAGACCTAGTTGTGGGCCATCCTTCGCCGGTGAGAGCCTTTGTCTATACTCTTGCTAATCCACCCATAGACCGGGTTGGCTAAAGTAACAATTATTTCCTTGAGTATGTGCTTATGGACCATCCTCATTTGGATGCGGTTGGACTATTGTCAGAAATGCGGACTTGTTGGGCCATTTAAACTGGGGCGAGTTCGTATCTTATGACTATTAGGCCCAAAGCTTTTGAAATGTTGATGGGCCATTATGTAGAAATTATTATGTTATGCATTATCTTCCTTCTATGCTTGTGTTTGGGAACATCGTCGTTTGGATCCATTTGGACCATTTTCCATGGGATATGGGCTTGTTGGGCCATTTAAACTGGGACAAGGTTGTATTTCATGATTATTGGGCTAAAGGCATCTAAATGTTGATGGGCCACTTTGTGCTTGTGTTCGGAACATTACCATTTGGATTTAGTTGGGCTCCTTGTCACAAGATGTGAACTCGTTGGGCCATTTAAACTGGGATGGGTTCACTCTTATGACAATTAGCCCGAAAGATTCTAAAATGGTAACGGGCCGATTTCTTTGAAAATTTTGATCGATTTGATATGTTATATATGTTACATACACATCATGCATACATATATCATGTTAACACCGTCTATGTCTCAAAAAGACAACATAGATACCGTTTGGGTTAGAGAAGGGACAAGACTCACTAAAAGAACAAGTATGAGTGAATCCGATAATGAGGTGTCCCGTATGGATCAGTTAGAGAACAGTCTCGCCAAGGTCACTGAACAATTGCAGGCTTTGACTACTGCTGTGGCTGGTATAGCCGGGTCTCGTGCTGGGGGTAGTTCTGGGGATGTAAGACAAGAGGAACCTCCGAACAGATTGGGGGATGATACCCCCACTTTTGATGATGATATGGCAGAGTATGCAGCAGGCAGAGTATCTGGGTCTCATTTTGAGTTACAGAAACTTCGGGATCAAGTTGAGTCGGTTACCCGCAAGATGAGGGGTAAGAATGAGGATTTGCTGGATTATGACACACTGACTTTCGAGGAACAGTTGCCGGCACAGTTCAAGATGTCGGATATGGCTAAGTTTAACGGGAATGGGGATCCAAGGGTGTATCTCCGGCAGTTTGTATCAGTCATGAGTTCAGTTTGCCTATCTCAGTACCAAGTGCAGAAAATGTTCGGAATGTCGCTCGAGGGAGCTCCGGTAGTGTGGTACCACAGTTTGGAGAAGAAAGTGAAGGAAGATTGGAGGGAGTTGGCTGATGCTTTCCTGAAGCAGTATGTCACTGACTTGGAGATCGATCTGTCACTCCGTGATCTGGAGAATGTTAAGCAGAAAACAGATGAGAGTTTTAAGGAATATGTGGACCGCTGGAGGGGTCAGTTATTGAAAATGCAGACTAGGCCCTCAGAGAAGGATCAGATTAAGATGATTATCAAGGGCACCAAGCCCTCCATTTACAGCGAGTTGAGGAGGATGACCTCCATGATTGCAGACTTTCGGCAGTTGAGGGAAACTGTCATGGATATTGAGGAAGAAGAGACCGAGAATAGAAAATTCTATGGTCTGAACAGGAGGCCCATTGGGGGAACATCGGAAGCAAAACCCATTTCTGCTGAGATTGCCGCTATCCGGAATAGGCAATTTTCCAACTTGGGGAGGCCCCTGTCCAAGGTGCTAGAGAAATTGAAGAGGCAAGGGCTCTTAAAACCCTTGGATGCCAAACCATTACCCAATCCCCTACCATCACACTATAACCTAAGCCTTTACTGTCACTTCCACCAACAAAAAGGCCATGATACCGACAACTGCGCCCGACTCCGCCATGAAATCCAAGACCTGATAGAATCCAAGAAAATACCTAACCCAGAAACAGAACAGCCTGACACACACAGAAACCCCTTACCCAACTACCGTGCCGTACCACCACCAGCCTATATGATCAATTCTGGCCTCCCAGAAGACCTTGTCCTGAAATCCTTTCACCCTCAAGCCTTTTGCCTTGGAATCTGGGATAGTACTAGTGAAGATGAGTTTGAGCAGAAAAGAAACTTCTGGCTGGATTTCTCTAGCAGTGATGAGGAAGAAGTAAGGGGAATGACACGTAGCGGTCGTTTTTACAATGATATGGCGGAAAAGGGTAAGGAAGCTTTGACAGATGGCAGAGAAGTGGTTGAGACAGCAGAAAATACTGAGGGAGATGTAGTGCTGAGGCAATTGAGGAAGACTAGAGCACAAGTGAGTATCTGGGAACTGTTATGTGCATCTCGGGAGCATAGGCAGGCCATGGTTGAGGCTTTGAGCAAGATTGTGGTACTGGAAGATGCCAACCCCGCAATGTTTGTTGGGTCGGTTCAGAAGGAAGCTTTGCAGATATCCTTTTCTGAGGATGAACTCCCGGCAGAGGGGAGAAATCATAACAGGCCTCTATTTCTCAGGGCCGAGGTGAGGGGTAAGAAAACTTCATGTGTGATGGTGGATGACGGTTCGTCCATCAATGTGTGCCCGCTGAAAATTCTGGCGAGATTGGGTATGAAAGCAACAGACTTGGATCCTTCCAGTATGACTATTAAGCCTTATGATGACAGTAAAAGGGGAGTTGAGGGTACCTTTGTGGCTATGGTCAAGGTAGGACCGATTGAAGATGAGGTTGAGTTCACAGTACTGGACATCCCGGCTACTTTCGCCTTATTGTTGGGAAGGCCTTGGTTTCACAAACTTGGGGGCGTGCCTTCCACTTGGCACCAAATGATCAAGTTCCCGTATGAGGGAGAAATTGTTACCATCCGGGCTGAGTTAGATAATGATGTGGCTACCTTAGAGATACAACCTTTCACGAGGTTTCAGGTGTCAGCTACTTTTGAGGAGTGGGTGGATCCTAGGGTGGCTAGGATTATGGAGAAAATGAAGTTTGAGCCGGGTAAAGGTTCAAAATTGTCAGATTTCAGAGGACATACCACTCGGAAAGGTTTGGGGTACAGATCTGATGAAGAAAAGCCAAAGGTCAAGAAAAAGGGCCTGAAACTGATGGAATGTTTTGTGAAAGCCTCAGGATATCAAGGGGAGCCTGAACCTGTGGAAGTTAATGGGATTGTGGTGCCTGGATTTGAGATCTTCCAGGATTTGTTGGGTGAGAAACCTCTGACTGAAGAAGCTGTGGAAGCAGAGATTTGGGAAGAGGAATTGATGAAGTTGGAGAGCCTGACTCTGGGAGAGTACGAAAAGCCTGAGGAAGACCTGATTGCAGAGGAAGAAGTGTCTATAGATGCTGAAGACATTTACCTTCCTGATTTATTTGAATGTACTTCTGCATTATCCAATAATAAAGACATCTCTTTTGCTTACTTGCCTGAATCATTTCCATTTACTCTGCACGAATCAAGCATATTTGACAACAGTTCGGCCAGAACTATTTCATTTAACTTGGGTACACTTGAGAATCCCAAAGAAGTTCTGATTGCAAGTGAAGTAACCTCCGAAGAAAGGGAGAAAAAAGAAGAAGTATTGATCAGGTATGCTAAAGTTTTTGCTTGGTCCTATGAAGACATGCCTGGGGTAGATAGAAGCATTGCTCAACATTCTATTCCGACTTATCCGAACATGAGGCTGGTGAAACAGAAACTTCGACGAATGAGACCAGAATGGGCTGAGAAAGTTAGAGAAGAAGTCAAGAAACAGATTGATGTGGGTTTCCTGGAAGTGGTGAAGTATCTTGAATGGTTGGCCAACATAGTACCGGTACCAAAGAAAGATGGGAAGGTCAGAATGTGTGTAGACTACAGAGATCTCAACAAGGCTTGTCCGAAAGATGATTTTCCTTTGCCGCATATAGATGTTTTGGTTGATAGTGTGGCTTTATCTGCTATGTATTCATTTGCAGATGGGTTTTCAGGTTACAATCAGGTTCTCATGGCTGAAGAGGATAAACAGAATACTGCATTTGTTACTGAGTGGGGGACTTATTGCTACAAGGTTATGCCGTTTGGGCTTAAGAATGCGGGGGCTACTTATCAGCGGATGGCCACTACATTTTTCCATGACTTGATGCACAAAGAGATTGAGGTGTATGTGGATGACATGATGGTGAAATCAGAGACAAGGGTTGGGCATATCGAAGCACTAGAAAGGTTCCTTCAGAGAGTTGACAGATACAACCTGCGGCTAAACCCTAAGAAATGTGTGTTTGGGGTGACATCAGGGAAATTGCTTGGTCATACAGTGTGAATGGGCGGAATAGAGGTAGACTCCGAAAAGATCAAGACAATCATAGAAATGCCTGCACCGAAGGCAGAAAAAGAAGTAAGAGCATTCTTGGGGAAGATTCAGTACATCAGTCGGTTTATTGCCAAGTTGACATCGGTATGTGAGCCTATCTTCAAACTGTTGAGAAAAGATCAGCCAGTGAGGTGGAATGAACAGTGTCAGACAGCCTTCGACAGAATCAGAGAGTACTTGGTAAAGCCACCTGTATTGAAACCTCCGAGACCGGGCAAGCCTTTGGTGCTGTATTTGGCTATAGAATCAGAAGCACTGGGGGCTATGATGGTACAAGCAGATGAGACAGGGGTAGAACATGCAGTGTATTATCTGAGTAAGAAGCTGCTTCCGTATGAGGCTCGGTATCAGGAAGTTGAGAAGATCTGTCTTGCAGTAGTATGGGCTTCCAAAACGTTACGGCATTATTTTCAGTCTTACAAGATTCAGGTGGTGGCAAAGGAGAATCCTCTGAAGTATCTGCATTCGGTGCCTTCACTAGTGGGAAAATTGGGCAGATGGTTGGTATTGTTGACAGAGTTTGACATTGAGTATCTCACCTCCAAAGTGATCAAAGGGCGAGCAGTGGCAGAGTTTCTGGCATTGCAACCTGTTGAGGGGGATCAGTATAAGCTTGAGTTTCCAGATGAAGAAATCCAAGCAATAACAGTTCAGAGATGGAAGATGTATTTTGACGGAGCAGTAAATTACAAGGGAGCCGGAATCGGGATCGTGATAGTGACCCCCGAGGGAGAGACTTTTCCTTTAGCCAAGAGGTTGACATTCAGGGTGACTAACAACATGGCTAAGTATGAGGCATGTGCTTTTGGTTTGACAGCATTGATAGCCTTGAAGGCCGTAAGTGTGGAAATCTACGGAGATTCTATGTTGGTAGTCCAGCAGATGCGAGGAGAGTGGGAATTGAAAGAAGAACGGTTGAAGCCTTATCTCTTTCACCTCAAAAGGTTGGCACAGTAATCCCCGAGTGTAAGTTTCAGCACTTACCGAGAGAAGAGAATCAGATGGCAGATGCATTGGCTACACTTGCAGCAACTTGGGAAGATCCAGAAAAGTTAGTGATGAGACCGTTGATACTGACAACAGCAAACAGACCTGTTTATGAGATAGAAATAATTCTGGAAGTTGAGGTCGACGACGGTAAACCTTGGTATTATGACATTTAAAGGTATCTGGAACGGGGTGAACTCCCAGAAGGGGCAGGCAGAAAAGACAGAATAGCCATTCAGAAGTTAGCTTCCCAGTATATGATTTTGAAAGGGGAACTGTACAAGAGGCAGGCAAACGGTATTCAGTTGAAGTGTTTGAGAAAAGAAGAAGCTCAGCATGTAATGGAAGAAATACACGCCGGGGTATGTGGTCCGCATATGAATGGGTTGAATCTGTCCCGCAAGATAGTGAGACAAGGTTTTTATTGGTCAACCATGGAAACAGACTGCGCAAAGATGGTAAAGCACTGTCATGACTGTCAAGCACATGGTAATTTGAATCACTTACCGCACACAGAATTGCACGGGTTGTCAGAGCCGTGGCCTTTCTCAGCATGGGGGATTGATATGATTGGGGAAATTCGACCGAATGCATCAAATGGGCATCGCTTCATAGTAGTGGCAGTAGATTACTTCTCAAAGTGGGTGGAAGCCGAATCATTCCGTAATGTTACAGCAAAACAGATGGCAAAGTTTATAGCTCGGAACCTCATTTGTCGGTATGGTATGCCGCATCATGTAGTAACGGACAACGGAGTTCAGTTTCAAGGAGAGACAAAGGCAATGTTACAGAGGTATGGGATAGGCCACCACAAGTCATCACCGTACAGGCCGCAGGCAAATGGGGCAGTTGAGGCAGCCAACAAGACTATAAAGACAATTTTAGCCAAGATGACAGAAAATTACAGAGATTGGGCCGAGAAATTACCGTATGCTTTGTGGGGGTACAGAACATCAGTCAGAACAGCAACATGGGCCACACCTTACTCTTTGGTCTATGGAATGGAAGCAGTATTTCCAGTAGAAGTGGAAATACAGTCTATGAGAGTATTAGCCGAGGCAGAACTATCGGAACATGAGTGGGTCACACAGAGGTTTGATCAGTTAGCACTATTGGATGAGAAGAGAACGAAGTCTTTGTATCACATGCAGTTGTATCAGAAGAGGCTAGCCCGGGCATTCAACAAAAAAGTGCGCCCCACCAAGATCAGAAAGGGTGATTTGGTACTTAAGCAGTCGAGGCCGTCGACTACAGATCCGAGAGGAAAATTCAGACCTAACTGGGAAGGACCTTACATAGTGCAGAAGGTAATGGGAAATGGAGCAGTGAAGCTATCAGACTTGGAAGGAAATGAGTTCACCGAGCCAATCAACGTAGACAGATTGAAACAATACTTTGCCTGAGGGAGATAAGACTGAGCAGTCACCACGAGAATTGGCAGAAGATCTAACCCAACGGAATAAGAAAATCATTCATGCATACACGTAACATTGCATTCTCTTTGTGTTTGCTTCTGTTTTGTGCTCGCAGGCTCAAAGAAAGGAGAAAGCGGCAGGAATGAGCCAATCAACGTCAACGCAATTTCAGTTTTTGGGATGAGTCCCAAGGGGCGAGGCCTATATCAGCTTGGGGGCGAGGCCCATATCATGTCATCTCAAGGTATGGAGACTCATCATCAGTTCGAGGGCGAGGTCCCTATAGTCAGCGGTGTTGGGTCGAGGTGCCCAGGGTCGAGGTGCCCCCGTTGTCAGTTGTAGTTCCGGGTCGAGGTGCCCAGGGTCGAGGTGCCCACTACATCATCAGTTCGAGGGCGAGGTCCCTATAGTCAGTGGTGTTGGGTCGAGGTGCCCCCGTTGTCAGTTGTAGTTCCGGGTCGAGGTGCCCACTACATCATAAGTTCGAGGGCGAGGTCCCTATAGTCAGTGGTGTTGGGTCGGGGTGCCCAGGGTCGGGGTGCCCCCGTTGTCAGTTGTAGTTCCGGGTCGAGGTGCCCAGGGTCGAGGTGCCCGCTACATCACCAGTTCGAGGGTGAGGTCCCTATAGTCAGCGGTGTTGGGTCGAGGTGCCTAGGGTCGAGGTGCCCCCGTTGTCAGTTGCAATTATTGGGACGCGTCCCAGGATCGAGGTCCGCTGCAGTACCAACTCAACTCGAGGCGGCAGCCGAGCCAGGTAAGTAAAAATGCATTGCATAACTTTGATAGGATTGTTCAAAGTCACACACTGCACAAGTCCCATCAAAGTGGGGGCGACTGTAGGCATTGCATTTTCGCATGTGAAACCCGATGATGAGTCTCAGTTGGAGACACTACCTTTTTAGCTAAGGATATCGCGGGAAACGGAGGTCGGAAGGGGAAATTCAGGATAAGTACGTCAATAAGTTCATTCCACAAGTTCACTGTCTTCGTTAGTGCTGCATTCGTTACTTCGTTCGAACCTCAGGCAGATTGCGGACGTTCGTGCCACGTTCTAATTGGCATTCGAACGGAGTCGGTGTTTCTGGTTTTGCTGCTAGCCTCGCCCCAGCCCATTTAGCCCCCCAAAGCCTATAAAACACATCCCAATTTAATTAAATTAAACATTAAATATTAAATAAAATATTTAAACCATTTACCAATTTAAATAAAACATAAAATATAATCATACCTAATAAAGATAAATTAAATATATTAACTTCCTAACTAAGCAAATCACATACTAAATTAAAAAGATGTCATGCCTAATTAAAATCAATCATAACAAATTAAAGATATTGACTTCCTAATCTAGCCAAGATTTGTCCCCCTCAATCTTTGACTTTCCTTGCTCAACACCAAATCAAATCCTCACTTTAATGCCAAAATCCCTTCCTTGTGAGACAAGGTGAAGCCCTAGCCCTTCTCTATATAAACAACCCCTTTGATCAGCCACCCCTCCTCTCGAATCTCTCTGGCTCAGACATACAATTCACACAAAAATTATAGCAAGAAATACTAGACATCACAAACAAATCACTCCCTTCATCCTTACCCTCACATCACCGAAAATCACACCAAAACAACCTCTAGCCACCACCAAAAATCAGCCTTATAAACCTCCACACATCACCGAAAATCACACCAAATACAGCAGCCCAAACCACTCCCAAAACAGTCCCTAAAATCCCTTAAAACAGTAACACAAACTCCACTTACAATCCTTGAAATAACCACACAAAACCACACCAAAAAGAACACCCAGAACAGTCCATCAAGAACATCAAAACAGTCCACAAACAGTAAGCAGAAAACACAGAGGAAGCGGCAGCAAAACCACAAGGAAACAGCAGCAAAACGGAGTCGGAACAATAGCTTGAACGGCCGAACAGCGAAGGAAGAGGCAAACCAGTGAACCAGAAAAGTTGCAGAGCTTTACCCCTTCCGATCTTCGTGGAACGCGAGTCCGAGAGACGGCTTAAAAGGTTAGACCTGAGGGTACTTCCCACACTCGTCTCATTTGATTTTTGTTATTTATTTTGACTATATTTTACTCCTTTGTTGGATATTGTTTGTGTATGATGTGTGTTGTGGGTATTGGATGAATGGAAGAGTGTCGTCTCTTGTGGTATATAGGATGGAAACCCAGACGTAAATTCCGTAGCCGAATCCGAATGGACGGTAGTGCGGTCTGTACTTGGGATACAACTCCACGTACCACTTGAGTAAACGACACCTTCTTTTGTTTCATGTTTGATTGGTTTATCCATTTTCTTGTTACTTGAATTCTGCATGTTGCTTATTTGTGTATGATACGATCGAGTGCATGGGCTCAGTAAGTGCGATGAAAGGTCCCCTAATTGGAGGGGTTAAAATCCTTCACCACGATGCTTTGCCGCACCGATTGATGTGTGTTCGGTGGAATGCGAGATACGTTCGATCGGACATACTAAGTTTGATGTGATTGTCTTTATTTTCGTATGCATGATTCAATCGAGTGCATGGGCTTAGTAAGTGTGATGTGAGATCCCCTATGGGGAGGGGTTAAAGCCCTTTACCACGATGCTTTGCCGCGCCGGTTGATGTGTGTTCGGTTGAATACAAGATATGTTCAATCGAATACACTACGTTTAATATTATTGCTTTCAATTCTTTGTATGCATGATTCAATCGAGCGCATGGGCTTAGTAAGTGTGATGTGAGATCCCTTATGGGGAGGGGTTAAAGCCCTTTACCACGATGCTTTGCCGCGTCGGTTGATGTATGTTCAGTCGAATGCGAGATACATTTGATTGGACATATTGAACTTGACATTGTCATCTTTATTCTTTGTGTCGCATGCATCAGGTCTGGTTCCGTTTGAACGCGTTCTCGGACGCTACACGAAAGCGAACCTTCTGTTTACCGTTCACACGCGTTCTCGAACGCTACGTGAACGCACACGCACTTTCTTAGTTTCATAATGCATCAGGTCTGGTTCCGTTCGAACGCGTTCTCGGACGCTATACGAACGCGAACCTTCTGTTTACCGTTCGCACGCGTTCTCGAACGCTACACGAACGCACACGCACTTTCTTAGTTTCATAATGCATCAGGTCTGATTCCGTTCGAACGCGTTCTCGGACGCTATACGAACGCAAACCTTCTGTTTACCATTCGCACGCGTTATCAAACGCTACGCGAATGCACACGCACTTTCTTAGTCTTATCATGCATCAGGTCTAGTTCCGTTCGAACGCATTTACAAACGCTACACGAACGCGAGTACACTGAATTGAGTCATGCCTATCACATGTGTGTTTGCATCCATATTAGTTGTCTTCCTTTGCACCATGTCATAACATGTTTATCCCATAGGTTGCATCATTCACTTTTCTATTGACTTAATGTGTTATAATTCATATCTATTGAGCTCTACTTTTGTGGTATATCGGATGGAAACTCAGACGTAAATTCCGTAGCCGATTCCGAATGGACGGTAGTGCGGTCTGTACTTGCGATACAATTCCACGTACCACTTGGAAAAGTGCTCACGTATGTGTTTCTGTGATTAATGTGTGTGCTGGTGTTTTCGTAAATGCAATATGCCAATAAAATTGTATGTTCGTTGTTATTTTGATGTACTTCCAAGCATATAATTTTAGATGTGAAATATATGTGTAAGTTTCATTTTGTGCATGTGAATTTAGAAGCATGATGCTTTTGGAAATAAGTGTTACTTAAGCCTAATTGAATTATTACATAAATCCTTTTATTACAAGTGACATAAGTAAGGGACCATTCCGAACCCAACGGTTTGAGGTCTTCCCTTGCGAGGGGTGAGTGCGGCCTTAAATCTCAGTTTCCCGGTTCACACCAGGTGGTGACTCCATTATTCTCCGGTTTAGTCCCCCGTGACTACTCCGTACTCCCGACTAGGCCGCAAGCCTAGAACAGCATGCGTCGTCCAGATAGCTGTGTTCCCACAGACGGTTCAAGAATCAGCTTAGTCGGAGTTCGTTTGCTATTTTTATAGCAGAGACAAGAAACTTTTATGCGCATAAGGATATAATCAAAAATCTAGTAACCGGTTCTCAGAACCAAACATTTTCCAACGCAACGAAACTTCACTTGAAGATATTCCAACCGATTTCCCCTACACATAAATTTTTATTTTCGAATATCATTCAGTTCCAAATTCTAAACTTCAATTCGGAAAGCTTCCAGAATCGTTTTAAAAAATTCGGGATATTACATAGCAACTTCACCAAGTAAGATTAATTTAACACTGTTTCTTTCAGTATGTCTACTATATGTTGTTTGATGAAACGTATTTATAAAGCATGCACTGATTTTTGAGTATTTACAATCCCTAGAATTTGTTAATGTTGTTATTGTGAAATAATCTATCATAAATAAAGACTTTCAAATCCACAGTCCATAAGCAGTTGTTACACACAATAATTGCCAAATGTTTCAAGATTAATGATCATGATTTCAAATTAATGGTTAAATGAGGTAATTTCAAATTTATTGGTGTTAGTTTCAAGTTTAACGGTCTCAATTTCCTATTAATTTTCAAGTTGCCAAATGTTTCAAGTTTATTGTTCATTAAACTTAAACTAAAACCATCAAACGTGAAACCAACACTAATAAATTTGAAATCTCCACATTTAACCATTAACCTAAAATCATGACCATTAAACTTAAAATATTGGACAACAACTTGAAACTCTTTTAATGCTTAAAAATAATACGAAAATGACATTATTAAACATGAAACCAACATCAATAAATTTGAAATCACCTCATTTAACATTTAACTCGAAACAATAACCATTAAACTTGAAACATTAGGTAATAACTTGAAACTATTTTAATGCTTAAAAATAATATGAAAATTGCATCAACTAAAACTATAACCATTAAATAGTTTCAAGTTTAATTGTTCTAGTTTCAAATTTAATACTATCAATTCGTATTATTTTTCACCCATTAGAAGAGTTTCAAATTTGGTATTGGGATCAAGTTTAATAGTCTTGCTTTCAGGTTCTGCATTATTTTTGCTTATATTTCTAAAGTTAATGATCATGGAGATTAAATTTTTTCATATGTACATAAATTTTTTTTTTAATTATTTTCTAAAATTAACGAGAATGGAGATGGATTTTTTTTCCTCCTTATTTACTTAAAATTTTATATTTACTAAAGTTAATAAACATAGAGATAAAAATGAGCACGAATACATTGGCAGTAGTTTCAGGAATAATTGACATATATTGAAGAAACCAAAACATACTACATATATCTAACATTTTACACCAATGATAATTTTTCAAGTATTAACACAATAATTTTTTTTTTAAAAGTTAATGATAATGGAAATTAATTTTTTTCCATATTTACTTAAAATTTCTTATATTACTTAAATTAATGAGTATGGAGATGGAATTTTTTATTTTTTTATATTTACTTAAAAAAATTAGATTTACTAAAGTCAATGAGTATGGAGATGAAAATATATATATATTATATATATATATATATATATATATATTTATTTTTAAATTCTAAAACTAATGAGCATTGAGATAGATTTTTATTTTTATTTTTATTTTTATACATTTACAACTTCCAGTTTACAAACTCCAAACTCCAAAGCCTAATTAACCACCATTTTATTTGTTTATATGTCATTAGTTTCAAAAAAAAATTGGAAGCTTTTCCTTGAATATAAATTATAAGAGAGAGCCACGCATGAATGCGCACTAAATGACATGAACCAAAACTTCAATACCAAAATTTCATTTAATGGTTAAAGTTTATATTTACTAAAGTTAAACTAATAAAAAAATATTAGTAAATATTAAATAAATAATAAAATATTAACAAAATATATTTTACATTAAAATACATTGTTTCAAATCTAATGTCTTTGGTTTCAATTTCAAATGGTAAATTTGTCTCCACAGATAAATGGGTAAAATATAACAAAGTGTAAATAAAATTTAAGTATAAAATATTCAATGATGTTTAGCTTGCTCTTATAAAGGGGTTGAGAACTCATTATAAGGGGTTGATTAATTTTTCTCACGCATTCTGATAATTCGTAAAAGAGAGCAAGATATTTAGTGTAAGCGAGAGATAGAGCAGGTCAGTCTGACTCAAGCTCCTAATAAAAGATTTTATTTCCTTTGCATCTGTGGACGTAGGTTGGATCTATTTCGCCGAACTACGTTAAACCCTTTATCTTTTACGTGTTTTCTGATTTGCTTACCAAGTTTGATTTAATTGTCAACTAACCAAACAAATTCACTGTTTGGGGGAGATTTATTCGAGAAATAATTTCTTTTGAATTACTTCTGAAACGAAAAACCATCATCAACAAATAGTATAAGGTAAAATATAAGCAAAGTGTAAATAAAACATTTAAGTATAAAATATTCAGTATAAAAGCTTGCTTGAATATTTTACATGCAGTTGTAGGACACAGAAATCGACGACGCTGTTCCAGGCTCGCGGCCTAGTCTGGAGTACTGAGTAGCCCACGGGGGACTAAACCAGAGAATAAAAGAGTCGCCACCCAGCCTGAACTGGGAAATGATTTAAGGCCGCACTCAGCCCTCGCAAGAGAAGACCTCAAACCGTTGGCTTCAGAATGGTCCCTTACTTATGCCACTTGTAATGAACGGATTTATGAGATAATACAACTGATTCTACGCAACATACACAAGAATAAACTATATCTAGGTTTGTATACAATCTATATCTAAGTTCGCATATAACCTATATCTAAGTTTGCATATAACCTATATCTAAGTTTGCATGCATAAAAGTAAGTCGGAATAATGGCAAGCACACAATCTCATGAACGTTTCCTCAAGTGGTACGTGGAGTTGTATCTCAAGTACAGACCGCACTATCGTCCATTCGGATTCGGCTACGAAATTTACGTCTAGGTTTCCATCCGATATACCACGAGAGGCAATGCTCAATCATTAACCCAATGTTGACATGATAATGCATATAACAATAAATAACCAAAGAGACGAATAATAAACTAAAATGCAAAATAATGAAGGAAGATAAATAAGACAAAATAAATGCGAAATAATAAAGCAACAATAAACGTAAATTAAATACGAAATAATAAAAGACTAATAATATGAAACACATGCGGAATAATAAATATGTGACCAAGGAATTTGACCGTTTTCAATGTAGGACCTCGCATACCCGGTTGAACGTATTCCACGTCCAACCCAGCATGCCGTGTCTGGGATAACAAAATAAAATATAATAAAGGGTGCCATCAGGTCTTACCTTTTAAGTCGCTTCTCGGGAGTGCGTTGGGACGTCGCAGGAAGGGTTATCGTTTTTGCTATTTTCATCGGTATGCTGTTTCTTCTATTTTCAATGGTTTGCTGTTTTCACTGTTTTGTCTATTTTCACTCGCTGTTTCCGCTCGCTGTTTTCTCTATTTTCACTCACTGTTTTCGCTCGTTATTTTCTCTGCTTTCACTCGCTATTTCCGCTCACTGTTTTGGTTGTATTTTGGGATCGTTTTCAGGGGGGTTGTTGGGCATTTTAGGCTACTAGTTTTGTCTCGATTTTGTGATTGTTTTTGACGGTGAGGGTTGTCTTTTGTGTGTGTTGGCTTGTGTTTCTCGTGAGTGTGATTCACGTGGCCAGTAAGGGCTGCTGTACACGTTGGTTATCATCGTGGCTTTGTTGTCGTTCATATTCTCAATGGTTTGTTGGTTTGTGGCCGTGTGTCAGGGAAATTTATGGGAGCTTAGTCGGTGATTGTGGGCTGAGTGTCTTTGTTGTCGGTGAGTTAGAGAGACGTAGGATCTTTAGGTTTTTGGTTTAATGGTCATTGCCGAGAGTGAGAGATGAAAAGAGCGAAGGCTGTGGTCGGTGAAGGGAGTTGGTTTATGGAAATTTTGCATGCATGGGTTGAAGGGTTACTTTGTTGTTTTGTGAATGGTTTTCGTGAAGGGTTGTTAGGGTTTCGTTTTTGTTAGAGAGGGAGTCAAGAAGGCTGTTGGGTTTTCTAGGTTAAACCAAGATCATGTAAGCTAATGAAATGTGCGAATACATCAAAGAAAAGTTGCAGAAATACTTACTTTGATCGGATTTGCGATGCGATGAAACACACAAAATTTCTTCAACCTTGAAGTTCTCGGCCATGCCTCCATTTTGTGCTCCATGTTTGATCTCCAAGCTCCAAGCTTTGTGTGTGGATTCCATGCTCATGAATGGGTTTCCCTATCACATTTGTTTGACCTCTTGGATGTGCTGGCATCTTGGAAAAATTTGCCATAAATCCTTCCTTTGCTTGTTGTAGTTCTCGGCCAAGCCAAGAAATTGAGAGGAAAATGGCCCTTGGCCGAATGAGGGAGAGAGGGAGAGAAGAAGATGAGTTGGTTTTTGTGTATTTAGATTTCTAAAATCTAATACCAAAAATCAATTACTATTTTTCCAAAAAGGTACAAGGCATTAAAGTCTTCCATCTACTTCCATCATTCAAAATTTGACAAGTTGTCAATCACCAAAAAGGTGACAAGACACCCATCACATGAATGAAAAATGATGTGACTTGTGGGCCCCACTTGATTTGAAATCCGAGTGGCCCCGCAAACACTCTCGGGCTCGGGTTCGCTAATTCCGAATTAAAAATTTTCCGTTGCGACGTAATTAAATCAAATTTAATTAAATAATTATGCCTAATAAAATTACTATTCACGTCGCTAGCGAATTAATTCTAAATTAACTCGTTAGCCCGAATTAAAATCTAATTTTAATTCCGCGTCGAAATCTAATTTCGTATAATATATCGAATATATTATTTTATCGATTAATTCCAAATTAATCGTTCTCTCTATTTAAATAATATTTTATCCCAGATAAAATATCTCCGTAATTAATCCCAGATTAATTTTCTCTCTACTAATTAATCCCAGATTAATTATGTGCGAGTCATACGTCATCGGTGAATCTTCGGGAAGCGACCCATGAGATCCCCGGATATGTTGGCAGTAAATCCGATCGTCGGACTATCCGAACACGTACGTACCTAGTACTATGTTTTTACTGATTTACAAGACATGGTTGGCTTCTAGCAAAGCACCGTGCCTACCCAATTCTCCAGAAATATTCTTAAAGGAATATATAATCTATATCAGGCGTAGTGTACGTAGTATTGCGTATTGCGATCCAGTATCGGATGTCACGTGCTAGGCCTGGGGCTGGAATTGTGTCTGCCCCGTACGAAGCACATATCGGATCTTTGGTAACTAGTCTCTATAATCAGATTGTAACGACCGGAGGATATTACTACTAGCAGGGATGATATTATTACGAATGGGATAAAGGAATGTAAAAATAAATCTTGTGGAGACTCAAATACAATTATAGAGAGACTTTGGGAACGATCGGATGATTTCTCGAGGTCCCGAGAAGAAACCGTACCGTATGCCCTTTTGGACTATATATGGTATTTTGGGCATAACTTTTTTCATACGAACTCAGAATTTTATGAATTTTATATCGTCGGAAATCTTAGACGGAGACCTACAACTTCCGCGTTAGGTATTTTTCCAAATTCGGACAAAAACTAAGTCATAAATGCAAGTCAAAATCTGAGTGAATAGTGAATTCGGACCTAGATGATAATTCCCCAAAGTTCTTCATTTTTCTAGAGACTTCTTTATTGTTTTGTGTCAAATAAGCCCCCCTATATAAAGGAATAAGAAACACTATTCCTTATTTCAAACAAAAAAATCGATTCGAGAAGAAATGGAGAAGGAAAACGTGAAGGAAAAATGAGGGAAAAGAAGAAGAAGAGAAAGAGGAGAAAGAGAGAATAAGAAGAGGAAAGAAAGAGAGTAAGAGGAGAATGAAGAAGTCAAGGAGCTTGACAACAATGGAAGAAAATAAAAAAAAGGTAAGAAAATCTATTTAACCCATTTTCCAATCTAGAAGTTTAATGATTTTAATAAACTAATTCACAATGAATGTGATGATGGTTTCATGATTACTTGAGTATATTATGATGGAATAATTGATAGGTTTTTATAAATGAAAGATTTTGGGTGAAAATGGGTTTTGGGTATAATGAACTAAGATTGATTAGATGGTAAATTGATGAAGTATTTGATGAATTAAGGTTGATTTGAAGAGTATTAGAGGATATTTTAGATATATGTTATTTGGTGTTGAGTGATGAATTGAGTATTAGAAGAAGATGAGGTGAGTTAGAAGAGAATTTGGGAAGAAATTCACACTGGTGAAGCAGTTCTGGAATCTGGAAAATCGTCCAGCGTCGCGACGTCAGACGGAAAATAGGGAATTCTGTAAGCAATCCAAATTGATTTTAGACAATTCCGATCCCACCCCAGCATATTTAGATCACTCTTAAGACCCTAAAGTCAGGTTTCTAGCCGACTATCCCTACCTAATAAAATAATTACATTCTTATGTACTCGAAACTAGTAAGATTGATCTAGTCCTATAATCCACCCTATAGCTTGTAAGTCTAACCAAATTATCACTCTTAGATCATTGCAGGATGTGCGATACTCTCCAACGAAGCAATAAAGATCTTTCTAGCTACCAAGCCCAGTGATTGGACATTTCTTCTTTTAAACTAAATTTTTATTTCGATTTGATTATTTCAGACTTATGTTTTATGCTATAGGGCGGTAGAAGAATGTTTTTACAATTGTTTTATATGCAGTTATGTTTTGATAAAGTAAAAGGATTTTCATAAATATTGTTTATAGTTTTGTGATTTAAAGTAAGGTAATAGCTCATATTTCATGTTTTTTCGGGGCATGAGGTAAAACCTCACCCCAGTGTGTAATTTCAGATACAGATGGAATTGACGGATATAGATAGCATGTGCACATGTTGAGGACTGAGGGGACGCTCTCAGATCCTCCAGATGGGCTAGTGGGATGGCGAGATATCACGTCCCTAGACCCCCAGATTATGAGACAGTAGTGGCATGCTTTGGGGGACGGTGATACGTAACGCTCCAAAGTCATGGATTTGCACCCCTGCCTCCAGATAGGCGTATGAGGGGACGAGCGATACGTAACGCCCTCATATGTCCAGGTTTTCAGACTAAGAAACAGATTTTAGAAATATTTTCAGATTTCAAATTTTCAGTATAAAGTTTTCAAAGTTCAGAACCCAGATTTATAACGAGTAGTTTTCAGAAACCAGATTTTCAGAAACAGTTTTTAAAAGAAATAAATTTTCTATAAATGATATTTCTAAAAGTATGATTTTAAAGGTAAATAACTGTTATTTTAGTTTTCAAGTTTAGTCCACTCACTTAGATTGCATAGCAATCTAACCCCCCTCCAGTCTTAGTTTGTTTTGCAGGAATTCCAGGAGGACAAGCTCGAGAGGATGGATACTGATGCAGTCACCAAGGTTAGAGTCCACCAGTTTAAAGTCAAGCAACATAGTCCAGTTAGAGTTGCATACATGCATTAATGATGTAATAGACATTACAAGTAGTTCTGAATGTGGTGTGAGAAAAGTATTACAAGTGTGCATTAATAGAAATGTTTTATGTTGTTCAGGTTGAAGTCTGCATGCATAATACTTCTACAGTTCAGAGTACAGTTAGATAGTCAGAGGTTTATGGGGTTAGTACATCTATCCCCTGCCGGTAACATCTCCTGGATTGGGGATGTTACAAAGATGGTATCAGAGTATGGTCTAGGGAGTCAGTGACTGTAGTGGGCAGAGTGTTGGGGTCTTGTATACGTAGTATGTCCGGGATACCCGTATATGAGACACTACCTCTCCAGTATCCGATCCTCGAGTGCGTCCCCAAAGCTTCTCAAACATGTTAGTAAATATTTCTCAACTACTTGAGTTTCTTTTCCTCCCTCTAGTGAAGGGTTGTTCCATAGTCATCTTAGTTTACTTTTCGAAGTTTTGAATAAACTAAGAAACCATATTGATAAGTCCCAAGAAAAGGTGAGAAAAGATGAGACTAGAAGGAAAGGTACGTAGAAATTTAAATCAATTTGAAACAAAGATGTGAAGAGATAGGAGGAAATAGAAACGTTTAAGGATATCCACCTAGGAAGGTAGGAAAGAAAGGTCAAGCTAGAAGAGGAAATAAGACAAGATAAAGGACATAAATCAGGATAGTAAACAAGACACTAGAACTCATAGCAGTAAAAGAGAGTATTGAGAGCCCTAGTAAGTATTATAGCTGCCTAGCATGATTAAGATTCCATTTCTTCTCTAGAAATTCTTCCAAGTAATTCAATAAACTTCGAAATCTTCTTAGAGATAGTCAAAGAGATAAAAGGAGTAATAAATTTAGGATTATCTTAAGAGCCCCCCAAAGGATTCAGCTATCAAAAAGGATTCTAGATACCCAAACTTTAACGACGATTCCCAAGAAAGTAGTAGAAATGATTAACTACCTCATTTCCTTAAATTTGATAAAGATGCAACCCTGAACCATCTAGCCTTCAGTATTCTTTGATGACACTAATTAAGGGGGTTAATCTAATAGAATTTACCTTATAGATATAAGATGACCCTAAGAAATTTGACGAGAGTGCATCCAAGGATTTGAAAGGTAGATTAGTCTAAAGTCAAGTAGAAATTCATGTGCATATACAAGGACAAACCTAAAAGGATATGGAGAGTTGGAAGTGACAAAGATAGCAGTATGAAACGTAGATGGAGTGCCATAGTCAAAATTTATAGCAAGAATAGAGATTATGGATATGAGAGACAGAGGTAAAATACAAGGGAAAATAGAGATAGATAAGGAAGGATGGAACCTGTGGTGATATAAATTAGAGACAGGGGGTCAAGCAATAAAAGATAATACCAAATACTAGTAGTATAGGTAAGTATGGTAAAACAAGGATATAATAGAAGGTGATTAGATCGAAGAAAAGGTTTTCTCATTAAGTAAGATATTCTTCTTCCCAAGAAGAATTCTTCCGCGATTGATTCAGTATCTTGTGAACCATCTTGTATAGACAACAACTCCTGCGACTAATCGAGGCCATTATAAGATAGAGAAGCAAAAAAATTAAGGACAATCGTGCGACTTTCAAATAAACGTTGAATGCCACAGAGGTATAGAGACTTCAGATTCTATAACTTAAACTTACAGTCATAAAAGATGAGTGGTGACCCAAAACAGTAGATAGTTTCCCTAACTAAGGAACCTGATAGATAAAGCCCGATCTATTTAGATCTTCACTCTTTCGAGATACCAATTAAGGATGCTACCCAGATAAAGTCTACCTCATACCCATCCGATACGAGCGGTAGACTCTGTCAGAACTTAGAGTATTAGAATCAGATAAGAAGACGTATCGATGCATTAAGAAATGATTAATGAGATGTGGGCAGTTCTTATTAGTATAAATGACCGTGGGGGGGGGGGAATCCAATGGAATTATAATGAAGAGATAAAGAGAATCTTGACAAGAACATTCATCTAGGAGAGAAATCAAAGGAATTTTGAACATATGAAGAAAGAAACATTTAAGATAACGTACGGACTGAAGAAATCAGGGTAAGAATTGTTAGATTTGCTAAAGAATCACAAGAAAGTTAAGCATTGTAGGAACCACAGATAAGTTGAGCTAGTTAAGATTCGTAGAGAAGTGTAAGGATAAATATGAGAATAAATCTATAAGATGGGAAGAGTTCAAGAAAGTGCTAAGCATATCAGTATGGACAGTAGTATTAAGGGAACACATCAAGATTTATAAAGAGAATAAGAGGTTGAAATTTAAGAGACAAATAGAGAAATGACTCGCAGTTAGTCTTAAATAGTAAGAAAATAGAGTTTAAGAAGAAATAAGAATCGTGATGAGTAACAAGGGAATTTAGTATATCTTAAGGGAGTGTAGAGTAAAGAATTGGTAATAATTATGGAACCCTAGAACGCAATAAAGAAAAGAACTTGTGGAGGAGAGTAGTGGTAAGTTTAAGCAGAGCACGAAGTGGATTGTGAAATCGAGAAGAACATGGATTTAAGGAAGATAATATTAGGGGTCGAGGTAAATAAAGGCTTTCAAGGGAACAAATAAATTAGGAGTTGGGAGTCTTAAATTAGAAAGGAACCTTTAGAGAATCATAGGACTTAGAGGAGCAAAGATTATAGAAAATTATTTATGAAAGAATAATGGGCAATTTATAAAGAATCTCATGAGAGTGCAAAGTAAGGATTGTAAGAAGGAAGTAGTATATAGGTCATAAATTAAGTAAGGAACGCTTGTAGTAAACTAGTAGGAATAGTTCTTTAGGATAGAAGGTGAGAAAAAGGAGAATGACTAGAATGAGGAAGAAACTTTCATAGCAAATGGGTCCCATTAAGAGGATAACACAAAAGATTACAGTAGTATTTGAAAGAAAAGTGTAGTACCATTAAGGCACCCGAGAGTATGAGGTTAGTCCCCACCTCCCAACCCTCGAATAACACCAAACTCCAGAAGCAAGTACAAGAGTAGTGATAATAAGAAAAGAAAGGATAGCCCAAGTGATAGTTGCTAAATAGAACCATTAGATAAAGTAACAAGATAAAGAAAATAGTAACCAAGAATATGATAAAAAGTAAATGATAACGTTAATGATAACCACGGATATAAGAGATTGGGTAGCCTACAGGAAAAGAAAGAAGATCCGACCTATGGTAGGTAAAGATAAAGAATGGAACAGAAAAGTAAATCTTCATGATAGATGATACTAATATAGTAAGTAAGATAGCCAAAAGTAGTAACAAATAGTAAAAGACATACAAGATAAGCATTAATAGCAGGATAATGTAATATAAAGACCAGAACAACAAAAATACCTTAATATGGAAATTGATAAAAGTAATAGACTTAGTTGGAATCGCATATGCGAAGGTAAATGGATATAAAAGGATAACAAAGAAAGATCGATAATTGAGATCTATAAGGAGTAGTCCAAGGATAAATCATAGACCAAGTAAGCTCTCAATAAAATAAAGAAAGGATGACAAGAATGATAAGGAAAAAAGTTGATAAGGAGTTGTATAAGGTACCCAGCCCTAGCTTAAAGAGACCAAACCACTACGGGTTTGGGATGGTTTAACCGCGGGTTATGGGTGGTTTGGTAAGTTTATGTTATAGTGCAGGAACGACAAAATGAGTTAATACAAGTAGCTGTCGAAAGACGTGAAATAGAAGTATAGAAAAGAAAAGATCAATGTATTTCGCAGATGACCCGAAAAATAGAATAGTAATCAAGAAATGACAAGAACTCAAGATTGTACTAAGTATATAAAGAGAAGACTCGAGGTAAGAAAGACAGAATAGATCAAGAAAGTATATACTAGTCGATAAAATGAAGTAAAGAGTAAGGGTATTCAAGAAAAAGATTAGGAAAGAGGAACCGATGAGGTATAATCAAGGCAAGAAATAACTCTAAGTTTAAGATGGACAAGTAGAATAGAGAAATATTGGATATTGGTGTTTAGATATTAGAATCCTCAATGGAAACCAAGAAACCAGTTAATAAGAGTTTGCTCATGTTAAGAAATCATGAGGCATAAGTGAAAGTTTATAAAGAAGAAATCCTAGAAGCAAGAATATGAGGAATGAGTGAACAAATAGAAGGACAATACTCACGAAGTACTCAACAAAGTTATAGAATGAGGACCTAAGAAGAAAGATCAAGTAACCTGTAAGGATAGCAACTAGAAGATCTATAAAACCACAAGTTAGACGCCAAAGAGGATTCGAGGACGAATCCTATTTAAGGGGGGGAGAATTTGTAACGACCGGAGGATATTACTACTAGCTGGGATGATATTATTACGAATGGGATAAAGGAATGTAAAAATAAATCTTGTGGAGACTCAAATACCATTATAGAGAGACTTTGGGAACGATCGGATGATTTCTCGAGGTCCCGAGAAGAAACCGTACCGTATGCCTTTTTGGACTATATATGGTATTTTAGGCATAATGTTTTCATACGAACTCGGAAGTTTATGAATTTTATATCGTCGGAAAGCTTAGACGGAGACCTACAACTTCTGCGTTAAGTAGTTTTCCAAATTCGGACAAAAACCAAGTCAAAACGGCAAGTCAAAATCTGAGTGAATAGTGAATTCGGACATAGATGATAATTCCCCAAAGTTCTTCATTTTTATAGAGACTTCTTTATTGTTTTGTGTCAAATAAGCCCCCCTATATAAAGGAATCACTATTCCTTATTTCAAGAACAAAAAAATCGATTTCGAGAAGAAATGGAGAAGGAAAACCGTGAAGGAGAAAATGAGGGAAAAGAAGAAGAAGAAGAAAGAGGAGAAAGAGAGAATAAGAAGAGGAAAGAAAGAGAGTAAAGAGGAGAATGAAAGAAGTCAAGGAGCTTGACAACAATGGAAGAAAATAAAAAAAGGTAAGAAAATCTATTTAACCCATTTTCCAATCTAGAAGTTTAATGATTTTAATAAACTAATTCACAATGAATGTGATGATGGTTTCATGATTACTTGAGTATATTATGATGGAATAATTGATAGGTTTTTATAAATGAAAGATTTTGGGTGAAAATGGGTTTTGGGTATAATGAACTAAGATTGATTAGATGGTAAATTGATGAAGTATTTGATGAATTAAGGTTGATTTGAAGAGTATTAGAGGATATTTTAGATATATGTTATTTGGTGTTGAGTGATGAATTGAGTATTGGAAGAAGATGAGGTGAGTTAGAAGAGAATTTGGGAAGAAATTCGCACTGGTGAAGCAGTTCTGGAATCTGGAAAATCGTCCAGCGTCGCGAGGCAGAGAGGCCAGCGTCGCGACGTCAGACGGAAAATAGGGAATTCTGTAAGCAATCCAAATTGATTTTAGACAATTCCGATCCCACCCCAGCATAGTTAGATCACTCTTAAGACCCTAAAGTCAGGTTTCTAGCTGACTATCCCTACCTAATAAAATAATTACATTCTTATGTACTCGAAACTAGTAAGATTGATCTAGTCCTATAATCCACCCTATAGCTTGTAAGTCTAACCAAATTATCACTCTTAGATCATTGCAGGATGTGCGATACTCTTCAACGAAGCAATAAAGATCTTTCTAGCTACCACCCAGTGAGTGGACATTTACAGTTAACATTTATTCTTTTAAACTAATTTTTATTTCGATTTGATTATTTCAGACTTATGTTTTATGCTATAGGGCGGTAGAAGAATGTTTTTACAGTTGTTTTATATGCAGTTATTTTTTGATAAAGTAAAAGGATTTTCATAAATAGTGTTTACAAATTTGTGATTTAAAGTAAGGTAATAGCTCAGATTTCATGTTTTTTCGGGGCATGAGGTAAAACCTCACCCCAGTGTGTAATTTCAGATACAGATGGAATTGACGGATACAGATAGCATGTGCACATATTGAGGACTGAGGGGACGCTCTCAGATCCTCCAGATGGGCTAGTGGGACAGCGAGATATCACGCCCATAGACCCCCCAGATTATGAGATAATAGTGGCATGAATTGGGGGACGGTGATACGTAACGCCCCAAAGTCATGGATTTGCACTCATGCCTCCAGATAGGCGTATGAGGGGACAGACGATACGTAACGCCCTCATATGTCCAGGTTTTTCAGACTAAGAAACAGATTTTAGAAATATTTTCAGATTTCAGATTTTCAGTATTAAGTTTTCAATGTTCAGAACCCAGATTTATAACGAGTAGTTTTCAGAAATCAGATTTTCAGAAACAGTTTTCAAAAGAAATAAATTTTCTATAAATGATATTTCTAAAAGTATGATTTTAAAGTTAAATAACTGTTATTTTAGTTTTCAAGTTTAGTCCACTCACTTAGATTGCATAACAATCTAACCCCCCCTCCAGTCTTAGTTTGTTTTGCAGGAATTCCAGGAGGACAAGCTCGGGAGGATGGATACTGATGCACTCACTAGGGTTAGAGTCCACCAGTTTAAAGTCAAGCAACATAGTCCAGTTAGAGTTGCATACATGCATTAATGATGTAATAGACATTACAAGTAGTTCTGAATGTGGTGTGAGAAAAGTATTACAAGTGTGCATTAATAGAAATGTTTTATGTTGTTCAGGTTGAAGTCTGCATGCATAATACTTCTACAGTTCAGAGTACAATTAGATAGTCATAGGCTTATAGGGTTAGTACATTTATCCCCTTCCGGTAACATCTCCTGGATTGGGGATGTTACACAGATAAACATGACCTAATCATAATATACCCAGAAGAGGCGTACACAGAACCGGTTAAAGCACTGGACGACCAAAACCAAAGTATATTAATTGTCGTAAGTATTAGCGGTGTAAGTATCAGGTTAAGACCAAATAAACCTACCCTGATTCGGACTTCCATAGACACATAGTCATACTACCAATGGAATTCTGAGGGGTCTATCCAGAATGAAACTATTTCCGTTCCATCGGTAAACACAACCTCCTATTACACTTGCATTAGTATCCAATACTTAAATATATGAGAACTATGCCGTTATGCTCCCACAACGCGCACAAGTGCAATACTAGTCTATTTCGCATTATCGATGTCCAGTCTCGATAATACTACGACTAGGAATATTTTAATGATTAAACCTTAGTGGATTAATACTGTCTCATGTCTTATTAATCCAGAATTAATCATATGGACTTTTATCATTTATGTATCTTGGTAATCCAATTACAAATGATAAAAGAGCAATTTCCTTTGTCACATAGTTAATTTGTACAACAACACCATGTTCTGTACAAATAGTGATGCTATGGGTCATAATTCTCCAACAATCTCCCACTTGGCCTATAGCCAATAACTCAAGTGTCATACACCTGAACTATGTACGGTTCGCTCAAACTTCTGCTGGGAAAAGGCTTTCGTCAGCGGATTTGCATTGTTATCATCTGATGCGATTTATTCGATCATCACATCGCCACGATGTATGATCCGAAGAATCAGATGAAATAATTGAAGTATTTATTTGGATCATTGATGAGACCATTAATTCTTTAGCCTGTGCTGTAGCCTAGCTCAGCCGCTAACAGAACTACTCATAATCTGATTAGGATTATTATAGATCCAAAAGGCTTCTATTGCTGCCTCAGCTGCAACAATATTCCACTTTTGTTGTTTATACGGCAACAGTATCTTGCTTGGAAGATTTCCAGCTCACTGTTCCGTTATTCAAACTATGTAGTACCCTTACTACGACTTATAGTCGTTTTTATCGGTTAGGAAACTTGCAACAGTGAACCCAGTCACTTCAAGTTCTCCTTCTTCATACTTTAAGACAGCATCCTTAGTTCATCTAAGAAACTTAAGGATGTTCTTAACATCAATCCAGTGACCATCACATGGATTGGCCTAATTGTGACTCCATATGCTTAAAGCATATGAGACACCAGGTCACGTACATTTATTTCAATGTACGAGTTCTCGAAGAGTACCAACAACTTTTAGATCTATCCCAGTAGATCCTTATTCCTAGAATAAAGGTTGTCTCTCCCAAGAATTCTATGAAGAATTTTTCATGAAAGCCAAGCTTTCACCGATTGTATTATGGGAATATTATTTCCAAGAAATGATATATCATCATTATTTAGGACATTCACTGTTAGTGCGCTCCCACAAACCTCCTTATATACACAAGAATTATTTTCGTTTTGAATTAAATCATATACCATTATGATTACATCAAAACGATAGTTCCAAGAACGCAATGCTTGCTTAAATCCATAAATGGATCGATTTAACTTGCAAACCTTGTTTGCTTGTTCTTGTACGACAAAATCGTCAGGATGTTGTAAACATCCTCCAAAACGTTTCCGTTTAAGGAAAGCGATTTTGACGTTCAGCTGCCATATTTCATAAATGAAACATGTAGCATTAGCAAGAATTATCCAAAAGGATTTAACCATGGCAACGATTAAAAAGTTTCGTCGTATCGATACAATGTTGATAACGATACCTTTTCGCTACAAGCCTAGCTTAGTACGTTGTATGTTGCCATCCATGTGTGTCTTCCTTGAAGACTTAAATAGTACCAAATAGGCACAATGCCTTCCGGTACATCAACCAGTGTCCAAACTTGGTTGGTATACATGGAATCCATTTCAGAAATCATGACACTTTACCATAATAGGGAGTCGATACCTTGTATCACTTCCTCATATGTAGTCAGTTCGTATTCCTCAATAAGATTGACATCTTCATGAGGTGAGATCAGAAACCCATACCTCTTAGGTTGTTTTCTGACTCTCTCCGACTTACGCGGTTCTTGTGTATTTGAAGATTATTGGTATAGTTTCATCATTGATGAACTGTTTGTGTTCCATTAAGGAATCGGTGCCTAGAATAGTATTACTCCGATTTTCATCGAGTTTTACTTTCCTCCCACTTACCACAACATATAGGTATTCCTCTTTGGAAAACCGCATGGCGAGCAACAATTACATTGTTCTCATGTGATTGTATAAGTAATATACTTTGGTTACCCTAGGATAACCTACAATTTAGGCACTTATCCAATTTGGGTTCTAGTTTGGTATCATCCAAACATATGCCTAGCATACCCAAATCTTCAGGAATGAGAAAACCCGGTTTCTTTCCTGTTCATATCTAATATGAAGTCTGTCAAACAGATTTTCATGGAACCTTATTCAAAATAAGTTTTACACTGTTTAATGTGTATCCCTTGAAGGAAAATGGTAGCTCAGAGCGACTCATGATTAACCTTATCATGTCCAACAAAATTCGGTTTCTCCGTTTGGACACACCGTCAAATTGAGGTGTTCTGGGAGGAGTCCACTGTGAAAGAATACTATACTATTTCAAGCACTTGAGAAACTTATTGCTTAAGCATTTTCATCACGGTCTTATCGTGATGTTTTTAATACTCTTGCAGATCTGTTTGGCAACTTCATGTCGAAACACTTTGAATTTATCAAAAGTTTCCGATTCGTGTTTCAAAACAAACACATAACCATAACGCGATGCCACATCTGTAAAGGTTACGAAGTGTTTATATCCACCTCTAGCCTAGCTAGATATGGGCCCACTTACGTCACTATGAATGAGGGCTAACAGATCGGTGGCACTTATACTTTTACCAAGTAAAAGGTATAATAAGCACTTTGCCCAAATAAACTAGATTCGTAGACATTATTTGAATAGAATCAAATTTGTCCTAGTACCCACTCTTTGAAAGTGTGGATATACGAGTCTTGTTTAATTGTGTCCCAGACAACAATGCCACAAATAAGTCTCATCTGATTAATTCAGTTTGAGCTATTTGTTTGTCATGTCATATGTTTGAGATTCATTTATATTCAAAATATAAATACTGTTATTCACATCTTATGTGTATATCTCAATATCATCTTTATAAAATGAAACACTTTAGTGTTCTAGAATATAAAGGTATACCCGCAACGGGTCAAACCCTGATATAGAGATAATGTTTCTAGTCAAACTAGTTACATTGTAACAGTTTCCTAATTTAAGTACACACACGAAGGGTAGTTCCTAAACTTAGGTTTCTACGGTTAAAACAGCGACTCTCGTCCCGTTTCTGACTCGTAGGTAAATCTCAACTGAAGTCAGTATCCTGCTCATCAGTAGATTCTGCACAACAGTACATATTTATGTACCACATTTAGTATCAAAAATCCAATTTTGAAACTAGTAGTGAACATGTTTATGACAAACATGCTTGAAGCCGGAGCTTTGCCCCGCCTTCACTTCCTTCATGTCTGCCTTGTCCATACGGAAGTCACGCTTCCAGTGACCCCGTTTGCCACAGTTTAGGCAGACATCTTGGGATATGTCTTCCCAGAAGACTGTGATGATTTTGGCTTTGCCCATTTTAGAAACTCTAGCACTGCCTCCTTGAGCATAGCCATCAACTCTCCAAGAGTTTACTCTTGGTTCATAATGAACCTGCCCCAGCTTTCGGCTAGAGACTATAAGATCAAATCTTTGGTAGTCTCGGCCACGTAGGTAATGCCCAGCTAACTTAGCTGATCGATGTCAGCAATCATCTGCAACACCTAATGCTCTACAGATGTACCCTCTGACATTCACGAGCGAAAGAGCTTCTTTTGCAATTTGTACTTCTCAGATCTAAAAATAGATCTATGAAGATCTTTAATTTCATCATCATAGTACAAGGATCTAATCCTTAATTTTGACGACAGAATTAAAGAATCATTGCAGTAAGTATAAAGGATTGAGCACTAAAGTTATCATCACATGATCTTCCAAAGATCATGTTCTACTATTTGCTCAATTCCGGGATTATGCCCAAGATGTTGTTCTATCAAATAGAATAACTTCTCAGTTTCCAGGACTATCCTGAGGTTTTATTCCCAATCTGAAAATTAAAGCCGTTTAAAAAACATTTTCACCCAGGATTATGTTTTAAACACTAATCTTTCAGTTATCTTGATTGCTATAGTCCAACTATCCAATCAACGATTTCAGGTACATTTAAATATAATGATTACTATAGTCTAACTATATAATCGACTATAATTTAATTGGTTAAATTCAAATATATATTGATTACTATAATCCAATTATATAATCAACTATAAATTGAAATAGTTTGAATACAGTCCAACTGTTTTAATAAAACAACGATTAAATATTAGTCCAACTAATATATATTTAAATTAATGACGAAAAATTGAAATGAGCACGTATTGGCAAGTATCTAAACGAAATTGTAAATTTAATACTTGCCTCCCACTATTTTTCGGCGAGCCTCTAACCATCTGTTGAGTACTCAGGAAACCTTGTTTCCTAGTGGGCTAGGATCCCGTTAAATAACACACAACCTTGACTTTGGCCAACAAGCTGTATGATATTTAACTAGGTAGATCTCTAAGATCAATTGGATCTCATCCAATTCCTAAATCCAGTAGGTGGACATCCAAGTCCGTGTTGGTTTCTATTTAGGTCCCAAGATCATAACAAGCTTGAAAATAATGTGTGAATACATCAAATGAGGTAGCGGAATACTCACATCGATCGGTTGAGACGATTTGATGAAGAACAAAACTTGATTTTAGCCCTCCAAATTCTGCCACTGCAGTGCAGATTTTCTGCCCACTGTTTTCAGTTTTGCTTTATGAATTTGAGCCTCGAACTTGCGTCAAACGATTCCCGGCTCGTGGGTGAGTTTCCCTAACACCTTCGTACAACTCTCGGTGTGCTAGCACTTGTGATTTTTGCCATAAAAATCACTCTAAAGGCCTTCCATTCACGCCCAAATAGTGGCAGTTCACTGCCTTTGGGCGTGAACAACTTAGAGAGAAAGAGAAGAGAAAATGTCTATTAGGTTTTCAAAAATTCATCTAATGAATAATAAATGAATTAACAAAGTGTAGAGAGATATTTTTGCTTTTAACTTTTGGTGAAACCATTTCACTTTTACCCTAAACTTGGTAGGTGTGGGTAAATGGTTTTCCAAAAAGCAAACAAGGTAGTTGGGTGGTAGGTACACCTACCACACATGGGCCCCACATACTTGAATTCAAAATTCAAATATCTCTACGAACATTTGCCGCGGCTCGGTTCCGTTTAATCCGATTAAACGAACTTCCGTCGTTAAATAATTAAATCTAATTTAATTAAATATCGATCCGACGCAAATAAATTACGAACGTCATTTAGGAATTAATTCTAAATTAACTCGCTCGTTCGTATTAAAGTCCGACTTTAATTTCGTAATGAAATCCAATTCATATTAATATATCCGATATATTAATTTTAGCCCATTCGTATAAATTAAATAGAAAAATCAAATTTAACGATTAAATTTATTTTACCGATTAATTCCAAATTAATCGCGCTCTCTCTCTTTAGACGATATTTTATCCTAGATAAAATATCTCCGTAATTAATCCCAGATTAATTTTCTCTCTCATCAAATTAATCCCAGATTAATTAAAGTGCGAGTCATACATCATCGGTGAATCATTGGGAAGCGACCCATGAGATCCCCGGATATGTTGGCAATAAATACGGTCGTCGGACTATCCGAACACGTAAGTACCAAGTACTACATTTTACCGATTCACAAGACAAGGTTGGCTTCTAGCAAAGCACCATGCCTACCCAATTCTCCGGAAATATCCTTACAGGAATGAAGGATCTGTATCAGGCGTAGTATACATCGTATAGTGCATATCGATCTAGTATCAGATGGTCACGTGCTAGGCCTGGGGCTGGAGTTGTGTCTGCCCCGTACGAAGCACATGTCAGATGTCTGGTAACTAGTCTCTATAATAGGATATACATGACCTAGTCATAATATCCCGATGGCCGCGCAGCACTTAAGAGCACTAATACCGTATCCTACGTGACATCATCTCCACTATGACTGGAGTGATACTTCCGTCTTGACATCACACCCAATACTCTATGATTCTCAATATACCCAGTATTGGCGTACACAGAACCGGTTAAAGCCTTGGACGACCTCAACCAAAGTATATTGATTATCGTAAGTATTAGCGATGCAAGTCTCAGGTTAAGACCAAATACACCTACCCTGATGTCGGACTCCCATAGACACATAGTCATACTGCCAATGGGATTCCGATGGGGTCTATCCAGAGCGAAGTCGTTTCCCGTACCATCGGTGAAACACAACCTCCTACTACACTTGCATAAGCATCCAATAATTAAATATATGAGAACTATGCCCGTTATGCCCTCATAACGTGCACAAGTGCAATACTAGTCTTTTACATATTTATCGATGTCCAATCTCGAAAATACTCTGACTAGGGATATTTAATGATTTATCCTACGTGGACTGATACTGTCTCATATCATTCTCCGTCCAGGAACAAATCATAGGGACCTCTCATCATTTGTACATCTAGGTGATCTAATCACAAATGATAAGAGTGCAATCTCATTTGTCACATAGTTAATTTGTACAACAACACCATGATCTGTACAAATAGTGACGCTATGGGTCATAATTGTCCAACAATCTCCCACTTGCCTATAGCCAGTCACTCGAGTGCCTAACAGCCGAACTTTGTACGGTTGGCTCAAATTGCTGAGAAAAGGTTTTCGTTAGCGGATTTACATGATTATCGTCTGATGCGATTTATACGATCATCATATCGCCATGATGTATGATCCTAATGAATCAAATGAATATCGAAGTATATATCTGGATCATTGATGAGACCATTAATTCTTTAGCCTGTGCTGACGCCTAGCTCAGCTGCTAACAGAACTATATCTAATCTAATTAGATTTATTATCGACCCAAATGGCTTCTATTACTGCCTCAGCTACATCAATAATCCGTATTTTTTGTTTATACGGTAACAATATCTTGCTTGGAAGATTTCCAGCTCACTGTTCCGGTATTCAAACTTTATAGTACCGTTTGCGACTTATAGTCGTCTTTATCGGTTTGGAAACTTGCTACAGCGATCCCAGTCACTTCAAGTTCTCATTCTCCATAGACTAAGACAACATCCTTAGTTCTCTGAGATACTAACGGATGTTCTTAACTTCAATCTAGTGACTATCACTCGGATTGGTCTGATTGTGACTCCATATGCTCAAAGCGTATGAGACACCAGGTCACGTACATTTTAAATGTACAATTTCTCAGAGAGTGTTAACAACTTTAAATCTATCCCAATAGATCTTTATTCCTAGAATAAAGGTTGTTACTTCTAAGAATTATACGGAGAATTATCTCGAAAGCCAAGCTTTCACCGATTGTTTTATGGGAATATCATTTCCAAGAAATGACATATATTATCATTATTTTATTTAGGACATTCATTGTCAGTGCGCTCCCACTAACCTCCTTATATACACAAGAATTATTTTCATTTTGAATTAAATCATAAACCATTATGATCACATCAAAATTTCAGCTCCAAGAACCTTATGCTTGCTTCAATCCAAACATGGATCGAACAACCCGCAAACCTAGTTTGCTGGTTTAGGTACGACAAAATCGTCAGGATGTTATAAACATCCTCCAAAAGGTTTCCGTTTAAGGAAAGCAATTTTGATCTTTAACTGACACATTTCATAAATGTACAATTTCAGTAAGCATTATCCAAATGGATTTACTGTGGCAACAAGTAAAAGGTTGAACCGTAATCAACACATTGTTGATAACAATACCTTTTCGTTAAAAACCTAGCTTTGTACGTTGGTATGTTGCCATCCATGTATGTCTTCCTTGAAGAATTTTAAGTACCAATAGGCACAATGCCTAACGGTACATCAACTAGTTTCTAAACATAGTTGGTATACATGGAATCCACTTCGGACTCATGGCACTTTGCCACAAAAGGGAGTCGATACCTTGTATCACTTCCTCAAACGTAGTCGGTTGGTTTACCTCAATAAGATTGACATCTTTATGAGGTGAGATCAGAAACCCATACCCCAGGTTGTTTGCTGATTCTCTCTGATCTACGCGGTTCTTCTGTATTCGAAAATCAATGGTAATAGTTTCATCCTTGATGAACTATCTGTGTTCCATTAAGGACTTCGTGCCTTGAACAGTATTACGCCGATTTTCATCGAGTTATACCATCCTCCCACTTACCACTTGTAGGACACAGGAACTGGACGACGCTGTTCCGGGCTCGCGGCCTGGTCGGGAGTATGGAGTAGCCCGCGAGGGACTAAACCAGAGAAATAAAATGGAGTCGCTACCAGGTATGAACCGAGAAAAATGATTTAAGGCCGCACTCACCCCTCGCAAGGGAAGACCTCAAACCGTTGGGTTCGGAATGGTCCCTTACTTATGCCACTTGTAATGAACGGATTTGTACAATAATTTAACCAAGTCTACACAACATACATGTATGAGATTATCCTAGATCTAATTCATGTTCATAAAGGTAAACATACAATATCACACAATGAACATGTTACATTATCAAACATGAAAACTAAACAACAACCTAAACAAACATAGATAAAACTCATATTGCGAAGTAAATAATTATAGCATACATAAGGAAATAACACACTAACAACCTAATCATGCTTAAGGAATAAATAACATACTAGCAACCTAATCATGCTCAAATAAATAACATACTAGCAACCTAATCATGCTCAAGGGTACTTAGATCTAACATGCTTTCATCCAAATAACTCCACGCAATGTAACACAACGAGCATATTGAACCATTAAATCAACATGTATAAATCATTATCCAAACACATCATAAACTAATAACATGCATAAGGAATCAACCTAAATATGCTTTAACAAATAAATAACAAACTAAATTAAACCATGCTTTAAATAATAAACGAATAACCTAAAGACTATAACATGCTCAAATACAAATTTGGATGAAACGAGATACGTGTATCTCAAGTGGTACGTTGCATTGTATCCCGAGTGCAAACCGCAATACCGTCCATTCGGATTCAGCTACGGAATTTACGTCCGGGTTTCCATCCGATATACCGCAAGAGAGAACACATATTCCGTTCACCCGGAAATCACATCATGCACCAATTCACAATACTCATGCGATATAAAATAATAAAATAACTAAAAATAAAGGATAATAAATAAAAGGGTGCCCTCAGGTCTTACTTTTAAGTCGCTTTCCGGGAGTGCGTTCCACGGTGCCGGAAGGGATATCATTTTGCTGTTTTCACTGGTCCGCTGTTTCTATAGTTTTCACAGGTTCACTATTTTCTCTGTTTTCGCTGGTCCGCTGTTTCCACTGTTTTTACTATTTTTTCCGTTTTCACCCGCGGTCTCCGCCCGCTGTTTTCTCCATTTTTTTCATCCACTGTTTTGGGCTACTTTGTCCTCGGTTATGTTTGCATTCTAACAATTCATTTTCGGCAGTTATGGAGGTGTTAGGGTCACAGTTTCAAAGGGGCATCACTCGCTATTTTGAGTGGGTTCTAGAAGGCTGTTGGGACAGTGTATGGTTGTGCAGTGGGCTGGTTTGGTGCACATGAGGGGGTTGTTTGAGGGTGATAGCTGATTACATGCATGGCTAGGGTTCTTGTGATGCCGAGAGGTTGGGGCTAGTTAGGGTTGTTAAGGTGAGTTTCACGTGAAGTGTGCATGGGTTTTCTTGGTAGTGGAGAGTGCTTTGTTAATGACAGTTTGGTGAAGGTCAGTAGGTTATACGTGAGGGTCTCGGTTCTTCATGTGCATGGGCTTGGTTGATGATGATGCAGTGGGCTCTTCTCGGTAGTGTATGGAGGTGCTGGTTCTCGGCAATGAAGTGAGGGGTTGGTGAGCAGTGCAGTGGCTGGTTCTCGGCGGTGAATGGTGCAGTTTATGGAGGGTTTACGTGAAGGTCAGTTGGTCCAGGGGCTGTTGATGATCATTTGTTTATAGAGGATCAAGAGTTGGTTCAAGTTGCTCCTCTCGGCAGTGGGTTGTCTTTTAAGGCTTGGTTATTGGTTAGAGTGGTGAGCTGATGGTGTTTATGGTGATGCCGAGAGCTGCTGTGTGCATTAAGGGTTGATGATGATCATGGCAAGTGAAGGTCAGGGCTGGTTCATGCATTTGAGGCTCGGCAGTGAAGGGTGTTTGCTGTGCATGAAGGCAGTGGCTTGAGGAGCTCGGCTACATGAAGGTTCGATTATGATCAGCCGTGATGAAGGTGGTGTCTTAGGGTTGATGATGCTGTATGCAGTGGGTGTTTTTGATGATGAAAGTTGATCAAGATGATGAAGATCAAGGGTTGCGGTTTTGTTTCAAGATGATGCCGTGATCATGATGATGATATGATGCCCAGCCGAGAATGGTGGTGAATGGTGCAGGCTATTTTTTGTGATGATGTGTTGGTGAAGGTTATGGATATAGGGTGAGGCCGAGAGATGTGCCTCCTCTAGGGATGAAGATGAAAAAATGGTCAAGGTGGATGATTGAAGGCAAAATAATGAGGTGTTGCAGTGAAGGTGCGTGAAGGGTATGGGTTTCTTTATTTGTTATGGGCGTGTGGGGCACTTGGTTTGGAGATCACTCACGTGGGGATGGGTTCATTTGGGTTTGCATGGGTGGTCTTTGGTTGTTAGTGTTTGGGTGTATGGTAATTTTTGTTTGGTTTTGGTTTGTTCACATGGGAGGCTTGGCATTTTGTGTTTGGTTGATGAAGTGTAAGGCATGTGAGGGATTTGGCTTGGACTTTTTGTTTTGTGAAATTATTTGGTGGAAGATGGAAAAATGGGTGGCTTTCACGTGGGAATGTATGGGAGTGGAAAATATGGCATTTTGGTTTGTGAACCGGGACGAGGATAAATTAAAACTGAGACCGAACGAGTGAACCCGAAGCTCGAACAAACGAACCAAATCCAATAAAAATGTCAATTCTTGACCCTTCCCTTCCGTCGACTGCTTTCCGCAACTAAAAAATAGTGCCTCCATTCGAGGCTCATCATTGGGCTGATATGCAAAAATGCAATGCCTACATCACTGCATATCGGTATTCCTCTTAGGAAAGCCGCATGGTGAGCAACAATAACATTGTTCTCTCGTGAGATGCATAAGTACTATACTTATGGTTTCCCCTAGGATAACCTATAATTGGCACTTATCCTATTTGGGTTTTAGTTTGGTATCATCCAAACATATGCCTAGCATACCCAAATCATCAGGAATGAGAAACCCAGTTTCTTTCCCGTTCATATCTAATATGATATCTGTCAAACAGATTTATATGGAACCTTATTCTAAATAAGTATTGCACTGTAAATGCATATCCGTTGAAGGAAATGGTAGCTCAGAGCGACTCATGATTAACCTTATCATGTCCAACAAAATTCAGTTTCTCCGTACAGACACATAGTCAAACTTACGTGTCTCGGGAGGAGTGCTCATTGAAAGAATACTATACTCTTTCATGTATCTTTGAAACTTACTGCTTAAGAATTTTCATCACAGTCTTACCGCGACAGTTTAATACTCTAGACGATCTGTTTGTTCACTTCATGTCGAAACTCTAAAAGTTATCAATTTGTGTTCTTCAAAAGAAACACATAACCATAACGTGATGCCATATCCGTTAAGGTCACGAAATATTCATATTGACATCTAGCATTGCTATATATGGGCCCACTTACTTCACTATGAATAGGGCTAACAGATCGGTGGCACTATTACTATTACCAAGTAAATAGCGTTTCAGGTACTTTACCTAGTAAACTAGATTCGTAGACTTTATTTGAATAGTCAAATCAGTCCTAGTACCCACTCTTCAAAAGCGTGGATATATGAGTCTTGTTTAATTGTGTCCCAGACAACAATGCCACAAATAAGTCTCTACTGATCAAATCAGTTTGAGCTATATATTTGTCATTTTATATGTTTGAGATTTTATTTATATTCAAAATATAAATTCTGTTACTCACATCTAATGTGTTTATCTTAATATCATTCTTTATATAATGAAACACTTTAGTGTTCTAGAATATAAAGGTCTATCCGCAACGGATTAAACACTGATATAAAGATAATGTTTCTAGTCAAACTAGTTACTTTATAACAGTTCCTAATTTAAGTACATACCCAAAAGGTAGTTCCTAAACTTAGGGTTCTACGGTCGAAACAGCGACTTTCATCCCGTTTCCGATTCACAGATTAATCTCAGCTTGAAGTCAGTATCCTTCTCACAGCAGATTCTGAACATCAATCCATATAATTTTATGTACTACACTAAGTATTTTAAAATCCAATTTTAATACTAGTAATAGACATAATGTTGACAAACATTCTTAAAGTCAGAGCCTTGCCCTTTCTTTAATTCCTTCGTGTCTGCCATATCCAAACGGCAGTCACTTTAGGATATGTCATTTATCTTCCCAGAAGATCATAATGATTTTGCCTTTGCCCTTTCAAATATTTCAGAAGCCTTTGGCCAAGCCTTGGGTTTCTAGAATATTGAAGTATGGTGTGCCTTGCGCCACTTACCTAATTGCAAAGTTTGACTTTATCTCCTCGAGAATAGTCTTTAACCCTCCAAGAGTTATTTATTGCAATTTTAATACTTCTTAAATCTAAACATAGATTTATGGCAAGTATATCGAATTAAACACTTAAATTATCATCACATAAATCTTCCAAAGATTATGCTATACTATTTGCTTAATTCTTGGCTTAGGCATAATAGGTTATTTTATCAAATAAAGTAACTTATTATTTATTTCCAGGACCATCCTGAAATTATTCCCAATTTAAAATCTAGTCGTTTAAATAGATTTTCACCTAGGATTATGTTTTAAACACTAATCTTTCATTCATCTTGATTCTAATAGTCCAACTATTTAATCAACGATTTGTGTATGTATTATATTGATTATTATAGTCCAACTATACAATCAAATATAATTTAAATCAATTAACCTCAATTACATTGATTACTATAATCCAATTATAAAATCAACTGTAAATTGAAATTAATTAATTCAAATATATTGATTACTATAATCCAATTATATAATCAACTATAATACAGTCCAACTGCTTATTAAAACAACAATTTAAATATTAGTCCAACTAACATTTAATTTATATGACGAATAATTTGAATGAGCGCGTATGGCAAGTAATTAAACGAATATTGCAAATTCAATTCTTGCCTCCCACTATTTTTCGGCGAGCCTCTAACCCTCTGTCGAGTACTCGGGAAATCGTGTTTCCTAGTGGGCTAGGATCCCATTAAATATCACACAATCTTGACTTTGGCCATCAAATTGTATGATAATTAACTAGGTAGATCTCTAATGTCAATTGGATCTCATCCAATTCCTAGATCCGGTAGGGAGACATCCAAGTCCGAAACATATATCTTATATATGCCAATACATCCAATGTATTACCTAACCCTTTTTCCTCTGAATCAACTAAGCCTTGGCTTTGGCACAACAAACCTAGTGATCCCAGTCAAGCGTGACCCATTGACCATGGAAAGCCTCGTAATCAATGTCGATGGACAAGAAGTGGTCTTGACTTTGGCCAACAAACCACAACTTGGACAAGACACCAATATAGAAGAAAAATCTTGTGATTCAAACACATCTTCGACGGACAAAGGGCTTGACTTTGGCCAACAACCCAATGCCAATCTCGGATCTTGAGTAAGAATCACTCAATGGAAGGAAAAACGCATGATATTTGATGAGGGTTTTTCGCGTGCAAATTGGCTACCAATTTATTATCTTTGTTAAGGTCTCATCATCACACACCCTTAGACATGCATTCTAAACACATAATAAAGCGCATATGAAAATAAATAATAATGATATGCGGATGGATACTTAACACATTGATCCTAGATCAAATCTCTCCCTTTCTCTCTCATACTAGCACTTGTATTACTTATACCCGTTAAACTACACTTCTAAAGAAACCTCATTTACATTGAGGGGAATAGGTGAGAAGAGAATACAAAGAGAATAGAGGTGATAAGGCTGGACACGCAGGTCCAATTTAATAAATCGAACTTATTAACACAATTTCCAAAATTACCCCCACCCGACTAATATCCATCCGATATACATTATTCATTCATCACAACCATGTATTCACACAAGCATGTTATCAATCAATCTAATCAAATTAATTAATCTGATAATTAGTGATCATCCAATGTTCAAACAACGATTTGATTTTGCGCGAGTCACACTCATTTTTGCGAATAAGTACTCAAAGTATGAATCCTCGAATTAAATTAAACTACAACATTAAATCTAATTTAATATGTATTTAATACTAATTCACTATTTTATTCCAAATTAAATATTACACTTTATTAATAAACCTTTTACGATTTAAATTCCAAATTTAATCGTTACGGGTCTCAAAGCCCGATTAACGTCCAACGTCAATTTAATTCAAGTCCAATGGGCTATCAATTAATTTCTTTAAGGCGTTGGCTTCGGCAACCAAAGCCCAATCAAAGAGTTACCACATAAGCCCATAAATCAATTTCGGCCCATTAGGCCCAATTAAACTTTAAAGGTTTATAAGTCGCATTTGGGCTTTATGGAAGCAGTTTTGGGCCCAATTGGATCCAATCCGATTTGCCTAAACCCAACTTTGTACCACAAAGCCCAATAAGCCCATTTACAACTTTAAAAGTCCAAATCCAATTTGAAGGCCCAAATAATTAAATTATCAAATTCCAAATTTCCAATTTAATTACCTAAAATGTATGTCATGATTTATCATCCAAATCAATATTTCCAAAACATCAAATTAGTCCAATTAATCATGTTCATCATCATCATCACATGTCCAACACATTAATGAAAAAATCAAACCCATTCACCATGCTAAAAGTCTTGGCCAAGGGATGCATTTTTGTCCAAATCCAAATCCGAATTCAATCCAATCAAATCCAAATTAACATTAAATCATCATCCCGAATGATTTCCAACACATCCAATTATCAAAAATCAAAATTCCAAGACTATATTAGGGCTTTTCCATTCGGCCAACATAAGGAAATTAGGGACTTTGTTCAATTCAAAATTCAATCCAATCAAATCTTAAATTAACATCATCCTACATGATTCTAACTCATCCAATGAATCACAATCAAAAAATCCAAGATTATAAAATTTCTTATTACATTCGGCCAAGGGGAAATATTTGGGGAAAAATTGTTCCAAACTAATTTTAAGTAATTGATCCAATCAAACTTCAATTAAACATATATTAAGCATATTCAATCAATCAATTTAACCAAAACATGCTCAAATCAAGTTTACCCAAACTTTAACCCTAAAATTTTCATGCTTGAACCTAGGCTCTTGATGCCATTGTTGGTTTCTATTTAGGTCCCAAGATCATAAAAAGCAAGAAAATAATGTGTGAATACATCAAAGGAGGTAGCGGAATACTCACATCGATCGGTTGAGACGATTTGATGAAGAACAAAACTTGATTTAAGCACTCCAAATTCTGCCACTGCAGTGCAGATTTTCTGCCCACTGTTTTCAGTTTTGCTTCATGAATTTGAGCCTCGAACTTGCGTCAAACGATTCCCGGCTCGTGAGTGAGTTTCCCTAACACCTTCGTACAACTCTCGGTGTGCTAGCACTTGTGATTTTTGCCACAAAAATCACTCTAAAGGCCTTCCATTCATGCCCAAACAGTGGCAGTTCACTGCCTTTGGGCGTGAACAACTTAGAGAGAAAGAGAAGAGAAAATGTCTATTAGGTTTTCGAAAATTCATCTAATGAATAATAAATGAATTACCAAAGTGTAGAGAGATATTTTTGCTTTTAACTTTTGGTGAAACCATTTCACTTTTACCCTAAACTTGGTAGGTGTGGGTAAATGGTTTTCCAAAAAGCAAACAAGGTAGTTGGGTGGTAGGTACACCTACCACACATGGGCCCCACATACTTGAATTCAAAATTCAAATATCTCTACGAACATTTGCCGTGGCTCGGTTCCATTTAATCCGATTAAACGAACTTCCGTCGTTAAATAATTAAATCTAATTTAATTAAATATCGATGCCTCGTAAATATATAACGATCGTCGTTTACGAATTAATTCTAAATTAACTCGCTTGTTCGTATTAAAGTTTGACTTTAATTTCGTAATGAAATCCAATTCATATTAATATATCCGATATATTAATTTTAGCCCATTCGTATAAATTAAATAGAAATATCAAATTTAACTATTAAATTTATTTTACCGATTAATTCCAAATTAATCGCGCTCTCTCTCTTTAGACAATATTTTATCCTAGATAAAATATCTCCGTAATTAATCCCAGATTAATTTTCTCTCTCATCAAATTAATCCCAGATTAATTAAAGTGCGAGTCATACATCATCGGTGAATCATTGGGAAGCGACCCATGAGATCGCCGGATATGTTGGCAGTAAATACGGTCGTCGGACTATCCGAACACGTAAGTACCAAGTACTACGTTTTACCGATTCACAAGACAAGGTTGGCTTCTAGCAAAGCACCATGCCTACCCAATTCTCCGGTAATATCCTTACAGGAATTAAGGATCTGTATCAGGCGTAGTATACATCGTATAGTGCATATCGATCTAGTATCGGATGGTCACGTGCTAGGCCTGGGGCTGGAGTTGTGTCTGCCCCGTACGAAGCACATGTCAGATGTCTGGTAACTAGTCTCTATAATCGGATATACATGACCTAGACATAATATCCCGATGGCCGCGCAGCATTTAAGAGCACTAATACCGTATCCTACGTGACATCATCTCCACTATGACTGGAGTGATACTTCCGTCTTGACATCACACCCAATACTCTACGATTCTCAATATACCCAGTATTGGCGTACACAGAACTGGTTAAAGCCCTGGACGACCTCAACCAAAGTATATTGATTGTCGTAAGTATTAGCGGTGCAAGTCTCAGGTTAAGACCAAATACACCTACTCTGATGTCGGACTCCCATAGACACACATTCATACTGCCAATGGGATTCCGATGGGGTCTATCCAGAGCGAAGCTGTTTCCCATACCATCGGTGAAACACAACCTCATACTACACTTGCATAAGTATCCAATACTTAAATATATGAGAACTATGCCCGTTATGCCCTTATAACGTGCACAAGTGCAATACTAGTCTTTTACGTATTTATCGATGTCCAATCTCGAAAATACTCTGACTAGGGATATTTAATGATTTATCCTACGTGGACTGATACTGTCTCATATCATTCTCCGTCCAGGAACAAATCATAGGGACCTCTCATCATTTATACATCTAGGTGATCTAATCACAAATGATAAGAGTGCAATCTCCTTTGTCACATAGTTAATTTGTACAACAACACCATGATCTGTACAAATAGTGACGCTATGGGTCATAATTGTCCAACAGTCCGAAACATATAACTTATATATGCCAATATATCTGATATATTCCCTAACCTTTTTCCTCTGAATCAACTAAGCCTTGGCTTTGGCACAACAAACTTAATGATTCCAGTTAAGCGAGACCCATTGACCTTGGAAAGATTCGTAATCGATGTCGATGGACAAGAAGTGATATTGAATTTGGCCAACAAATCACAACTTGGACAAACATGCGATATGGAACAAAACTTTCATGATTCAAACACATCCGCGATGGACACATGTCTTGACTTTGGCCCACAAACCAGTGCCAATATTGGATCTTGAGAATGAATCATTCAATGGAAGGAAAAATGCTTAATATATGTTGAGGGTTTTTCGCGTAATTGGCAACCAATTAATTATCTTTTATTAGGTCTCGTCATATACCCTTAAACATGCATTCTAAAAGCATAATAAGGCATGATAAATAAATTAATAATGATATGCGGATGGATATTTAAAACACTTTGTTCCTAGAATAAATCTCTCCATTTCCTCTCTCCCGCTAGCAAAATTCTTACTTCTACCCAATTACATAACACTTCTAAAGAAATCTCATTTACATTGAGGGGAATATGTGAGAAGAGAAATACAAAGAGTTAAGAGGTAATAGGCTGGACACGCAGGTCCAATTTAATAAATTCTAAATTTATTACAATAATTTTCAAAATTGCCCTCACCTATCTAATATCCATCCGATATACATTATTCATATATCACATCCATGTATTCACACAAAGCATGTTATCAATCAATCTAATCCAATTAATTAATCTGAAATTAATGACCATCCAATGTTGAAACAACGATTTGATTTGCACGAGTCCGACTCGTTTAAGAATAAGTACTAAAAGTACGAATTCTTGAATTATATTAAACTACCATATTAAATCAAATTTAATTTGTATTCAATACTAATTCTTTATTTAATTCTAAATTAAATAATTACACTTTATTAATGAGCCTTTACGACTTAGATTCTAAATCTAATCATTACGGGTCTCAAAGCCCAATTAACATCCAATGTCAATTTAATTAAAGTCCAATGGGCTTTCAATTGATTTATAAGGCATGGACTTTGGCAACCAAAGCCCAATAAGGAATCACCCTTTTGCCAAAAATCAATTTAGGCCCATTAGGCACAATTAAAATATTAAAGGCCCATTTAATTATATTTGGACTTTATGGAAATGGTTTTAGGCCCAATTGGATCCAACCAATTAACCTAAACCAAATTTGGCCCAACCAAGCCCATTAAGCCCAAATACAACTTTACAAGTCCAATTCCAAATTAAGCCCAATTAATTTAATTACAATATTCCAACTATCACAATTAAATCAATTAAAGTGTATTAGCCATAATTAATTAATCAAATTAATATTTCCAAAATACCAATTTACTTGATTAATCATGCTAATTAATTATCAATTCATGTCCTACACAATTGAAGCAAAATCAATCATATTTCATGCTTTTGGTCACGACAATTTGGGGATTTATTGTCCAATTCCGATTTCAATCCAATTGAATCTCAAATTAACATTTCCCAAGTCTTTCAAACTCATTCAATGATTCAAAAAACAAAAATCACCATGACATTAGGGTATCACTACTTTCGGCCAAGTCCAAAAATTGGGGAAAATTTGATCCAATTCAATTTTCATCAAATTGATCACATATAACTCTAAGTTATCATCATTCAAGCATACTCAATCAAACAATTTCATCAAATCATGCTCAAATCAATTTTACCCAAATTTTACCCTAAATCAATTTCATGCTTAAAAACCGCTCTGATACCATTGTTGGGTTTTCTAGGTCAAACCAAGATCATTTAAGCGAATGAAATATGCGAATAAATCAAAGAAAAGTTGCGGAAATACTTACTTTGATCAGATTTATGATGAGATGAAACACAAAAATTTTCTTCATCCTTGAAGTTCTCGGCCATGCCTCCATTTTGTGTTCCATGTTTGATCTCCAAGCTCCAAGCTTTGTGTGTGGATTCCATGCTCATGAATGGGTTTCCCTATCACCTTTGTTTGACCCCTTGGATGTGCTGGCATCTTGGAAAAATTTACCATAAATCCTTCATTTGCTTGTTTGTAGTTCTCGGCCAAGCCAAGAAATTGAGAGGAAAATGGCCTTTGGCCGAATGAGGGAGAGAGGGAGAGAAGAAGATGAGTTGGTTTTTATGTATTTAGATTTCTAAAATCTAATACCAAAAATCAATTACTATTTTTCCAAAAAGGTACAAGGCATTAAAGCCTTCCGTCTACTTCCATCATTCAAAATTTGACAAGTTGTCAATCACCAAAAAGGTGACAAGACACCCATCACATAAATGACAAATGATGTGATGCGTGATGTGACTATTGGGCCCCACTTGATTCGAAATCCGAGTGGCCCCGCAAACACTCCCGGGCTCGGGTTCTCTAATTCTGAATTAATGAATTTTTCGTTGCGACGTAATTAAATCAAATTTAATTAAATAATTATGCCTAGTAAAATTACTATTCACATCGTTATCGAATTAATTCTAAATTAAATCTTTAGTCCGAATTAAAATCTAATTTCAATTCCGCGTCGAATCTAATTTCGTATAATATATCGAATATATTATTTTATCGATTAATTCCAAAATAATCGTTCTCTCTCTTTAAATAATATTTTATCTCAGATAAAATATCTCCGTAATTAATCCCAGATTAATTTTCTCTCTCTACTAATTAATCCCAGATTAATTATGTGCGAGTCATATGTCATCGGTGAATCTTCGGTAAGTTACCCATGAGATCCCCAGATATGTTGGCAGTAAATCCGGTCGTCGGACTATCTGAACACGTACGTACCTAGAACTACGTTTTTACCGATTTACAAGACATGGTTGGCTTCTAGCAAAGCACCGTGCCTACCCAATTCTCCAGAAATATTCTTAAAGGAATATATAATCTGTATCAAGCATAGTATACGTAGTATTGCGTATTGCGATCCAGTATCGAATGTCACGTGCTAGGCCTGGGGCTGGAATTGTGTCTGCCCCGTATGAAGCACATATCGGATCTTTGGTAACTAGTCTCTATAATCGGATAAACATGACCTAGTCATAATATCCCGATAGCTGCAGCATATAAGAGAACCAGTTCCATATCCTACATGACCATCATCTCCATACGACTGAAGTTATACTTCCATCATGACATCACACCCAATACACTACGATTCTCAATATACCTAGAATAGGAGTACACAGAATCGATTAAAGCCTTGAACGACCAAAACCAAAGTATATTGATTGTCACAATTATTAGCGGTGTAAGTCTCAGGTTAAGACCAAATACACCTACCCTGATTCAGACTTCCTTATACACATAGTCATACTACCAATGGAATTCCGAGGGGTCTATCCAGAGCGAAGCTGTTTCCGTACCATCGGTAAACACAACCTCCTATTACACTTGCATAAGTATCCAATACTTAAATATATGAGAACTATGCCGTTATGCTCCCACAACGCGCACAAGTGCAATACTAGTCTACTTCGCATTATCGATGTCCAATCTCGATAATACTACGACTAGGGATATTTTAATGATTAAACCTTAGTGGATTAATATTGTCTCATGTCTTATTAATCCGGAACTAATCATATGGACTTTTATCATTTATGTATCTTGGTAATCCAATTACAAATGATAAAAGAGCAATTTCCTTTGTCACTTAGTTAATTTGTACAACAACACCATGTTCTGTACAAATAGTGATGCTATGGGTCATAATTTTCCAACAAAGGCTGCATGGGTTGAAAGGTTACTTTGTTGTGTCAAAAGGTGGTGTGTGCGTGGGCTGTGAAGGAGCAATGTGTGTGCCTAATGAGGAGACATGTGTGCTTTGATTGTGGGGTGTAGATTGTGGGTGTTCGGATAGTCCGATAACCAGATTTACTGCCAATATATTCGGAGATCTCATGGGTCGCTTCCCGAAGATTCGCCGACGACGTATGACTTGAATATAATTAATCTGAGATTAATTAGAAGGGAGAGAAAATTAATCTAGGATTAATTATAGAAAGATTTTATCTGGGATAAAATTCCATTAGAAGAGAGAGAACGATTAATTCAGAATTAATAGATAAAATAATATATTCGATATATGAAATGAAATTAAATTTCATAACGGAATTAAAATTGGATTTTATTTCGGCAAATGAATTAGTTTAAAATTAATTCGCGAGCGACTTTAATAGTAATTTTGCTAGGTATAATTATTTAATTAAATTTGATTTAATTACGTCGCAACGGAAAGTTCGTTAATTCGGAATTAACAAACCCGAGCCCGGAATGTGTTTACGGGCCCACTCAAATTTTGAATTCAAGTGGGGCCCACAACAAGTCACATCATTGGTCATTTACTTAACTTTTGTTTAATGGAAGTTAGTGAAGATTTTATGAGATAACTTGTTTCTTACACAAGTGTCAAGTGTGATGACATTTACCAAATATTTGGTATATCAAATTTTGACTTTTGGAAAATCAAAAATACAAGACACAAATTCATCTCTCACTCTCTCTCTTCCAACGTCTCTCTCTCTCTCACAAGCTCACATTGCCAAGAGTTAGAAAGAAATACAAGGAGAATTTTATTGCAATATTCTCCATTGCTAGCACATCATAGAATCATACAAGGTGATGAGGAAACTTTCCATTGAGCATGGAATCAAAGATCAAAGCTTGGAGCATTGATACAACATTCAAAGTGAGCTTGTAGCTACCACTCGATGAGTAAAGTTTTGTTATCAACACATCCTACAACCGATCTTTGTAAGTATAATTCCGCTATACTTTCTTCACGTATTCACATTATTTCATGCTTTAAATGTTTTTGGGATGATCTTAGAGACCAACAAATACCCCATGCCGATGGTAGATTCCGGTCTGTTGTTGAAATGTGTAGGGCCAACAAAATCCAAAACTATTATGGCTGAAATACACGAGGGTGTTTGTGAGGTTCACCAGGCCGAAATAAAGATGAGGTGGCTGATCATTTGGAGCGGATATTATTGGCCGAAAATAGGAGATTCGTGCATATCGTATGCTAAGGGGTGTGTCGCTTGTCAGAAGTATGGGCCCATTCAGAGGGCACCAACAACCGAAATTGTCCATGTCATTAAACCATGGCCATTCATAGGATGGGTGATAGATTTGATAGGAAAAATCTATCTTGCATCTAGCAAGAGACACACCTTCATTATCGTTGCCATAAATTTCTTTACCAAATGGGTGGAAGCAATTCCGGTAGTTGAGATCTCTCAAGATCAAATTATCAAGTTCATAAAAGAGCACATCATTCACCGATTCAATATACCACAAATAATAATGGTGGATCATGATAATTCGTTAAATGGAAAAAAGGTAAAAAACTTCCTGGCTGAATACAGGATCTGGCTAGTAAACACTTATCCATATTATCCCTAGTCAAATGGTTAAACAGAATCGTCCAATAAAACTCTTAAAGGATTGATTCAGAAAATGGTAACGGATAATGCTAGACAATGAGACGAATGTTTGAGTCAAGCTCTATGGGCATATATGACATCATCGCGAATGAGTACCTTGGTCACGCCATGTCAATTAGTAAATAGTAAAGAGACCATATTACCAGTTGAAGTTAATATTGAATCCACTAGAGTGATGTCTCAAAAAGAATTAACAAATGAGGACTACAGCGAAACAATGATCCAAAACTTATTGGAATTGGACGATATTAAATGCGATATCATAAATCATTTGGAAGCACAAAAGGAAAAGAAGGCCAAGGGATATAATCAGAGAGTCATGGCTAAATCGTTCAGAAATGGCGAATTAGTGTGGAAAACTATATTGCCACTTGGTGCCAAAGATCTGGCATATGGAAAATGGTCACCTAATTGGGAAGGCTAATTCGAGGTAAAAAATGTATTTCCAAACGGGGCCTATCATTTAAAAAATTGGAATGGAAAAGTGCATGTTAGGGCAATAAACGATAAATACTTGAAAAAATAAGTGCCCTATATTGGGAAAACTCTAAGTATCGAGGATCGAATAAAGCAATGAAATAAACATGTGAATACACAAGGGAGTTGCGGAATACTCACATCGATCGGTTGAGCGACGCTTTGAAGAACAAAACACAAAATTCTGCTCACTGCTTGCTCGGTAGTCCACTGCACCAAGCTCACTGTTTTGGCGTCCATGGATGTCTTCCTCAAGCTCCAAGCTTCGTCGAATGATTCCCGGCTCATGGGTGGACTTCCCTATCACCTTCGCATGTCTCGTAAGTGTGCTAGCACTTGTGATTTTTCCATAAAATCGCACTTTGGCTTCCCTATTTCTTCATGAAACTCGGTAGTTCACTGCCCAAAAACAGAAGAAAGAATGCCCTCTAAGGGCGTGTAGAAGATGAAGAGAATGGATGAGAGAGATAGATAAATGTGTTATGTTTTTGTTAAGCAAAAATTGGTAATATATTTTCCAAAAACAAATACCAAATTTTTTCCTCCAAAAACAAAAGCCTTAAATGCCAACCACACACATCAACTCACATCAACTTCCATCAGTCAATGAATAGTGAGTGGCGTAAATCACTCAAAATGAAAGACATCCATCACTTGATTGACGAATGATGTGACGCTAGTTGTGACTAGCGATTTGACGCTTGATTTGATTTACCGCACTCGAATTCCAAATGCGAATGCGCTCGCAAATAATCTTGGGCTCGGGTTCGCTAATTCCAAATTAACGAATTTTCCGTTGTGACGTAATTAAATTTAATTTAATTAAATAATCATGCCAAGCATATTTACTATTCACGTCGCTAATGAATTAATTCTAAATTAATTAGTTCGCCCGAATTAAAATCTAATTTTAATTCCGCGTCGAAATCTAATTTCGTTTAATATATCAAATATATTAATTTACTGATTAATTCCAAATTAGTCGTTCTCTCTCTTTATTGATATTTTATCCTAGATAAAATATCTCCATAATTAATCCCAGATTAATTTTCTCTCTCATCTAATTAATCCCAGATTAATTAAAAGTGTGAGTCATACGTCATCAGTGAATCTTTAGGAAGCGACCCATGAGATCCCCGGATATGTTGGCAGTAAATACGGTCGTCGGACTATCCGAACACGTAAGTACCAAATACTACGTTTTACCAATTTACAAGACAAGGTTAGCTTCTAGCAAAGCGCCATGCCTACCCAATTCTCCGGAAATATCCTTACGGGAATAAGGATCTATATCAAGCGTAATATAATGTAGTATTATGTATTTCTGTCCAGTATCAGATGATCACATGCAAAGCCTGAGGCTGGTACAATGCCTACCCCGTACGAAGCATATATCAGATTACGAGCAACTAGTCTCTTTAAAATCGGATAATCATGACCAAGTCATATTATCCTGACGGTTGCAACCTTTTTAGAGAACCCATTCTGTATCCCTACGTGATCATCATCTCCATATGACTGGAGTGACACTTCCATCTTGACATCACACCCAACACACTACGATTCTCGATATACCCAGAATTGGCATACACAGAAATCGGTTAAAGCCCTGGACGACCTCAACCAAAGTATATTGATTGTCCTATGTATTAGCGGTGTAAGTCTCAGGTTAAGACCATATACACCTACCCTGATTTCGGATTTCCATAGACACGTAGTCATACTACCAATGGAATTCCGAGGGGGTCTATCCAGAGCGAAGCTGTTTCCCGTACCATCGGTAAAACACAACCTCCTATTACACTTGCATGAGTATCCTATACCCAAATATACGAGAACTATGTTGTTGTGCCCTCACAACACGCACACGTGTAATACTAGTCTTTTACATATTTATCGATGTCCAATCTCGACAATACTCTCACTAGGGATATTTAATGATTTATCCTTCGTGGATTGATACTGTCTCATATCATTCTCAACCCAGGAACAAATCATAAAGATCTCTTATCATTTATATATCTAGGTTATCTAATCACAAATGATAAGAGTGCATTCTCCTTTGTCACATAGTTAATTTGTACAACAATACCATGATCTGTAAAAATAGTGATGCTATGGGTCATAATTGTCCAACAATCTCCCACTTGGCCTATAGCCAGTTACACGAGTGTCTAACACCCGAACTATGTACCGGTTCGCTCAATTTGCTGAGAAAAGCTTTTCGTCAGTGGATTTGCATGATTATCGTCTGACGTGATTTATTCGATCATCATATCGCCACGATGTATGATCCGAATGAATCAGATGAATATCGAAGTATTTATCTGGATCGTTGATGAGACCATTAATTCTTTAGCTTGTACTGAAGCCTAGCTCAGCAGCTAAAAGAATTATATCTAATCTAATTAGATTTATTATCGATCCAAATGGCTTCTATTGCTGCCTCAGCTGCAGTAATAACCCGCATTTGTTGTTTATTCATTAACAATATCTTGCTTGGAAGATTTCCAGCTCACTGTTCCGTTATTCAAACTGTATAGTACCGTTTTATCGGTTAGGAAACTTACAATAGTGATCCCAGACACTTCAAGTTCTCCATCTCCATAGTATAAGATAGCATCCTTAGTTCTCTAAGACACTAATGGATGTTCTTAACTTCAATCCAGTGACTATCACTAGGATTGGCCTGTTTGTGAATCATATGCTCAAAGCATATGAGACACCAGGTCGCGTACATTTTTCAATGTATGATTTCTCGGAGAGTTTCATGAAAGCCAAGCTTTCACCGATTATATTTATGGGAATGTCATTTCCAAGAAATAATGTATTATCATTATTTGTAGGACAACCACTATCAGTGCGCTCCCACTAACCTCCTTATACACAAGAATCATTTTCATTTTGAATTAAAACATAAACCATTATGATTACATCAAAACGATAATTCCAAGAACCTATGCTTGCTTCAATCCAAACATGGATCGCATAACCTGCAAACCTTGTTTGCTAGTTTTAGTACGATAAAATCGTCAGGATGTTGTAAACATCCTCTAAAAGGTTTCCTTTTCAGGAAAGCGATTTTCCCGTTCAGCTGACATATTTCATCTATGAAACATGCAGCATTAGCAAGCATTATCCAATATGGATTTACCATGGCAACAAGTAAAAGGTTGAATCGAAATCAACATAATGTTGATAACGATACCTTTCCGCTAAAAGCCTAGCTTTATACGTTGGTATATTGCCATCCATGTACGTCTTCCTTGAAGACTAATAAAGTACCAATAGGAACAATGCCTTGCGGTACATCAACTAGTATCCAAACTTGTTGATATACATGGAATCCATTTCAGATTTATGACACTTTGTCATAATAGGGAGTCGATACCCTTTATCACTTCCTCATACGTAGTCAGTTGGTATACCTTAAAAGATTGACATCTTTACGAGGTGAGATCAGAAACCCATACCCCAGGTTTTTTTTATGACTCTCTCTGACATACGCGGTTCTTGTGTATTCGAAGATTAATGCTAATAGTTTCCTCTTTGATGAACTATTTGTGTTCCATTAGGAATCTGTGCCTGGAATAATATTACTCTGATTTTCATCAAGTTTTAATATCCTCCCACTTACCACTGCATATCGGTATTCCTCTTAGGAAAAACCACATGGTGAGCAACAATTTAATTGTTCTCATGTGAGATGTATAACTACAATACTTGTGGTATCCTTAGGATAACCTACAATTGGCACTTATCCAATTTGGGTTCTAGTTTGGTATCATCCAAACGTATGCCTAGCATACCCAAATATTCAGGAATGAGAAACCTGGTTTATTTTCCTGTTCATATCTAATATGAAATCTGTCAAACAGATAATTATGGAACCTTAATCAAAATAAGTTATGCACTGGTAATGCTTATCCGTTGAAGGAAATGGTAGCTCAGAGCGACTCATGATTAACCTTTATCATGTCTAACACAATTCGGTCTCTCGGTTCGGACACACCGTCCAATGACGTGTTCCGAGATGAGTCATATTTGAAAGAATACTATACTCTTTCAAGTATATTCGAAACTTATTGTTTAAGTATTTTCCATTACGGTCTTACCGTGACAGTATAATACTATAGCCGATCTGTTTTTCTATTTAGTGCGGAAACTATAAAAGTTTCCGATTTGTGTTCTTCAAAAGAAACACATAAACATAACGCGATGCCACATCCGTAAAGGTCACGAAATATTCATATCCACCTCTAGCCTAGTTTGATATGGGCCCACTTGCTTCACTATGAACTAGAGCTAACAGATCGGTGGCATTTACATTTTTACCAAGTGAATAGTGTTTTACGCACATTGCCCAATAAACTAGATTCGTAGACTTTATTTGAATGAAATCAAATTAGTCCGAGTACCCACTCCTCAAAAGTGTGGATATACGAGTCTTGTTTGATTGTGTCCCAGACAACAATGCCATAATTAGTTTCATCTGATCAAATCAGTTTGAGCTATTTGTTTGTCATGTTATATATTTGAGATTTATTTATATTCAAAATATAAATGCTGTTATTCACATTTAATGTGTTTATCTCAATATCATCTTTATATAATAAAACACTTTAGTGTTCTAGAATATAAAGGTTCACCCGCAGCGGGTTAAACACTGATATAAAGATTATGTTCCTAGTCAAACTAGTTACATTACAACAGTTTCCAAATTTAGGTACACACCCGAAGGTAGTTCCTAAAGTTAGGTATCTGCGGTTGAAACAGCGACAATAGTCCCATTTCCAATTCGCAGATAAATCTCTATTGAAGTCAGTATCATGTTCAAAAACAGATTCTGAACATCAATACATATTTATGTACCACACTAAATATTTAAAATCCAATTTTAATACTAGTAGTGAACATAATGTTGACAAACATATTTGAAGTCAGAGCCTTGCTCATCTTCAATTCCTTCATGTCTGCTTTTTCCAAACGGCAGTCACGCTTCCGCGATCCTGTTTGCCACAATTTAGCAGACATTTTGGGTTATGTCTTTTATCTTCCCAGAAGATTATAATGATTTTGCCTTTGCCGTTTTCAATACTCCAGAAGTCTTTGGCCAAGCCTGGGCCTTCTAGAATATCGAAGTAAGGTGCGCCTTGCGCTACTTGCCTAATTGCAAACTTTGACTTTATCTCATTGAGAATAGTCATTAACTCTCCAAGAGTTATCAATTGCAATTCAGTACTTCTAAAATCTAAGTTAATAGATTTATGAAGATCCTTCAATTTCATCATCATACTTTAAGGATTTAATCCTTAGTTCTGATTCAAAAATTAAGGAATATACTGCGACAAGCTTTAATGGATTAACCACTTAAGTTATCATTACATGAATCTTCCAAAGATCATGTTCTACTGTTTTGCTTAACTACGGGCTTAGGCTTAATAAATTATTTTATCAAATAAAGTAACTTATTATTTTCCAGGACCATCCTGAAATTTTATTCCCAATTTGAAAATTAAACCATTTAAATAAATTTTCCCTAGGATTATGTTTTAAAAGTCAATCTTTCAATTATATCTTGATTTTAATAGTCCAACTATTTAATCAACGATTAAGGTACTATTAATTATAATGATTATTGTAGTCCAACTATTTTAATCAACTATAATTAATTAAATCAAATATATTGATTATTATAATCCAATTATATAATCAAATATAAATGAATAGATTGAATATAGTCCAACTATTTATTAAAACAACAATTTAAATATTAGTCCAACTAACATTTAATTGATTTGACGAATGATATTTGTTTGAGCGCGTATGGCGAGTAATTGAACGAATATTGCAAATTCAATTCTTGCCTCCCACTATTTTTCGGCGAGCCTCTAACCCTCTGTCGAGTACTCGGGAAACCGTGTTTCCTAGTGGGCTAGGATCCCGTTAAATATCACACAATCTTGACTTTGGCCAACAAATTGTATGATAGTTAACTAGGTAGATCTCTAAGATCGATTGGATCCAATCCAATTCCTAGATGCGGTAGGGGGACATCCAAGTCCGAAACATATATGTTATATATGACAATACATCCAATGTATTACCTAACCCTTTTTCCTCTGAATCAACTAAGCCTTGGCTTTGGCACAACAAACTTAGTGATCCCAGTTAAGTGCGACCGATTGACCATGGAAAGCTTCATAATCAATGTCGATGGATAAGAAGTGATTTTGACTTTGGCCAACAAACCACAACTTGGACATGACACTGATATGGAACAAAGCCTTCGTGATTCAAACACATCCTCGACAGACAAAGGCCTTGACTTTGGCCAACAAACCATTGCCGTCTTAGATCTTGAGTGAGAATCACTTAATGGAAGGAAAATCGCTTAATATTTAGATAGGGTTTTTCGCGTGCAAATTGGCAACCAATTTATTATCTTTGTTAAGGTCTCATCATCATACACCCTTAAACATGCATTCTAAACACATAATAAAACGCATATGAAAAATAATAATGATATGCGGATGGATACTTTACACATTGATCCTAGATCAAATCTCTCCCTTTCTCTCTCCCGCTAGCACAAATATTTCTTCTTCCCGTTACACTACACATCTAAAGAAACCTCATTTACATTGAGGGGAATAGGTGAGAAGAGAATACAAAGAAATAAGAGGTAATAAGTCTGGACACGCAGGTCCAATTAATAAATCAAATTTATTACAATTTCCAAAATTGCCCCACCCATCTAATATCCATCCGATATAAATTATTCATGCATCGCAACCATGTATTCACACAAGCATGTTATCAATCAATCTATTCAAATTAATTAATCTGATAATTAGTGATCATCCAATGTTTAAACAACGATTTTATTTTGCTCGAGTCAAACTCGTTTTTGCGAATAAGTACTCAAAGTACAAATTCTCGAATTAAATTAAACTACACATTTAAATCCAATTCAATTGTATTTAATTCTAATTCATTATTTAATTCCAAATTAAATATTACACTTTATTTACAAACCTTTACGACTTAAATTCTAAATTTAATCGTTACGGGTCTCAAAGCGCGATTAACGTCCAACGTCAATTTAATTAAAGTCCAATGGGCTTTTAATTAATTTCTTAAGGCGTGGACTTTTGGTCAACTCGGGTCAAACCGATAACCAAAGTCCAATCCGGGATTTACCCCATAAGCCTTTAAATCAATTATGGCCCATTAGGCCCAATTAAACTTTAAAGGTCCATTTGTCGTATTTGGGCTTTATGGAAGCGGTTTTGGGCCCAATTGGATCCAACCAATTTTTCCTAAACCCAACTTTGTACAACAAAGCCCATATAGCCCATTTACAACATTAAAAGCCCATTTCCAAAATTAGCCTAATTCAATTAAATTGCCAAATTCCAAATTCCCAATTTAATTACCTAAAGTGCATTACACAATTAATTATCCAATTAAGATTCCTAAAACATCAATTAGCCATAGTTAATCATGCTCATTTACATTAAAACATGTCCAACACATTTTAACAAAAATCAAACCCATTTTCATGCTATACCATTCTCTGTAATTTGGGGATTTTACGTCCGATTCGGTTTCAATCCAATTAATTCCACAATCGACATCAAAAATCCCAAGACATTATAGGGCATTAGGCATTCGGCCAACACAAAGAAAATTGGGGAAATTTGTTCCAAACACAATTTCAAAAAATTGATCCAATCAATCCTCAATTAAAACATATCTAAGCATACTAATTCATCCAATTTCATTAAACATGCTCAAACACATTTTTACCCGAATTTTAAGCCCTAAATCAATTTCATGCTTTAACCTCGCTCTGATACCATTGTTGGGAAAACTCTAAGTCCCGAGGATCGAATAAAGCAATGAAATAAACATGTGAATACATGAGGGAGTTGCAGAATACTCACATCGATTGGTTAAGCGACGCTTTCATGAAAAAAACTCAAAATTCTGCTCACTGCTTGCTCGGCAGTCCACTGCACCAAGCTCACTGTTTTGGCGTCCATGGATGTCTTCGTCAACCTCCAAGCTTCGTCGAATAATTCCCGGCTCATGGGTGGACTTCCCTATCACCTTCGCATGTCTCGTAAGTGTGCTAGCACTTGTGATTTTACCACAAAATCACACTTTGGCTTCCCTATTTCTTCATGAAACTCGGCAGTTCACTGCCCAAAAACAGATGAAAGAATGCCCTCTAAGGGCGTGTAGAAGATGAAGAGAATGGAGGAGAGAGAGAGATAAATATGTTATGTTTTTGTTAAGCAAAAATTGGTAATATATTTTCCAAAAACAAATACCAAATTTTTTCCTCCAAAAACCAAAGCCTTAAATGCCAACCACATACATCAACTCACATCAACTTCCATCAATCAATGAATAGTGACTGGCGTCAATCACTCAAAGTGAAAGACATCCATCACTTGATTGACGAATGATGTGACGCTAGTTGCGACTAGCGATTTGACGCTTGATTTGACTTACGTGCCGCACTTGAATTCGAAATGCGAATGCGGTCGCAAACAATCCTGGGCTCGGGTTCGCTAATTCCAAATTAACGAATTTTCCGTTGCGACGTAATTAAATCTAATTTAATTAAATAATCATGCCAAGCATAATTACTATTCACGTCGCTAACGAATTAATTCTAAATTAATTCGTTCGCCCGAATTAAAATCTAATTTTAATTCCTCGTCGAAATCTAATTTCGTTTAATATATAAAATATATTAATTTACCGATTAATTCCAAATTAATCGTTCTCTCTCTTTATTGATATTTTATCCTCGATAAAATATCTCCATAATTAATCCCAGATTAATTTTCTCTCTCATATAATAATCTCAGATTAATTAAAAGTACGAGTCATACGTCATCGGTGAATCTTTGGGAAGCGACCCATGAGATCCCCAGATATGTTGGAAGTAAATACGGTCGTCGGACTATCCGAACACGTAAGTACCAAGTACTATGTTTTACCGATTTACAAGACAAGGTTAGCTTCTAGCAAAACGCCATGCCTACCCAATTCTCCAGAAATATCCTTACAGGAATAAGGATCTATATCAAGCGTAGTATACCGTAGTATTGCGTATTTCTGTCCAGTATCAGATGATCACATGTAAGGCCTGAGGCTGGTACAGTGTCTGCCCCGTACGAAGCATATATCGGATTACGAGCAACTAGTGTCTTTAAAATCGGATAATCATGACCAAGTCATATTATCTCGACGGTTGCAACCTTTATAGAGAACCAGTTCTGTATCCCTACGCGATCATCATCTCCATATGACTGGAGTGACACTTCCATCTTGACATCACACCTAACACACTACGATTCTCGATATACCCAGAATTGGCGTACACAGAAATCGGTTAAAGCCCTGGACGACCTCAACCAAAGTATATTGATTGTCGTATGTATTAGCGGTGCAAGTCTCAGGTTAAGACCAAATACACCTACCCTGATTTCAGATTTCCATAGACACATAGTCATACTACCAATGGAATTCCAAGGGGGTCTATCCAGAGCAAAGCTATTTCCCGTACCATCGGTAAAACACAACCTCCTATTACACTTGCATGAGTATCATATACCCAAATATACGAGAACTATGATGTTTTGCCCTCACAACACGCACAAGTGTAATACTAGTCTTTTACGTATTTATCGATGTCCAATCTCGATAATACTCTGACTATGTATATTTAATGATTTATCCTTCGTGGATTGATACTGTCTCATATCATTCTCAATCCATGAACAAATCATAAGGACCTCTTATCATTTATATATCTAGGTGATCTAATCACAAATGATAAGAGTGCAATCTCCTTTGTCACATAGTTAATTTGAACAACAACACCGTGATCTTTACAAATAGTGACGCTATGAGTCATAATTGTCCAACACCCTCATTATGGGAGCACGAGAATGTAATGTCTTTGCAATAAGGACAAAGCTATGTACTATAATATTGTGTTTTTATTAATATAAGACGAAAACGTCCTAAAAAATACAACATTTGGATGATGAAACTTCTACATTATTACATGATTATTGGCTGGCCGAAGTTCGCTGAAGCTCGTTAGGTGAATCTTTCAGAAGCGAGAATGATCAGTTCGTAATCACACGCGTATAACGCAAGCGCACATATAATTCAAGTAGTATAAAAAGTATCGATCCCACGAGGACTTAATACCTAATCTATTAATTTTATAAGATCAAATAATTACTAGTATCTAACATGTTGACTGATTGATTTGAAATGGTGATGATTTTAAACTTAAAAACAAGTAAATAAAATTGCTCAAACTTAAATTTAATAAAATTCAATATTAAAAAATTATCCAGGGTTGTGAATCTTTCTAATATCTATTAAAGAATAAATTGGTTATTTCATGATTGTGTAATATATCGGTTTACAAACATGGAACACGAGATTATGCGAAAACCTATGTCGATGTTCAGACGCAAATACCTGTTGGTTTTATTCTAGGTCCCAAGATTATCAAACAAGCATGAAGATGTGTGAAATACATATCAAAGAAGTTGCGGAATACTTACATTGATCGGTTGAGACTATTTGAAGACAAACAAAACCATTTTTCAGCCCTCCAAGGTGCGCCCACTGCATGCAGTCCACTGCTCAAAAATTTCAGTTTTGAGTCTTCAAGAATCCAAGATTTCGAGCTCCAATCTTCGTCTAATGATTCCCGGCTCGTGGGTAGGTTTCCCTAACACCTTCGTATGCCTCTTAGAAGTGTACTAGCATTTGGATCTTGCCACAAAATCCACAAAAACTGCTTCCCTCACTGCTCACGTTTTGGACAGCAAAACCAGTGAGTTTTTGGCCACTTGGGCGTGAAAGGAGAAGGAGATAAGGGGAGAGAGAGTTGTCTAGGGTTTACTAAAATCCATCTAATGAATAATAATAAAATTACTAAAGTGTAGAGAGAGATTTTGTTTATATACTTTAGGTAAAACAATTTCACCTTTTACCCTAATCTTGGTAGGTATGGGTAAATGGTTTTCCAAAAGTAAAACAAGGTAGTTGGGTGGTAGGTACACCTACCACACATGGGCCCCACATATTTGAATTCAAAATTCAAATATCTCTACGAACATTTGCCGCGGCTCGGTTCCGTTTAATCCGATTAAACGAACTTCCGTCGTTAAATAATTAAATCTAATTTAATTAAATATCGATGCGACGCAAATAAATTACGAACGTCGTTTATGAATTAATTCTAAATTAACTCGCTCGTTCGTATTAAAGTCCGACTTTAATTTCGTAATGAAATCCAATTCATATTAATATATCCGATATATTAATTTTAGCCCATTCGAATAAATTAAATAGAAAAATCAAATTTAACTATTAAATTTATTTTACCGATAAATTCCAAATTAATCGCGTTCTCTCTCTCTTTAGACGATACTTTATCCCAGATAAAATATCTCTGTAATTAATCCCAGATTAATTTTCTCTCTCATCAAAATAATCCAAGATTAATTAAAGTGCGAGTCATACGTCATCGGTGTATAATTGGGAAGCGACCCATGAGATCCCCGGATATGTTGGCAGTAAATACGGTCGTCGGACTATCCGAACACGCAAGTACCAAGTACTACGTTTTACTGATTCACAAGACAAGGTTGGCTTCTAGCAAAGCACCATGCCTACCCAATTCTCCGGAAATATCCTTACAGGAATGAAGGATCTGTATCAGGCATAGTATACAACGTATAGTGCATATCGATCTAGTATCGGATGGTCACGTGTTAGGCCTGGGGCTGGAGTTGTGTCTGCCCCGTACGAAACACATGTCGGATGTCTGGTAACTAGTCTCTATAATCGGATATACATGACCTAGTCATCATATCCCAATGGCCGCGCAGCACTTAAGAGCACTAATACCGTATCCTACGTGACATCTTCTCCACTATGACTGGAGTGATACTTTTGTCTTGACATCACACCCCATACTCTACGATTCTCAATATACCCAGTATTGGCGTACACAGAACCGGTTAAAGCCCTGGACGACCTCAACTAAAGTATATTGATTGTCGTAAGTATTAGCGGTGTAAGTCTCAGGTTAAGACCAAATACACCTACCCTGATTTCGGACTCCCATAGACACACAGTCATACTACCAATGGGATTCCGAGGGGGTCTATCCAGAGCGAAGCTGTTTCCCGTACCATCGGTGAAACACAACCTCCTACTACACTTGCATAAGTATCCAATACTTAAATATATGAGAACTATGCCTGTTATGCCCTCATAACGTGCACAAGTGTAATACTAGTCTTTTACGTATTTATCGATGTCCAATCTCGATAATACTCTGACTAGGGATATTTAATGATTTATCCTACGTGGACTGATACTGTCTCATATCATTCTCCGTCCAGGAACAAATCATAGGGACCTCTCATCATTTATACATCTAGGTGATCTAATCACAAATGATAAGAGTGCAATCTCCTTTGTCACATTGTTAATTTGTACAACAACACCATGATCTGTACAAATAGTGACGCTATGGGTCATAATTGTCCAACAATCTCCCACTTGGCCTATAGCCAGTCACTCGAGTGTCTTACACCCGAACTATGTACGGTTGGCTCAAACTGCTGAGAAAAGCTTTCGTCAGCGGATTTACATTATTATCGTCTGATGCGATTTATACGATCATCACATCGGCATGATGTATGATTCGAAAGAATCAGATGAATATCGAAGTATATATCTAGATCGTTGATGAGACCATTAATTCTTTAGCCTGTGCTCGAGCCTAGCTCAGCTGCTAACAGAATTATATCTAATCTAATTAGATTTGTTTATCGACCCGGAAGGCTTCTACTGCCGCTTCAACTGCAGCAACAACCCGCATCTGTTGTTTATTCGGTAACAATATCTTGCTTGGAAGATTTCCAGCTAACTGCTCCGTTATTCAAACTGTATAGTACAGTTGCGACTTTTGGTCGTCTTTATCAGTTATAGGAAACTTACTACAGTGATCCCAGTCACTCCAAGTTCTCCTTCTCCATAGATTAAGACAGCATCCTTAGTTCTCTGAGATACTAACAAATGTTCTTAACTTCAATCCAGTGACTATCACTCGGATTGGCCTGATTGTGTCTCCATATGCTCAAAGCGTATGAGACACCAGGTCACGTACATTTTAAATGTACAATTTCTCAGAGAGTGTTAACAACTTTAAATCTATCCCAATAGATCTTTATTCCTAGAATAAAGGTTGTTACTCCTAAGAATTCTACGGAGAATTATCTCGAAAGCCAAGCTTTCGCCGATTGTTTTATGGGAATATCATTTCCAAGAAATGACATATGTTATCATTATTTTATACAGGACATTCATTGTCAGTGCGCTCCCACTAACCTCCTTATATACACAAGAATTATTTTCGTTTTGAATTAAATCATAAACCATTATGATTACATCAAAACAATAATTCCAAGAACTTAATGCTTGCTTCAATCCATCTATGGATCAAATAACCTGCAAACCTAGTTTGCTTGTTATGGTTCGACAAAACCGTCAAGATGTTGTAAACATCCTCCGAAAGGTTTCCGTTAAGGAAAGCGGTTTTGGCATTCAGCTGCCACATTTCATGAATGAAACATGCAGCATTTCCAAGCATTATCCAAACAGATTTATCGTGGCAACAGGTAAAAGGTTAAATTGTAATCAACACAATGTTGATAACGATACATTTTCGTTAAAAGCCTAGCTTTGTACGTTGGTATGTTGCAATCCATGTATGTCTTCCTTGAAGACTTATACTCTACCTGTAGGAATAATGCCTTATGGTATATCAACTAGTGTCCAAACACAGTTGGTATACATGGAATCCATTTTGGACTCATGGCACTTTGCCTCAAACGTAGTCGGTTGGTCTACCTCAACAAGATTGACATCTTTATGAGGCGAGATCAGAAACCCATACCCCAGGTTGTTTTCTGATTCTCTTCGATCTACGCGATTCTTGTGTATTCGAAGATTAATGGTATAGTTTCATCCTTGATGAACTATTTGTGTTCCATTAAGGATTTCGTGCCTTGAACAGTATTACTCCTACTTTCATCGAGTTATACCATCCTCCCACTTACCACTGCATATCGGTATTCCTCTTAGGAAAACCGTATGGTGAGTAACAATAACATTGTTCTCTCGTGAGATGTACAAGTACTATACTTATGGTATCCCTAGGATGACCTATAATTGTCATTTATCCTATTTGGGTTTTAGTTTGGTATCATCCAAACATTTGCCTAGCATACCCAAATCATCAGGAATGAGAAACCCGGTTTCTTTCCCGTTCATATCTAATATGATATTTGTCAAACAGATTTATATGGAACCTTATTCTAAATAAGTATTGCACTGTTAATGCATATCCGTTGAAGGAAATGGTAGCTCAGAGCGACTCATGATTAACCTTATCATGTCCAACAAAACTTGGTTTCTCCTTACGGACACACAGTCAAACTGACGTGTCTCAGGAGGAGTCCTCATTGAAAAAATAATATACTCTTTCACGTATGTTTGAAACTTACTGCTTAAGTATTTTCCATTATGGTCTTACCGTGACGGTTTAATACTTTAGACGATCTGTTTGTCTACTTCGTGTCGAAACTCTAAAAGTTATCGATTTGTGTTCTTCAAAAGAAACACATAACCATAACGTGATGCCACATCCGTTAAGGTCACGAAATATTCATATTCATATCTAGCATTGCTAGATATAGGCCCACTTTCTTCACTATGAATAGGGCTAACAGATCGGTGGCACTAGCACTTTTACCAAGTAAATAGTGTTTTAGGCATTTTGCCCAATAAACTAGATTCGTAGACTTTATTTGAATAGAATCAAATTAGTCATAGTACCCACTCTTCGAAAGTGTGGATATACGAGTCTTGTTTAATTGTGTCCCAGACAACAATGCCACAAATAAGTCTCTACTGATCAAATCAGTTTGAGCTATATATTTGTCATTTTATATGTTTGAGATTTTATTTATATTCAAAATATAAAGGTCTATCCGCAACAGATTAAACACTGATATAAAGATAATGTTTCTAGTCAAACTAGTTACATTATAACAGTTCCTAATTTAAGTACATACCCAAAAGGTAGTTCCTAAACTTAGGGTTCTACGGTCGAAACAGCGACTTTCATCCTGTTTCCGATTCGCAGATTAATCTCAGCTTGAAGTTAGTATCCTGCTCACAGCAGATTCTGAACATCAATCCATATAATTTATGTACCACACTAAGTATTTTAAAATCCAATTTTAATACTAGTAATGGACATAATATTGACAAACATTCTTAAAGTCAGAGCCTTGCCCTTTCTTTAATTCCTCCATGTCTGCCATATCCAAACGGCAGTCACTTTAGGATATGTCATTTATCTTCCCAGAAGATCATAATGATTTTGCCTTTGCCCTTTCAAATATTTCAGAAGCCTTTGGCCAAGCCTTGGGTTTCTAGAATATTGAAGTATGGTGCGCCTTGCGCCACTTACCTAATTGCAAAGTTTGACTTTATCTTCTCGAGAATAGTCTTTAACCTTCCAAGAGTTATTTATTGCAATTTTAATACTTCTTAAATCTAAACATAGATTTATGACAAGTATATCGAATTAAGCACTTAAGTTATCATCACATAAATCTTCCAAAGATTATTCTCTACTATTTGCTTAATTCTTGGCTTAGGCATAATAGGTTATTTTATCAAATAAAGTAACTTATTATTTATTTCCAGGACCATCCTGAAATTATTCCCAATTTAAAATATAGTTGTTTAAATACATTTTCACATAGGATTATGTTTTAAATACTAATCTTTCATTCATCTTGATTCTAATAGTCCAACTATTTAATCAACAATTTGTGGTACTATGTATTATATTGATTATTATAGTCCAACTATACAATCAAATATAATTTAAATCAATTAACCTCAATTACATTGATTACTATAATCCAATTATAAAATCAACTGTAAATTGAAATTAATTAATTCAAATATATTGATTACTATAATCCAATTATATAATCAACTATAATACAGTCCAACTGCTTATTAAAACAACAATTTAAATATTAGTCCAACTAACATTTTAATTTATATTGACGAATGATATTTGTTCGAGCGCATATGACAAGTAATTAAACGAATATTGCAAATTCAATTCTTGCCTCCCACTATTTTTCGGCGAGCCTCTAACCCTCTGTCGAGTACTCGGAAACCGTGTTTCCTAGTGGGCTAGGATCCCGTTAAATAACACACAATCTTGACTTTGGCCAACAAATTGTATGATATTTAACTAGGTAGATCTCAAAGATCAATTGGATCCAATCCAATTCCTAGATCCAGTAGGCGGATATCCAAATCCTAAACATATATCTTATATATGCCAATACATCCAATGTATTACCTAACCTTTTTCCTCTGAATCAACTAAGCCTTGGCTTTGGCACAACAAACTTAATGATCCCAGTCAAGCGCGACCCATTGACCATGGAAAGCTTCGTAATCAATGTCGATGGACAAGAAGTGGTCTTGACTTTGGCCAACAAACCACAACTTGGACAAGACACCAATATAGAACAAAACTCTCGTGATTCAAACACATCTTCGATGGACAAAGGGCTTGACTTTGGCCAACAACCCAATGCCAGTGTCGGATCTTGAGTAAGAATCACTCAATGGAAGGAAAAACACATGATATTTGATGAGGGTTTTTCGCGTGCAAATTGGTTACCAATTTATTATCTTTATTTAGGTCTCATCATCATACACCCTTAAACATGCATTCTAAACACATAATAAAGCGCATATGAAAATAAATAATAATGATATACGGATGGATACTTAACACATTGATCCTAGATCAAATCTCTCCCTTTATCTCTCAAACTAGCACTTGTATTATTTCTACCCGTTACACTACACTACTAAAGAAACCTCATTTACATTGAGGGGAATATGTGAGAAGAGAATACAAAGAGAATAGAGATGATAAGGCTGGACACGCAGGTGCAATTTAATAAATCGAATTTATTACAACAATTTCCAAAATTGCCCCCACCCGTCTAATATCCATCCGATATACATTATTCATTCATCACAACCATGTATTCACACAAGCATGTTATCAATCAATCTAATCAAATTAATTAATCTGATAATTAGTGATCATCCAATGTTCAAACAACGATTTGATTTTGCGCGAGTCAAACTCATTTTTACGAATAAGTACTCAAAGTACGAATTCTCGAATTAAATTAAACTACAACATTAAATCCAATTTAATATGTATTTAATACTAATTCACTTATTTAATTCCAAATTAAATATTACACTTTATTAATAAACCTTTTACGACTTAAATTCCAAATTTAATCGTTACGGGTCTCAAAGCCCGATTAACGTCCAACGTCAATTTAATTCAAGTCCAATGGGCTTTAAATTAATTTCTTTAAGGCATGGGCTTTGGCAACCAAAGCCCAATCAAGGAGTAACCCCATAAGCCAAGAAATCAATTTCGGCCCATTAGGCCAATTAAACTTTAAAGGTTCATTAAGTCGCATTTGGGCTTTATGGAAGTGGTTTTGGGCCCAATTGGATCCAATCCAATTTGCCTAAACCCAACTTTGTACAACAAAGCCCAATAAGCCCATTTACAACTTTAAAAGCCCAAATCAAATTTTAAGGCCTTAATTAAATTACCAAATTCCAAATTTCCAATTTAATTACCTAAAGTGTATATCATGATTAATCACCCAAATCAATATTTCCAAAACATCAAATTAGTCCAATTAATCAAACTTTTCATCATCATCACATGTCCAACACATTAATGAAAAATCAAACCCATTTACACATGCTTCAAGTCTCGGCCAAGGGAGATAATTTTGTCCGATTTGAATTCAATCCAATTAATTACACAATCGACATCGAATTAACTTCCCGAATGATTTCATACACATCCAATGTTCAAAAATCAAAAATACCAAGACATTAAAGGGCATATTATATTCGGCCATCATAAGCATTTTGGGGATTTTGTTCAATTCAATATTAAATCCAATTCAATCTTAAATTAACATCATCCAACATCATTACAACTCATCCAATGAATCAAAATGAAAAATTCCAAGAATTCTAAAAATGCCTAATGTATTCGGCCAACACATAAATTTAGGGGAAATTTGTTCCAAACATAATTTCTTGAAATTGATCCAATCAATCTTCAATACAACATGTATTAAGCATACTTAATCATCCAATTTCATAAAATCATGCTCAAATTCAAAATACCCAATTTTAAGCCCTAAAAATTTCATGCTTGAACCTAGGCTCTTGATGCCATTGTTGGTTTTATTCTAGGTCCCAAGATCATCAAACGAGCATGAAGATGTGTGAAATACATATCAAAGAAGTTGCGAAATACTTACATTGATCGTTTGAGACGATTTGAAGACAAACAAAACCATTTTTTAGCCCTCCAAGGTGCGCCCACTGCATGCAGTCCACTTTTCAAAAATTTCAGTTTTGAGTCTTCAAGAATCCAAGATATCGAGCTCCAATCTTCGTCTAATGATTCCCGGCTCGTGGGTGGGTTTCCCTAACACCTTCGTATGCCTCTTAGAAGTGTACTAGCACTTGGATCTTGCCACAAAATCCATAAAAACTGCTTCCCTCACTGCTCACGTTTTGGACAGCAAAACCAGTGAGTTTTTGGCCCCTTGGGCGTGAAAGGAGAAGGAGATAAGGGGAGAGAGAGTTGTCTAGGGTTTACTAAAATCCATCTAATGAATAATAATAAAATTACTAAAGTGTAGAGAGAGATTTTGTTTATATACTTTAGGTAAAACAATTTCACCTTTTACCCTAATCTTGGTAGGTATGGGTAAATGGTTTTCCAAAAGTAAAACAAGGTAGTTGGGTGGTAGGTACACCTACCACACATGGGCCCCACATATTTGAATTCAAAATTCAAATATCTCTACGAACATTTGCCGCGGCTCGGTTCCGTTAATCCGATTAAACGAACTTCCGTCGTTAAATAATTAAATCTAATTTAATTAAATATCGATCCGACGCAAATAAATTACGAACGTCGTTTATGAATTAATTCTAAATTAACTCGCTCGTTCGTATTAAAGTCCGACTTTAATTTCGTAATGAAATCCAATTCATATTAATATATCCGATATATTAATTTTAGCCCATTCGAATAAATTAAATATAAAAATCAAATTTAACTATTAAATTTATTTTACCGATTAATTCCAAATTAATCGCGTTCTCTCTCTCTTTAGACGATACTTTATCCAAGATAAAATATCTCCGTAATTAATCCCAGATTAATTTTCTCTCTCATCAAAATAATCCCAGATTAATTAAAGTGCGAGTCATACGTCATCGGTGTATCATTAGGAAGCGACCCATGAGATCCCCGGATATGTTGGCAGTAAATACGGTCGTCGGACTATCCGAACACGCAAGTACCAAGTACTACGTTTTACCGATTCACAAGACAATGTTGGCTTCAAGCAAAGAACCATGCCTACCCAATTCTCCGGAAATATCCTTACAGGAATGAAGGATCTGTATCAGGCGTAATATACATCGTATAATGCATATCGATCTAGTATCGGATGGTCATGTGTTAGGCCTGAGACTGGAGTTGTGTCTGCCCCGTACGAAACACATGTCGGATGTCTGGTAACTAGTCTCTATAATCGGATATACATGACCTAGTCATAATATCCCAATGGTCGCACAACACTTAAGAGCACTAATACTGTATCCTACGTGACATCTTCTCCACTATGACTGGAGTGATACTTCCGTCTTGACATCACATCCAATACTCTACGATTCTCAATATACCCAGTATTGGCGTACACAGAACCGGTTAAAGCCCTGGACGACCTCAACTAAAGTATATTGATTGTCGTAAGTATTAGCGGTGTAAGTCTCAGGTTAAGACCAAATACACCTACCCTGATTTCGGACTCACATAGACACACAATCATACTACCAATGGGATTCCGAGGGGGTCTATCCAGAGCGAAGCTGTTTCCCGTACCATCGGTGAAACACAACCTCCTACTACACTTGTATAAGTATCAAATACTTAAATATATGAGAACTATGCCAGTTATGCCCTAATAACGTGCACAAGTGTAATACTAGTCTTTTACGTATTTATCGATGTCCAATCTCGATAATACTCTGACTAGGGATATTTAATGATTTATCCTACGTGGACTGATACTGTCTCATATCATTCTCCATCCAGGAACAAATCATAGGGACCTCTCATCATTTATACATCTAGGTGATCTAATCACAAATGATAAGAGTGCAATCTCCTTTGTCACATAGTTAATTTGTACAACAACACCATGATCTGTACAAATAGTGACGCTATGGGTCATAATTGTCCAACAATACCCAGTATAACCCAATTAAACCATATGTCTATGTCAACCAAATTACCTGAATTCATTAAGATTAAGTTCCAATTAAGGTTACCCCGCCCGACAGGTATATGTCTATCATGTAAGGAAATCTATTAAAGGGTTATCTATCCTCAAGGAAGATCATGGGCTATTAAGTCTAAGGCTGAAACCTAAAATTCCTTTATCAAGTTTATTTTAGATTTACTAGATCAATCTTATTAGTGGCCAGTTAACAAGACGCATTAAACTTAAGACTTAATAAGTAAACCTTTAAATTACCCTAACTATAAAATAACCCCTTATAAACCAGTAATATTAGAATTCATCATAACAACAGATAACTAACTTAGTTACGACACATAACTAGGGCTAGTAAAAACTTTAAAGTAAAAGACATAAAATAAAATACTAAAAAGTAACTACGGTAAAATAAATACTGAAAAGTAAAATTACAATAAAATAAAATACTAGGGTTAAATGATCTACTTTTACTACTACTACTACTATATTAGATATCTCCCTTAATATAATATATTAACTTGTGATAACATTACCAACCAGCCATATAGGCGGTAATCTAATTAAGTAAAATTAAGTCCAACTAGCCATTAAGGCGGTAACAATATTTGTCCATAATCCAGCCATATAGGCGGTAAATTACCAACGAACCAACTTAGCGGTATCGAAGCTTAGTCAGGTTAAAACCAATTTATAATTTCTTACCAATCGACAAATATAACGGTATCCTTATTAAGTCAAATTTTAAATAGTGAATGTATTATAATTAAGGGAGATTAATCTAAATTGCAGTAATAAAAGTTTTACCTTTCACCCTAGCATGGGGAAATTACCTCCTCATAGCTGAATAGTAAAACTGAAAAAATAAAGAAAGTAAATTACTATGATAGAAAGTAATTAAAATTAATTACAAAACTGAAATTAAAAGAAACTAGAAATAAAATTCTCTATTTACATAAGAGAATTCAGAGAGAAAGGAACATCCGAAATCATAAAAATGAGCTGAATTTATAGGCCTCGGTAAGGAGCGCGCGTCATGATGCGTGCTTCACTTTGCGACATGTCATGTGTCAGTCGCTGATTAGTCCACCGAGATTCTTATCCGCTGACATGGTAATATGGATAATTGACTCAATAATTATGCTGACGTGGCACTGACATGGCGATGACATTGTGATGACGTGGCGGCACATGGCGGAAGTGATTGTCGGCACCATATGATTACGACAGATGGCACGCTGTGATTGGCTGATGATGATGTGGCACTGACATGGTGAGTTGACTCGGTCTATTGCTATTATGGACGATGACGTGGCCGACACATGGAGTGACACATGGCGGCACATGGCGATGGCGATTGTCGGCACCCCAAGTTGATGACACGTGGCACGACGCACGTTAGCAGATCGATTATGATGTTGACATATGGCATGGCGCACGTTAGCAAAGTCAAACATCTCAGATTCTGACATGTGTCCCTGATGAATATTAGCACGTGCCAAATTACCATTTTGCCCTTTTTGTCTTTTTTCACTGTTTTGGCCCAAAATAACCTCCAGAATGTCCTGAAACTTTATTTCTCTACAAAATAACACAAAACACATAAAAATATTTACAAAGTCAAGAAACTATACAAATTATTAAGTTAAATGAGTGGGAAAAAGTGATACATTTACCACTCATCAGATAACTTCTTCCCCAGGTTCCGCCACTCTTTTCGCATCTCAACATTGCCCCTCACTAGATCGGCCAAGCCTTTCTCAAAATCAATTCAGGCCAGATCCTTGAACTCGGCCATAGTAGAAGTGGCCTCAGCTACTAGAGAGGCAAGCCCCCTCTTCTTGGCATCTCTCCTCATGTTGCTTTCCTCTATCTAGCACTGGATATCTTGTAGTTATCACTCTAGGTCCAGCAGCAAAGACTACTCGATAACCATTTCATCTGTACATTCTCTTATAGCTTGCCGAAGGTTATCAATGGTACCTCGTAGCTTGTCCTTTTTGGCTAATGATGGCGCAACCCGACCTTCTGACTATGTGTGGTCCGATAAAGAAGAATAAGGGTCGGGATCTTACTTTGTAGATCTTGGAGTGAGAGTCAGCTTTCTGCTAAAATAGGCAAAATAGGAAGACTCAGCAATCGGTCTAGCTCAGAGGAAGCTTTTTCCAACTTAAGCATGTTCTTTGGCAGGGTAGCTTGGCTGATGTCGTTTATCATAAGTGATACATATTGGCTGAGAACCCCTCGAAGGGCCAACAAGTCTGATGTAGCCTAGACCGGAGATAAGGGAGGCAAGTAAGAAGTAGAAGATAACTGGTCTAGATCGTTCAAAATGTCATGGACCGATTGCAAAAATTGATCTGACGCCTGATTACAAAAAGCCAAAGTTAGTAAATCAAACCAGAATAGACGAAGAAGAGCGAACATGAGGATAAATCACTTACAGTTTTGGGCCGACGAGTGGAACTGGACGGTTTAACAACAGAAGGTATAGGGGTTTCCAATGGCAACACCGGTTCTTCCCTAGGAGATTGGATTGAGAGAATATGAGATGATGCCCAAAGAGGAGAGGAAATATGGGCTGGAGATGATGGCCATTCAGAAGTAGCAGATATTGGAGTTCTACGGCCCCGAGGATCGAATCAAAAACATCAAACATGTGCGAATACAAATCGAGGAAGTTACAGAATACTCACATCGATCGGTTGAGTGACACGGTTGACAACAAAAACTTCATTTTTTCCTTCTGGTCCTCTCGGCAGTGAGCTGCAATGGCTCCTCCATTTTTGGCTTTGGATCATCTTCATCAAGCTCCAAGCTTTGTCAAATGATTCCAAGCTCATGGGTGGACTTCCCTATCACCTTCTTGATGATTTTGCCACAAAATTACCACACTTTTGCTTCCCTTTTCCTCCAAGCTCTCGGCAAACCAGAAGAAAAACAACCCCTCCATGGGCATGAGAGAGATGAAGAGTTTTGAGAGAGAGATTGTTTTGTATGTGTTAATTGATTTCTAAAATCAATTTATGATATACCAAAAATTTGATTTTCAAAAATCAAGTCATTAATGGCTTGCCAACTACCAACACCAACTCACATCAATAAATGAATAGTGACTGGTGTCAATCACTCAAAGTGAAAGACATCCATCACTTGATTGACGAATGATGTGACGCTAGATGAGACTAGCGATTTGACGCTTGATTTGAATTGCGTGCCGCACTCGAATTCAAAATGTGAATGCGCTCGCAAACAATCCTGGGCTCGGGTTCGCTAATTCCAAATTAACAAATTTTTCGTCGAGACGTAATTAAATGATTATGCCTAGCGAAATCACTATTCATGTCGTTAATGAATTAATTCAAAATTAACTTGTTCGCCCGAATTAAAATCTAATTTCAATTCCGCGTCGAAATCCAATTTCGTTTAATATATCGAATGTATTATTTAATCGATTAATTCCAAATTAATCGTTCTCTCTCTTTAAATGATATTTTATCCCAGATAAAATATCCCCGTAATTAATCCCAGATTAATTTTCTCTCTCATCTAATTAATCCCAGATTAATTAAAGTGCAAGTCATACGTCATCGATGAATCTTCGGGAAGCGACCCATGAGATCCCCGGATATGTTGGCAGTAAATTCGATCGTCGGACTATCCGAAAACGTAAGTACCCAGTACTACGTTTATACCGATTTACAAGACAAGGTTGGCTTCTAGCAAAGCGCCATGCCTACCCAATTCTCCAGAAATATCCTTCTAGGAATATGTGATCTATATCAAGCGTAGTATACCTAGTATTGCGTATTTTGATCTAGTATCGGATGATCACATGCCAGGCCTGGGGCTGGAAGTGTGTCTGCCCCGTACGAAGCACATATCAGATGTCTGGCAACTAGTCTCTATAATCGGATAAACATGACCTAGTCATAATATCCCAATAACTCGAGCATATAAGAGAACGAGTTCCGTATCCTACTTGACCATCATCTCCATATGAATGGAGTGACACTTCCATCTCGACATCACACCTTATACACTACGATTCTCAATATACCCCATATTGGCGTACACAGAACCTGTTAAAGCCCTGAATGACCTCAACCAAATTATATTGATTGTCGCAAGTATTAGCGGTGCAAGTCTCAGGTTAAGACCAAATACACCTACCCTGATTTTGGACTTCCATAGACACATAGTCATACTACCAATGGAATTCCGAGGGGCTCTATCCAGAGCGAAGCTGTTTCCCGAACCATCGGTAAAACACAACCTCCTATTACACTTTCATTAGTATCCTATACCCAAATATATGAGAACTATGCCGTTTGTGCCCTGAAAATGTGCACAAGTGTAATACTAGTCTTTTAGGTATTTATCGATGTCCAATATCAATAATACTCTGACTATGGATATTTAATGATTTATCCTTCGTGGACTGATACTGTCTCATACCATTTTCAATCCAGGAACAAATCATAAGGACCTCCTACCATTTATACATCTTGGTGATCTAATCACAAATGATAAGAGTGCAATCTCCTTTGTCACATAGTTAATTTGTACAACCACACCATGATCTGTACAAATAGTGACGCTATGGGTCATAATTTTCCAATAATCTCCCACTTTGCCTATAGCCAGTCACTCGAGTGTCTAACACCCGAACTATGTACGGTTGGCTCAAATTGCTGAGAAAAAACTTTCGTCAGTGGATTTTCATGATTATCATCTGATGCGATTTATACGATCATCATATCTCCACGATATATGATTCGAACGAATCAGATGATTATCGAAGTATGTATCTGGATTGTTGATGAGACCATTAATTCTTTAGCATGTGCTGACACCTAGCTCAGCAGTTAACAGAACTATTCCTAATCTAATTAGGATTTATTATTGACCTAGAAGGCTTCTATTGCTGCCTCAGCTGCAGCAATAACTCGCATTTGTTGTTTATTCGGTAACGGTATCTTGCTTGGAAGATTTCCAGCTCACTGTTCCGTTATTCAAACTGTATGGTACCGTTTTTATCTGTTAGGAAACTTGCTACAGTGATCCCAGTCACTTCAAGTTCTCCATCTCCATAGTTTAAGATAGCATTCTTAGTTCTCTAAGATACTAAAGGACGTTCTTAACATTAATCCAGTGACTATCATTTGGATTGGCCTGTTTGTGAATCCATATGCTCAAAGCGTATGAGACACTAGGTCGCATACATTTTTCAATGTACGAATTCTCAGAAAGTTTTCTTGAAAGCCAAGCTTTCGCTGATTATTTTATGGGAATATCATTTCCAATAAATGACATATTATCATTATTTATAGGACATCCACTGTCAGTGCACTCCCACTAACCTCCTTATATACACAAGAATCATTTTCGTTTTGAAATAAATCATAAACTATTATGATTACATCAAAACGATAATTCTAAAAACCTAATACTTGCTTCAATCCAAACATGGATCAAATAACCTGCAAACCTTGTTTGCTAGTTTTGGTACGACAAAACCGATAGGATGTTGTAAACATCCTCCAAAAGGTTTCCTTTTCAGGAAAGCGATTTTCCCGTTAAGCTGACATATTTCATAAATGAAACATGCAGCATCAGCAAGCATTATCCAAATGGATATACCGTGGCAACAGGTAAAAGGTTGAATCGTAATCAACACAATGTTGATAACGATACCTTTCCGCTAAAAGCCTAGCTTTATACGTTGGTATGTTGCCATCCATGTATGTCTTCCTTGAAGACTTATATAGTACCATTAGGCAAAATGCCTTGCGGTACATCAACTAGTTCTAAACATGTTGATATATATGGAATCCATTTCGAATTCACGGCACTTTCCCATAATTAGGAGTCGATACACTTCCTCATACGTAGTCAGTTGGTATACCTCAATAAGATTGGCATCTTTATGAAGTGAGATTAGAAACCCATACCCCAGGTTGTTTTTTGACTCTCTCCGACATACGTGGTTCTTGTGTATTCGAAGATTATTGGTATAGTTTCATCCTTGATGAATTATTTGTGTTCCATTAGGAATCAGTGCCTTGAATAGTATTACACCGATTTTCATCGAGGTTTACTATCCTCCCACTTACCACTGCATATCGGTATTCCTCTTAGGAAAACCGCATGGTGAGCAGCAATTACATTGTTCTCATGTGAGTTGTATAAGTGCTATACTTATGGTATCCCTAGGATAACCTAAAATTTGGCACTTATCCTATTTGGGTTTTAGTTTGGTATCATCCAAACATAAGCCTAGCATTGCTAAATTATCAGGAATGAGAAAACCTGGTTTCCTTTCCTGTTCATATCTAATATGAGATCTATCAAACAGATTTTATATGGAACCTTATTCAAAATAAGTTTTACACTGTTTATGTGTATCCGTTGAAGGAAATGGTAGCTCAGAGCGACTCATGATTAACCTTATCTTGTCCAACAAATTCGGTTACTCATTTCGGACACACCGTCAAAATGATGTGTTCAGGGAGGAGTCCTCATTGAAAGAATATTATACTCTTTCAAGTATATTAGAAACTTATTGCTTAAGTATTTTCCATTACGGTCTTACCGTGACAGTTTGATACTTTAGCCGATCTGTTTGTCTATTTCGTGTCGAAACTTTAAAATTTTCCGATTTGTGTTTCAAAAGAAACACATAACCATAACGCGATGCCACATCCGTAAAGGTCATGAAATATTCATATCCACCTCTAGCCTAGCTAGACATGGGCCCACTTGCTGTTTGTTTCTAATTAGGTCCCAATATTCATCAAATCAAGCACAAAAATTCATGAATACACAAAGGAGAATGGCGGAAACATACTCACAATGATCGGTTTGGATGCTACGAAGAACACAAGCCTTCAAGCTTCCTCAAAGGTCACGGTAGCAGCTCTCCATGGAAGTGGACTGCTCGGTTTTGACAGGTTTGGTTCCTCCATGATTCGGCCATTGAAGACCTCCATTGAAGCTCCAAGCTTCAAGCTTCCAAGCTCACGTAATCGGTTCCCTATCATCTTAGGAAGACTCATGGTGTGTGCTAGCTCTAGATTTTGCAACAAAATCACTCTCTTGCTTCACATCTTCAATCGGTCAAACCAAAAATGGAAGGAAGAAATCGGCTCTAAGCCGTGAGAGAAGAAGGGGGGAAGAGGAAAAACATGAATGAGGAGAGAGAGAGAGAAAAGAAAAGAGTTTTGTATATATATTATTTTTATTTTCCAAAAACAAACAAATACACAAAATCATTTCAAATCTCAAAAAGTCAAGAAGCAAAATTAATAAAATCTTTTCAACTACCACATCAATCACTCAATCAATCATCAAATTGTCAAATCACTCAAAGTGACATGTGATTTGACGCTTGATGTGATTTGCGATTTGACGCTCGATTTGACTTGCGTACCGCACTCCAATTCGAAATGCGAATGCGCTCGCAAATAATCCCGGGCTCGGGTTCACTAATTCCAAATTAATGAATTTTCCGTTGCGACTCAATTAAACAATTACGCATAGCAAAATCACTATTCACGTCGCTAACAAATTAATTCTAAATTAATTCATTCGCCCGAATTAAAATCTAATTTCAATTCCGCGTCGAAATCCAATTTCGTATAATATATCAAATATATTATTCTATCGATTAATTCCAAATTAATCGTTCTCTCTCTTTAATTAATATTTTATCCTAGATAAAATATATCCGTAATTAATCTCAGATTAATTTTCTCTCTCATCAAATTAATCCCAGATTAATTATAGTGCGAGTCATACATCATCGGTGAATCTTCGGGAAGCGACCCATGAGATCCCCGGATATGTTGGCAGTAAATACGGTCGTCGGACTATCCGAACACATAAGTACCTAGTACAACGTTTGTACCGATTTTTCAAGACAAGGTTGGCTTCTAGCAAAGAGCCAAGCCTACCCATTTCTCCAGAAATATCCTTATAGGAATATGTGATCTATATCAAGCGTAGTATACCTAGTATTGCGTATTTCGATCTAGTATCGGATGATCACGTGCCAGGCCTGGGGCTGGAAGTGTGTCTGCCCCGTACGAAGCACATATCAGATGTCTGGCAACTAGTCTCTATAATCGGATAAACATGACCTAGTCATAATATCCCAATAACTTGAGCATATAAGAGAACGAGTTCCGTATCCTACTTGACCATCATCTCCATATGAATGGAGTGACACTTCCATCTCGACATCACACCTTATACACTACGATTCTCAATATACCCCGTATTGGCGTTCACAGAACCTGTTAAAGCCCTGGATGACCTCAACCAAATTATATTGATAATCGCAAGTATTAGCGGTGTAAGTCTCAGGTTAAGGTCAAATACACCTACCCTGATTTTGGACTTCCATAGACACATAGTCATACTACCAATGGAATTCCGGGGGGTCTATCCAAAGCGAAGCTGTTTCCCAAACCATCGGTAAAACACAACCTCCTATTACACTTTCATTAGTATCATATACCCAAATATATGATAACTACGCCGTTTGTGCCCTGAAAACGCGCACAAGTGTAATACTAGTCTTTTACGTATTTATCGATGTCCAATCTCGATAATACTCTGACTAGGGATATTTAATGATTTATCCTTCATGGACTGATACTGTCTCATATCATTCTCAATCCAGGAACAAATCATAAGGACCTCCTATCATTTATACATCTTGGTGATCTAATCATAAATGATAAGAGTGTAATTTCCTTTGTCACATAGTTAATTTGTACAACCACACCATGATCTGTACAAATAGTGACGCTATGGGTCATAATTTTCCAATAATCTCCCACTTGGCCTATAGCCAGTCACTCGAGTGTCTAACACCCGAACTATATACGGTTGGCTCAAATTGCTAAGAAAAAAACTTCGACAGTGGATTTTCATGATTATCATCTGATGCGATTTATACGATCATCATATCTCCACGATCTATGATTCGAACGAATCAGATTATTATCAAAGTATGTATCTGGATTGTTGATGAGACCATTAATTCTTTAGCATGTGCTGACGCCTAGCTCAGCAGTTAACAGAACTATTCCTAATCTAATTAGGATTTATTATTGACCTAGAAGGCTTCTATTGCTGCCTCAGCTGCAGCAATAACCCGCATTTGTTGTTTATTCGGTAACAGTATCTTGCTTGGAAGATTTCCAGCTCACTGTTCCGTTATTCAAACTGTATGGTACCGTTTTTATCTGTTAGGAAACTTGCTACAGTGATCCCAGTCACTTCAAGTTCTCCATCTCCATAGTTTAAGATAGCATCCTTAGTTCTTAAGATACTAAAGGACGTTCTTAACATTAATCCAGTGACTATCATTTGGATTGGCCTGTTTGTGAATCCATATGCTCAAAGCGTATGAGACACTAGGTCGCGTACATTTTTCAATGTACGAATTCTCAGAAAGTTTTCTTGAAAGCCAAGCTTTCGCTGATTATTTTATGGGAATATCATTTCCAAGAAATGACATATTATCATTATTTATAGGATATCCACTGTCAGTGCACTCCCACTAACCTCCTTATATACACAAGAATCATTTTCGTTTTGAAATAAATCATAAACTATTATGATTACATCAAAACGATAATTCTAAAAACCTAATACTTGCTTCAATCCAAACATGGATCAAATAACCTGCAAACCTTGTTTGCTAGTTTTGGTACGACAAAACCGATAGGATGTTGTAAACATCCTCCAAAAGGTTTCCTTTTCAGGAAAGCGATTTTCCCGTTAAGCTGACATATTTCATAAATGAAACATGCAGCATCAGCAAGCATTATCCAAATGGATATACCGTGGCAACAGGTAAAAGGTTGAATCGTAATCAACACAATGTTGATAACGATACCTTTCCGCTAAAAGCCTAGCTTTATACGTTGGTATGTTGCCATCCATGTATGTCTTCCTTGAAGACTTATATAGTACCATTAGGCAAAATGCCTTGCGGTACATCAACTAGTTCTAAACATGTTGATATATATGGAATCCATTTCGAATTCATGGCACTTTGCCATAATTAGGAGTCGATACACTTCCTCATACGTAGTCAGTTGGTATACCTCAATAAGATTGGCATCTTTATGAAGTGAGATTAGAAACCCATACCCCAGGTTATTTTCTGACTCTCTCCGACATACGTGATTCTTGTGTATTCGAAGATTATTGGTATAGTTTCATCCTTGATGAACTATTTGTGTTCTATTAGGAATCAGTGCCTTGAATAGTATTACACCGATTTTCATCGAGGTTTACTATCCTCCCACTTACCACTGCATATCGGTATTCCTCTTAGGAAAACCGCATGGTGATCAGCAATTACATTGTTCTCATGTGAGTTGTATAAGTGCTATACTTATGGTATCCCTAGGATAACCTAAAATTTGGCACTTATCCGATTTGGGTTTTAGTTTGGTATCATCCAAACATAAGCCTAGCATTGCCAAATTATCAGGAATGAGAAAACCCGGTTTCCTTTCCTGTTCATATCTAATATGAGATCTATCAAATAGATTTTATATGGAACCTTATTCAAAATAAGTTTTACACTGTTTATGTGTATCCGTTGAAGGAAATGGTAGCTCAGAGCGACTCATGATTAACCTTATCTTGTCCAACAAAATTCGGTTACTCATTTCGGACACACCGTCAAAATGATGTGTTCAGGGAGGAGTCCTCATTGAAAGAATATTATACTCTTTCAAGTATATTAGAAACTTATTGCTTAAGTATTTTCCATTACGGTCTTACCGTGACAGTTTGATACTTTAGCCGATCTGTTTGTCTATTTCATGTCGAAACTTTAAAATTTTCCGATTTGTGTTTCAAAAGAAACACATAACCATAACGCGATGCCACATCCGTAAAGGTCATGAAATATTCATATCCACCTCTAGCCTAGCTAGACATAGGCCCACTTGCTGTTGGTTTCTAATTAGGTCCCAATATTCATCAAATCAAGCACAAAAATTCATGAATACACAAAGGAGAATGGTGGAAACATACTCACAATGATCGGTTTGGATGCTACGAAGAACACACGCCTTCAAGCTTCCTCAAAGGTCACGGTAGCAGCTCTCCATGGCAGTGGACTGCTCGGTTTTGACAGGTTTGGTTCCTCCATGATTCGGCCATTGAAGACCTCCATTGAAGCTCCAAGCTTCAAGCTTCCAAGCTCACGTAATCGGTTCCCTATCACCTTAGGAAGACTCATGGTGTGTGCTAGCTCTAGATTTTGCAACAAAATCACTCTCTTGCTTCACATCTTCAATCGGTCAAACCAAAAAATGGAAGGAAGAAATCGGCTCTAAGCCGTGAGAGAAGAAGGGGGGAAGAGGAAAAACATAAATGAGGAGAGAGAGAGAGAAAAGAAAAGAGTTTTGTATATATATTTATTTTTATTTTCCAAAAACAAAAACAAATACACAAAATCATTTCAAATCTCAAAAAGTCAAAAAGCAAAATTAATAAAATCTTTTCAACTACCACATCAATCACTCAATCAATCAATCAAATTGTCACATCACTCAAAGTGACATGTGATTTGACGCTTGATGTGATTTGCGATTTGACGCTCGATTTGACTTGCGTACCGCACTCCAATTCGAAATGCGAATGCGCTCGCAAATAATCCCGGGCTCGGGTTCACTAATTCCAAATTAATGAATTTTCCGTTGCGACTCAATTAAACAATTACGCCTAGCAAAATCACTATTCACGTCGCTAACAAATTAATTCTAAATTAATTCATTCGCCCGAATTAAAATCTAATTTCAATTCCGCGTCGAAATCCAATTTCGTATAATATATCAAATATATTATTCTATCGATTAATTCCAAATTAATCGTTCTCTCTCTTTAATTAATATTTTATCCTAGATAAAATATATCCGTAATTAATCCCAGATTAATTTTCTCTCTCATCAAATTAATCCCAGATTAATTATAGTGTGAGTCATACATCATCGGTGAATCTTCGGGAAGCGACCCATGAGATCCCCGAATACGTTGGCAGTAAATACGGTCGTCGGACTATCTGAACACATAAGTACCTAGTACTACGTTTGTACCGATTTTTCAAGACAAGGTTGGCTTCTAGCAAAGAGCCATGCCTACCCAATTCTCCAGAAATATCCTTATAGGAATATGTGATCTATATCAAACGTAGTATACCTAGTATTGCGTATTTCGATCTAGTATCGGATGATCACGTGCCAGGCCTGGGGCTGGAAGTGTGTCTGCCCCGTACGAAGCACATATCAGATGTCTGGCAACTAGTCTCTATAATCGGATAAACATGACCTAGTCATAATATCCCAATAGCTTGAGCATATAAGAGAACGAGTTCCGTATCCTACTTGACCATCATCTCCATATGAATGGAGTGACACTTCCATCTCGACATCACACCTTATACACTACGATTCTCAATATACCCCGTATTGGCGTTCACAGAACCTGTTAAAGCCCTGGATGACCTCAACCAAATTATATTGATTGTCGCAAGTATTAGCGGTGCAAGTCTCAGGTTAAGACCAAATACACCTACCCTGATTTTGGACTTCCATAGACACATAGTCATACTACCAATGGAATTCCGAGGGGGTCTATCCAGAGCGAAGCTGTTTCCCGAACCATCGGTAAAACAAAACCTCCTATTACACTTTCATTAGTATCCTATACCCAAATATATGAGAACTATGCCGTTTGTGCCCTGAAAACGCGCACAAGTGTAATACTAGTCTTTTACGTATTTATCGATGTCCAATCTCGATAATACTCTGACTAGGGATATTTAATGATTTATCCTTCGTGGACTGATACTGTCTCATATCATTCTCAATCCAGGAACAAATCATAAGGACCTCCTATCATTTATACATCTTGGTGATCTAATCACAAATGATAAGAGTGCAATCTCCTTTGTCACATAGTTAATTTGTACAACCACACCATGATCTGTACAAATAGTGACGCTATGGGTCATAATTTTCCAATAATCTCCCACTTGGCCTATAGCCAGTCACTCGAGTGTCTAACACCCGAACTATGTACGGTTGGCTCAAATTACTGAGAAAAAACTGTCGTCAGTAGATTTTCATGATTATCAACTGATGCGATTTATACGATCATCATATCTCCACGATCTATGATTCGAACGAATCAGATGATTATCGAAGTATGTATCTGGATTGTTGATGAGACCATTAATTCTTTAGCATGTGCTGACGCCTAGCTCAGCAGTTAACAGAACTATTCCTAATCTAATTAGGATTTATTATTGACCTAGAAGGCTTCTATTGCTGCCTCAGCTGCAGCAATAACCCGCATTTGTTGTTTATTCGGTAACGGTATCATGCTTGGAAGATTTCCAGCTCACTATTCCGTTATTCAAACTGTATGGTACCGTTTTTATCTGTTAGGAAACTTGCTACAGTGATCCCAGTCACTTCAAGTTCTCCATCTCCATAGTTTAAGATAGCATCCTTAGTTCTTTAAGATACTAAAGGACATTCTTAACATTAATCTAGTGACTATCATTTGGATTGGCCTGTTTGTGAATCCATATGCTCAAAGCGTATGAGACACTAGGTCGCGTACATTTTTCAATGTACGAATTCTCAGAAAGTTTTCTTGAAAGCCAGGCTTTCGCTGATTATTTTATGGGAATATCATTTCCAAGAAATGACATATTATCATTATTTATAGGACATCCACTGTCAGTGCACTCCCACTAACCTCCTTATATACACAAGAATCATTTTCGTTTTGAAATAAATCATAAACTATTATGATTACATCAAAACGATAATTCTAAAAACCTAATACTTGCTTCAATCCAAACATGGATCAAATAACCTGCAAACCTTGTTTGCTAGTTTTGGTACGACAAAACCGATAGGATGTTGTAAACATCCTCCAAAAGGTTTCATTTTCAGGAAAGCGATTTTCCCGTTAAGCTGACATATTTCATAAATGAAACATGCAGCATCAGCAAGCATTATCCAAATGGATAAACCGTGGCAACATGTAAAAGGTTGAATCATAATCAACATAATGTTGATAACGATACCTTTCCGCTAAAAGCCTAGCTTTATACGTTGGTATGTTGCCATCCATGTATGTCTTCCTTGAAGACTTATATAGTACCATTAGGCAAAATGCCTTGCGGTACATCAACTAGTTCTAAACATGTTGATATATATGGAATCCATTTCGAATTCATGGCACTTTGCCATAATTAGGAGTCGATACACTTCCTCATACGTAGTCAGTTGGTATACCTCAATAAGATTGGCATCTTTATGAAGTGAGATTAGAAACCCATACCCCAGGTTGTTTTCTGACTCTCTCCGACATACGTGGTTCTTGTGTATTCGAAGATTATTGGTATAGTTTCATCCTTGATGAACTATTTGTGTTCCATTAGGAATCAGTGCCTTGAATAGTATTACTCCGATTTTCATCGAGGTTTACTATCCTCCCACTTACCACTGCATATCGGTATTCCTCTTAGGAAAACCGCATGGTGAGCAGTAATTACGTTGTTCTCTTGTGAGTTGTATAAGTGCTTATACTTATGGTATCCCTAGGATAATCTAAAATTTGGCACTTATCCGATTTGGTTTTAGTTTGGTATCATCCAAACATAAACCTAGCATTGCCAAATTATCAGGAATGAGAAAACCTGGTTTCCTTTCCTGTTCATATCTAATATGAGATTTATCAAACAGATTTTATATGGAACCTTATTCAAAATAAGTTTTACACTGTTTATGTGTATCCGTTGAAGGAAATGGTAGCTCAGAGCGACTCATGATTAACCTTATCTTGTCTAACAAAATTCGGTTACTCATTTCGGACACACCGTCAAAATGATGTGTTCCGGGAGGAGTCCTCATTGAAAGAATATTATACTCTTTCAAGTATATTAGAAACTTATTGCTTAAGTATTTTCCATTACGGTCTTACCGTGACAGTTTGATACTTTAGCTGATCTGTTTGTCTATTTCGTGTCGAAACTTTAAAATTTTCCGATTTGTGTTTCAAAAGAAACACATAACCATAACGCGATGCCACATCCGTAAAGGTCATGAAATATTCATAACCACCTCTGGCCTAGCTAGACATGGGCCCACTTGCTGTTGGTTTCTAATTAGGTCCCAATATTCATCAAATCAAGCACAAAAATTCATGAATACACAAAGGAGAATGGCGGAAACATACTCACAATGATCGGTTTGGATGCTACGAAGAACATAAGCCTTCAAGCTTCCTCAAAGGTCACGGTAGCAGCTCTCCATGGCAGTGGACTGCTCGGTTTTGACAGGTTTGGTTCCTCCATGATTCGGCAATTGAAGACCTCCATTGAAGCTCCAAGCTTCAAGCTTCCAAGCTCACGCAATCGGTTCCCTATCACCTTAGGAAGACTCATGGTGTGTGCTAGCTCTAGATTTTGCAACAAAATCACTCTCTTGCTTCTCATCTTCAATCGGTCAAACCAAAAAATGGAAGAAGAAATCGGCTCTAAGCCGTGAGAGAGAGAAGAAGGGGGGAAGAGGAAAAACATGAATGAGGAGGAGAGAGAGAAAAGAAAAGATTTTTGTATATATATTTATTTTTATTTTCCAAAAACAAAAACAAATACACAAAATCATTTCAAATCTCAAAAAGTCAAAAAGCAAAATTAATAAAATCTTTTCAACTACCACATCAATCACTCACTCAATCAATCAATCAAATTGTCACATCACTCAAAGTGACATGTGATTTGACGCTTGATGTGATTTTCGATTTGACGCTCGATTTGACTTGCGTACCGCACTCCAATTCGAAATGCGAATGCGCTCGCAAATAATCCGGGCTCGGGTTCACTAATTCCAAATTAACGAATTTTCCGTTGCGACTCAATTAAACAATTACGCCTAGCAAAATCACTATTCACGTCGCTGACAAATTAATTCTAAATTAATTCATTCACCCGAATTAAAATCTAATTTCAATTCCGTGTCGAAATCCAATTTCCTATAATATATCAAATATATTATTCTATCGATTAATTCCAAATTAATCGTTCTCTCTCTTTAATTAATATTTTATCCTAGATAAAATATATCCGTAATTAATCCCAGATTAATTTTCTCTCTCATCATATTAATCCTGGATTAATTATAGTGCGATTCATACATCATCGTTGAATCTTCGGGAAGCGACCCATGAGATCCCCGGATATGTTGGAAGTAAATACGGTCGTCGGACTATCCGAACACATAAGTACCTAGTACTACGTTTGTACCGATTTTTCAAGACAAGGTTGGCTTCTAGCAAAGCGCCATGCCTACCCAATTCTCCAGAAATATCCTTATAGGAATATGTCATCTATATCAAGCGTAGTTACCGTAGTATTGCGTATTTCGATCTAGTATCGGATGATCACGTGCCAGGCCTGGGGCTGGAAGTGTGTCTGCCCGTACGAAGCACATATCAGATGTCTGGCAACTAGTCTCTATAATCGGATAAACATGACCTAGTCATAATATCCCAATAGCTCGAGCATATAAGAGAACGAGTTCCGTATCTTACTTGACCATCATCTCCATATGAATGGAGTGACACTTCCATCTCGACATCACACCTTATACACTACTATTCTCAATATACCCAGTATTGGCGTACACAGAACCTGTTAAAGCCCTTGATGACCTCAACCAAATTATATTGATTGTCGCAAGTATTAGCGGTGCAAGTCTCAGGTTAAGACCAAATACACCTACCCTGATTTCGGACATCCATAGACACATAGTCATACTACCAATGGAATTCCGAAGGGGTCTATCGAGAGCGAAGCTGTTTCCCGTACCATCGGTAAAACACAACCTCCTATTACACTTGCGTGAGTATCCTATACCCAAATATATGAGAACTATGCTGTTGTGCCACTCACAACTTGCACAAGTGTAATACTAGTCTTTTACGTATTTATCGATGTCCAATCTCGATAATACTCTGACTAGGGATATTTAATGATTTATCCTTCGTGGACTGATACTGTCTCATATCATTCTCCATCCAGGAACAAATCATAGGGACCTCTCATCATTTATACATCTAGGTGATCTAATCACAAATGATAAGAGTGCAATCTCATTTGTCACATAGTTAATTTGTACAACAACACCATGATTTGTACAAATAGTGACGCTATGGGTCATAATTGTCCAATAATCTCCCACTTGGCCTATAGCCAGTCACTCGAGTGTCTACCACCCGAACTATGTACAGTTGGCTTAAACTGCTGAGAAAATCTTTCGTCAGCGGATTTGCATGATTAACATCCGATGCGATTTATTCGATCATCACATCGCTACGATGTATGATCCGAATGAATCAGATGAACCGTCGAAGTATTTATCTAGATTGTTGATGAGACCATTAATTCTTTAGCCTGTGCTCAAGCCTAGCACAACTGCTAACATAATTATATCTAATCTAATTAGATTTGTTATTGACCCAAATGGCTTCTATTGCTGCCTCAGCTGCAGTAATAACCTGCATTTGTTGTTTATACGGTAACAATATCTTGCTTGGAAGATTTCAAGCTCACTGTACCGTTATTCAAACTTTTATAGTACCGTTGTTACGACTTATAGTCGTAATCATGAAAGCCAAGCTTTCACCGATTATTTTATGAGAATATCATTTCCAAGAAATGATATATCATCCTTACTTAGGACATTCAGTGTCAGTACGCTCCCACTAACCTCCTTATATACACAAGAATTATTTTCATTTTGAATTAAATCATACACCATTATGATTACATCAAAACGATAATTCCAAGAACCTAATGCTTGCTTCAATCCATCTATGGATCGAATAACCTGCAAACCTAGTTTGCTTGTTATGGTTCGATAAAACAGTCAGGATGTTGTAAACATCCTCCTAAATGTTTCCGTTAAGGAAAGCGGTTTTTGCATTCAGCTGCCACATTTCATGAATGAAACATGCAGCGTCAGCAAGCATTATCCGAATGGATTCACCGTGGCAACATGTAAAAGGTTTCGTCGCAATCAACACAATGTTGATAACTCTACCTTTTCGCTATAAGCCTAGCTTAGTACGTTTGTATGTCGCCATCCATGTATGTCTTCCTTGAATACTTATATAGTACATATAGGCACAATGTCTTGCGGTACATCAACTAGTATCCAAACTTGTTGATATACATGGAATCCATTTCAGACTCATGACACTTTGTCATAATGGGGAGTCGATACCTTGTATCACTTCCTCATACGTAGTTAGTTGGTATTCCTCAAAAGATAGACATATTTATGAGGTGAGATCAGAAACCCATACCCCAGGTTGTTTTCTGATTCTCTCCAACCTACGCGGTTCTTGTGTATTCGAAGATTAATGGTTTAGGTTCATCATTGATGAACTATTTATGTTCCATTAGGATTCGGTGCCAGGAATAGTATTACTCTGATTTTCATCGAGTTTTACTATCCTCTCACTGACCACTGCATATCGGTATTCCTTTTCAGGAAAACTGCATGGTGAGCAACAATCTAATTGTTCTAATGTGAGGTGTATAAGTACAATACTTATGGTATTCCTAGGATAACCTACATTTGGCACTTATCCTATTTGGGTTTTAGTTTGGTATCATCCAAACATATGCCTAGCATTCCCAAATATTCAGGAATGTGAAACCCGGTTTCTTTTCCCGTTCATATCTAATATGATATCTGTCTAACAAATTATATGGAACCTTATTCAAAATAAGTTTTGCACTGTTTAGCGTATCCGTTGAAGGAAATGGTAGCTCAGAGCGACTCATGATTAACCTTATCATGCCCAACAAAATTCGGTTTATCCTGTCAGACACACCGTCAAATTGACGTGTTCCAGGAGGAGTCCTTATTGAAAGAATACTATACTCTTTCAAGTATTTTAGAAATTAATTGCTTAAGAATTTTCCATTACGGTCTTACCGTGACGGTATAATACTTTAGCCGATCTGTTTGTCTATTTCGTGTCGAAACTATAAGAGTTTTCGATTTGTGTTCTTCAAAAGAAACACATAACCATACGCGATGCCACATCCGTAAATGTCACGAAATATTCATATCCACATCTAGCCTAGCTAGACATGGGCTCACTTGCTTCACTATGAACTAGGGCTAACGGATCGGTGGCACTGGCACTTTTACCAAGTAAATACTGTTTTAGGCACTTTGCCCAATAAACTAGATTCGTAGACTTTATTTGAATAGAATCAAATTAGTCCTGGTACCCGCTCTTCAAAAGTGCGGATATACGATTCTTGTTTGATTGTGTCCCAGACAACAATGCCACAATATGTTTCAACCTGATCAAATCAGTTTGAGCTATTTGTTTGTCATGTTATACGTATGAGATTTATTTATATTCTAAATATAAAGTCTGTTGTTCACATCTAATGTGTTTATCTCAATATCATCTTTATATAATAAAACACTTTAGTGTTCTAGAATATAAATGTATATCCGCAACAGATTATACACTGATATAGAGATAATGTTTCTAGTCAAACTAGTTACATTATAAAAATTTCCTAATTTAAGTACGCACCCGAAGGTAGTTCATAAACTTAGGTATCTACGGTCAAAACAGCGACTTTCGTCCCGTTTCCGATTCGCAGATTAATCTCTATTGAACTCAGTATCCTGTTCAAAACATATTCTGAACATCAGTACATATTTTATGTATCACACTAAGTATCTAAACTCTAATTTTAATACTAGTAGTGACCATATTTATGACAAACATATTTGAAGTCAGAGCTTTGCTTGTCTTCAATTCCTTCTTGGGATATGTCCTTTTATCTTCCTAGAAGATTATAATGATTTTGCTTTTGCCCTTTTCAACATTCTAGAAGCCTTTGGCCAAGCCTCGGATTTCTAGAACATCGAAGTAAGGTGCGCCTTGCGTTACTTGCCTTATTGCAAACTTTGACTTTATCTCCGTGAGATTAATAATTAATTCTCCAAGAATTTTTTATTGCAATTTTAGTATTTCAAAGATCTAAAATAGATCCATGAAAATCCTTCAATTTCATTATCATACTTTAAGGATCTAATCCTTAGTTCTGATTAAGAAATTAAGGAGTCTACCGCGACAAGCTTAATGGATTAAGCGCTAAAGTTGTCATCACATGAATATTCCAAATATCATGCTCTACTGTTTGCTTAACTCCGGGCGTTAGGCTTAATATATTATTTTATCAAATAAAATAACTTATTAATTTCCAGGACCATCCTGAAACTTTATTCCCAATTTGAAAATTAAACCATTTAAATACATTTTCCCTAGGATTATGTTTTAAATGTCCATCTTTCAATTTTGATCTTGATTTTAATAGTCCTACTATTTAATCAATGATTTGTGGTACTATGTATTATAATGATTATTATAGTCCAACTATACAATCAAATATAATGTAAATTAATTAACCTCAATTACATTGATTACTATAATCCAATTATAAAATCAACTGTAAATTGAAATTAATTAATTCAAATATATTGATTACTATAATCCAATTATATAACCAACTATAATACAGTCCAACTGTTTATTAAAAACAACAATTAAATATTAGTCCAACTAACATTTAATCTAACGACAAAATAATTGAAATGAGCGCGTATGGCGAGTAATTGAACGAATATTGCAAATTCAATTCTTGCCTCCCACTATTTTTCGGCGAGCCTCTAACCCTCTATCGAGTACTTGGGAAACCGTGTTTCCTAGTGGGCTAGGATCCCGTTAAATATCACACAATCTTGAATTTGGCCAACAAATTGTATGATAATTAACTAGGTAGATCTCTAAGATCAATTGGATCCAATCCAATTCCTAGATCTGGTAGGGGGACATCCAAGTCCGAAACATATATCTTATATATGCCAATACATCCAATGTATTACCTAACCTTTTTCCTCTGAATCAACTAAGCCTTGGCTTTGGCACAACAAACTTAGTGATCCCAGTCAAGCGCGACCCATTGACCATGGAAAGCTTCGTAATCAATGTCGATGGACAAGAAGTGGTCTTGAATTTGGCCAACAAACCACAACTTGGACAAGACATGATATGGAACAAAACTTTCGTGATTCAAACAATCTTCGACAGACAAGGCCTTGACTTGGCCAACAAACCAATGCCGTCTCGGATCTTGAGTGAGAATCACTCAATGGAAGGAAAGACGCTTAATATTTAGCGAGGGTTTTTCGCGTGCAAATTGGCAACCAATTTATTATCTTTGTTAAGGTCTCATCATCATACACCCTTAAGCATGCATTCTAAACACATAATAAAGCGCGTATAATAAAATAATAATGATATGCGGATGGATACTTTACAAATTGTTCCTAGATCAAATCTTTTATTTTCTCTCTCTAGCTAGCACATGTATTTACTTCTACCCGTTACACTACACATCTATAGAAACCTCTTTTACATTGAGGGGAATAGGTGAGAAGAGAAATACAAAGAGTACATAGGTGATAAGGCTGGACACGCAAGTCCAATTAATAAATCAAATTTATTACAATTTCCAAAATTGGCCCACCCGACTAATATCCATCTGATATACATTATTCATGCATCACAACCATGTATTCACACAAGCATGTTATCAATCAATCTAATCATATTAATTAATCTGATAATTAGTGATCATCCAATGTTCAAACAACGATTTGATTTTCTTCGAGTCAAACTCGTTTTGCGAATAAGTACTCAAAGTACGAATTCTTGAATTAAATTAAACTACAAAATTAAATCCAATTCAATTTGTATCTAATTCTGATTCACTATTTAATTCCAAATTAAATATTACACTTTATAAAATAAACCTTTACGACTTAAATTCCAAATTTAATCGTTACGGGTCTCTAAGCCCGATTAATATCCAATATTAATTTAATTAAAGTCCAATGGGATTTTAATTAATTTCTTAAGGCGTGGACTTTTGGTCAACTCGGGTTAAACAGAATAACCAAAATCCAATCCGGGAGTTACCCCATAAGCCTTTAAATTAATTTTGGCCCATTATACATGCTATTGTTCTCGGCAATATAGGGGTTTTTTCAATCCGATTCGGTTTCAATCCAATGGAATCCACAATCATCATTTCCCAAATCAATTCAACTCATCCAATGAATCAAAATCAAAAAAACACCGTGAATTTCAAAATTCAACAAGTTTCGGCCAAGCCTTTATTTTGGGGAAAGTTGTCCAATTCAAAATTCAATCCAATTAAACCTCAAATCAACATTACCCTATTCTTTTAATTCATCCAATGATCAAAAAATAGAAAATTACCAAGACATTAAGGTTCTTTAATTTTCGGCCAAGCCTCCAATTTGGGGGAAAATTGATCCAATCCAATTTTCTTGAAATTGATCATGCACAACTTCAATTCAATCTCATTCAAGCATACTATATCAAACAATTTAACCAATTGATGCTCAAATCGATTTTGCCCAATTTTAAACCCTAAAATTTTCATACTTGATGTAAGCTCAAGATACCATTGTTGGTTTCTAATTAGGTCCCAAGATTCATCAAATCAAGCACAAAAATGCATGAATACACAAAGGAGAATGGCGGAAACATACTCACAATGATCGGTTTGGATGCTACGAAGAACACAAGCCTTCAAGCTTCCTCAAAGGTCACGGTAGCAGCTCTCCATGGCAGTGGGCTGATAGGTTTGTCAGGTTTGGTTCCTCCATGATTCGGCCATTGAAGACCTTCATTGAAGCTCCAAGCTCACGCAATCGGTTCCCTATCACCTTAGGAAGACTCATGGTGTGTGCTAGCACTAGATTTTGCAACAAAATCACTCTCTTGCTTCTCATCTTCAATCGGTCAAACCAGAAAATGGAAGGAAGAAATCGGCTCTAAGCCGTGAGAGAAGAAGGGGGAAAGAGGAAAAACGTGAATGAGGAGAGAGAGAGAAAAGAAAAGAGTTTTGTATATATTTTTATTTTTATTTTCCAAAAACAAAAACAAATACACAAAATCATTTCAAATCTCAAAAAGTCAAAAAGCAAAAGTAATAAAAGCTTTTCAACTACCCCATCAATCACTCAATCAATCAATCAAATTGTCACATCACTCAAAGTGACATGTGATTTGACGCTTGATGTGATTTGTGATTTGACGCTTGATTTGACTTAGGTGCCGCACTTGAATTCGAAATGCGAATGCTCTCGCAAATAATCCCGGGCACGAGTTCGCTAATTCCAAATTAATGAATTTTCTATAACGACGCAATTAAACGATTACGCCTAGTGAAATCACAATTCACGTCGCTAACGAATTAATTCTAAATTAATTCGTTCGCCTGAATTAAAATCTAATTTCTATTCAAACTCCAATTAATTAAAATCTAATTCTAAATTAATTCGTCGAAATCCAATTTCTTAAAATATATCAAATATATTATTCTATCGATTAATTCCAAATTAATCATTCTCTCTCTTTAATTAATATTTTATCCCAAATAAAATATCTCCGTAATTAATCCCAGATTAATTTTCTCTCTCATCAAATTAATCCCAGATTAATTATAGTGCGAGTCATACATCATCGGTGAATCTTCGGGAAGCGACCAATGAGATCCCCAGATATGTTGGTAGTAAATACGGTCGTCGAACTATCCGAACACGTAAGTACCTAGTACTACATTTGTACCGATTTACAAGACAAGGTTGGCTTCTAGCAAAGCGCCATGCCTACCCAATTCTCCAGAAATATCCTTATAGGAATATGTGATCTATATCAAGCGTAGTATACCTAGTATTGCATATTTTGATCCAGTATCGGATGATCACCTGCTAGGCCTGGGGCTGGAACTGTGTCTGCCCTGTACGAAGCGCATATCGGATGTCTGGTAACTAGTCTTTATAATCGGATAAACATGACCTAGTCATAATATCTCGATAGCTCGAGCATATAAGAGAACGAGTTCCGTATCCTACGTGTCCATCATCTCCATATGACTGGAGTGACACTTCCATCTCGAAATCACACCCCGTACACTATGATTCTCAATATACCCAGTATTGGCATACACAGAACCTGTTAAAGCTCTGGACGACCTCAACCAAAGTATATTGATTGTCGCAAGTATTAGCGGTGCAAGTCTCAAGTTAAGACCAAATACACCTACCATGATTTCGGACTTCCATAGACACATAGTCATACTACCAATGGAATTCCGAGGGGGTCTATCCAGAGCGAAGCTGTTTCCCGTACCATCGGTAAAACACAACCTCCTATTACACTTGCGTGAGTATCCTATACCCAAATATATGAGAACTATGCCGTTGTGCCACTCACAACATGCACAAGTGTAATACTAGTCTTTTACGTATTTTTCGATGTCCAATCACGATAATACTCTAACTAGGGATACTTAATGATTTATCCTTCGTGGACTGATACTGTCTCATATCATTCTCCGTCCAGGAACAAATCATAGGGACCTCTCATCATTTATACATCTAGGTGATCTAATCACAAATGATAAGAGTGCAATCTCCTTTGTCACATAGTTAATTTATACAAAAACACCATGATCTGTACAAATAGTGACGCTATGGGTCATAATTGTCCAATATTTGCTTCACTATGAACTAAGGCTAACAGATCGGTGGCATTTGCACTTTTACCAAGTAAATAGTGTTTTAGGCACTTTGCCCAAAAAACTAGATTCGTAGACTTTATTTGATTAGGATCAAATTTATCCTAGTACCCACTCTTCAAAAGTGGATATACGATTCTTGTTTAATTGCGTCGCAGACAACAATGCCACAAATTAGTTTCATCTGATCAAATTAGTTTGAGTTATTTGTTTGTCATGTTGTATGTTTGAGATTTTATTTATATTCAAAACATATATTCTGTTATTCACATCTAATGTGTTTATCTCAATATCATCTTTATATAATAAAACACTTTAGTGTTATAGAATATAAAGGTACATCCGCAACGGATTAAACACTGATATGAAGATAATGTTTCTAGTGAAACTAGTTACATTATAACAGTTTCCAAATTTAGGTATACACCCGAAGGTAGTTCCTAAATTTAGGTATCTACGGTTAAAACAGCGACTTTCGTCCCGTTTTCAATTCACAGATTAAATCTCAATTGAAGTCAGTATCCTGCTCATAGCAGATTCTGAACATCAATTTATATTAATATATCACACAAAGTATTTAAAATCTAATTTCAATACTAGTAATAAATATAATATGACAAACATATTTGAATTCGTAGCCTTGCTCGTCTTCAATTCCTTCATGTCTGCCTTGTCCAAACGGCAGTCACGCTTCCGCGATCCCGTTTGCCACAATTTAGCCAGACATTTTGGGATATGTCTTTTATCTTCTTAGAAGATTATAATGATATTGCTTTTGCCTTTTTCCACACTCCAGAAGCCTTTGGCCAAGCCTCGGGTTTCTAGAATATCGAAGTAAGGTGCGCCTTGCGCTACTTGTCTAATTGCAAACTTTGACTTTGTCTCTTTGAGAATAGTCATTAACTCTCCAAGAGATATAATTGTAATTTAGTACTTCTAAAATCTAAGAATAGATCTTTGAAGACCCTTCAATTTCATTATCATACTTTAAGGATCTAATCCTTAGTTCTGATTAAGAAAATTAAGGAGTCTACTGCGACAAGCTTAATGGATTAAGCACTAATGTTATCATTGCATAAATCTTCCAAAGATTATGCTCTACTATTTGCTTAACTCCGGGCTTAGGCCTAATATGTTATTTTATCAAATAAAGTAACTTATCAGATTTCAGGACTATTCTGAAATTATTCCCAATTTGAAAATTAAACCATTTAAATACATTTTCCCTAGGATTATGTTTTAAATGTCAATCTTTCAATTATATATTGATTCTAATAGTCCAACAATTTAATCAACGATTTAAGTACTTTTAAATATAATGATTATTATAGTCCAACTATATTAATCAACTATACTTTTAATTTGTTTGAATACAGTCCAACTGTTAATTAAAACAATGATTTAAATATTAGTCCAACAAACATTTAATTTATTTGACGAATGATATTTGTTTGAGCGCGTATGGCAAGTAATTGAAAGAATATTGCAAATTCAATTCTTGCCTCATACTATTTTTTGGCGAGCCTCTAACCCTCTGTCGAGTACTCGGGAAACCGTGTTTCCTAGCGGGCTAGGATCCCGTTAAATATCACACAATCTTGACTTTGGCCAACAAATTGTATGATAATTAACTAGGTAGATCTCTAAGATCAATTGGATCCAATCCAATTCCTAGATCTAGTAGGGAGAAATCCAAGTCCGAAACATATATACAATATATATGCCAATATATCCAATATATTGCCTAACATTTTTCCTCTGAATCAACTAAGCCTTGTCTTTGGCACAACAAACTTAGTGATCCCAGTTAAGCGCGACCCATTGACCATGGAAAGCTTCGTAATCAATGTCGATGGACAAGAAGTGATATTGACTTTGGCCAACAAATCACAACTTGGACAAGACACTGATATGGAACAAAGCTCTCGTGATTCAAACACATCCTCGACTTTGGCCAACAAACCAATGTCGTATTAGATCTTGAGTAAGAATCACTCAATGGAAGGAAAAACGCTTAATATTTAGCGAAGGTTTTTCGCGTGCAAATTGGCAACCAATTTATTATCTTTGTTAAGGTCTCATCATCATACACCCTTAAACATGCATTCTAAACATGTAATAAAGCACATATGAATAAATAATAATGATATGTGGATTGATACTTTACACATTGATCCTAGATCAAATCTCTCCCTTTCCTCTCTCCCGCTAGCATAAGTATTAACTTCTACCCGTTACTCTACACTTCTAAAGAAACCTCATTTACATTGAGGGGAATAGGTGAGAAGAGAATACAAAGAGTAAAGAGGTAATAAGGCTGGACACGCAGGTCCAATTAATAAATCAAATTTATTACAACAATTTCTAAAATTGCCCCACCCATCTAATATTCATCCGATATACATTATTCATGCATCGCAACCATGTATTCACACAAGCCTGTTATTAATCAATCTAATCAAATTAATTAATCTGATAATTAGTGATCATCCAATGTTCAAACAACGATTTGATTTTGCGCGAGTCAAACTCATTTTTGCAAATAAGTACTCAGTACGAATTCTCGAATTAAATTAAATTACAACATTAAATCCAATTCAATTTGTATTTAATATTAATTCGCTATTTAATTCCAAATTAAATATTACACTTTATTTATAAACCTTTACGACTTAAATTCCAAATTTAATCGTTATGGGTCTCAAAGCCCGATTAACGTCCAACGTCAATTTAATTAAAGTCCAATGGGCTTTTAATTAATTTCTTAAGGCGTGGACTTTTGGTCAACTCGGGTCGAACCCAATAACAAAAGTCCAATCCGGGAGTTACCCCATAAGCCCAGAAATCAATTTAGGCCCATTAGGCCCAATTAAACTTTAAAGGTCTATAAGTCGCATTTGGGCTTTATGGAAGCGGTTTTGGGCCCAATTGGATCCAACCAATTTAGCCTAAACCCAACTTAGTACAACCAAGCCCAATAAGCCCAATAACAACTTTAAAAACCCAATTTCTAAAATAGGCCCAATTATAATTAAATTACAAAAACCCAATTTTACAATTTAATTACATAAAGTGCGTTACATAATTAATTAACCAATTTGTTAGACATTATGACCCATAGCGTCACTGTTTTGTAAATGATATTGTATTATTGTACGAAATTAACTATGTGATAATGAAATTGCCTTTTGCCGTTTTGTAAATTATTTACTTTGATATATTAATGGCAAAAGTCCATATGATTAGTTCCGTATTGAGATGATATGAGACAGTATCAATATAACCGGTTCAATCATTAAATATCCCTAGTCGGAGTATTATCAAGATCGGACATCGATAATGCGAAATAGACTAGTATTGCACTTTTGCGCGTTGTGATGGCACAACGGCATAGTTCTCATATATTTAAGTATTGGATACTTATGCAAGTGCGATAGGAGGTTGTGTTTTACCGATGGTACGGAAAACAGCTTCGCTCTAGATAGACCCCGCGGAATCCCATTGGTAGTACGTCTGCGTGTCTATGGGAGGCCGCATCAGGGTAGGTGTATATGGTCTTAACCTGAGACTTGCATCGCTAGTACTTGCGACAATCGGTAAACTTTGGTTTTGGTGGTTCGGGGCTTTAACCGGTTCTGTGTACGCCTCTTCTGGGTTTATCGAGAATCGTAGTGTACTGGATGTGATGTCAAGATGGAAGTATCACTTCAGACATATGGAGATGATGATCACACAGGATACAGAACTAGTACTCTATAAAAGGTTGCAACCGTCGGGACAATATGACCAGGTCAGGATTGTCCGATTTAAAGAGACTAGTTGTTTGATGTCCGATATATGTTTCGTACGGGGCAGACACATTTCCAGCCCCAGGCCTAACATGTGATCGTCCGATACTGGATCGATGTACGCGATACTACGGTATACTACGCTTGATAAAGATCTAATATTCCAATAAGAATATTTCTAGAGAATTGGGTAGGCATGGCGCTTTGCTTGAAGCCAACCTTGTCTTGTAAATCGGTAAAAACGTAGTACGAGGTACGTACGTGTTCGGATTATCCGACGACCGTATTTACTGCCAACATATCCGGAGATCTCTTGGGTCGCTTCCTGAAGATTCACCTATGATGTTTGATTCGAACTTTATTAATCTTGGATTAATTACGGAGAAACTTTATCTTGGATAAAATGCCTAATTAGGAGAGAGAACGATTAATTCGGAATTAATCGATAAAATAATATATTCGATATATTAAACGAAATTAGATTTCGACGCGGAATTAAAATCGGATTTTAATTCGGGCAAACGAATTAATTTAGAATTAATTCGTTAGCGATGTGAATAGTAATTTCGCTTGGCATAATTATTTAATTTACGTCGCGACGGAAATTCGTTAATTCGGTATTAGCGAAACTTAGCCCGAAAGTGTTTGCGGACACATTCGTATTTTGAAACGAGTGGGACCCGCAAGTCACATCGCGAAGTCTCATCACTTGACATGACTAGTTGATGGATGTCACAAGTCACCTTTATTGAGTGACACATTGTCACTATTCACGATGTAAGTAGGTGAGGCCATTTAATGGCTTTTTGGAGGGAAAACGTTTTTTACCTTTTGGAAAGGTATTTACCAAATATTTTTGGCAATTATTATCATATCTCTCGGTTTTTTAGAAAACAAAAAAAAAAGAGAAATAGAATAGAATACAAAAAGCCTTCTCTCCCTTTCCTTCTTGCTCACGCCGTGAGCTTCCATAGGCAAGAAATTTTTTTTTTTTTCATTTTCTCCATTTGCTAGTACAATGAAGGATCAAAGGAGGTGATAGGGAAACAACCTTGGAGCTTGGAATACTAAAAGGCTTGAAGCTTCTTCTTCATTTCTTATTGGCCGAAAGTTTCCACCTTGAAGACTCAAGGATTTTCTTCATCATTTTTCATCACAAGCTTTGTAAGTATGATTCCGCCATGCTTCAAGTTTTACATATATAAATCATGTGTTTCATTTGCTTATACTTTCTTTGGGACTAATAATAGAAACCAACAATGGTATAATGGAGCCATGTTTAAGCATGAAATACATTAGGGTTAATTTGGGTAAAATTGATTGAAGCATGTTCTTGTGAAATTTGATGATTAAGTATGCTTATATGTATGTAATATGATGTTATACATGATCAATTTTGAGAAAAATGCATTGGATGATTTTTCCCCAAAATTGTTGCTTTGGCCGAATATGGAGGTCCTTGCACTGGATTGGAATATTTTGTGTACAAGTTCATTAGATGACTTAAAACATATACGGGACGTAGATTAGTGATTCAATCGGATTGAAAAACAAATCGAACCAAAAAAATCCCTCTTGGCCGAATGCAATATGACATGTTAAAGGACTTGATTTTTGTTCAAATAAATGTTGGACATGTGTTTTGAACAAGTGATGATTAATAAATTAAATTGGTGTTTTGGAAATATTTGGTTTAATGAATTAATCATGGATTTACACTTTAATTAATTGAATTTTAAAATTTGGAATATTAAAATTTAATTAATGGGCTTAATTGTAAAATTGGGCTTGTATTATTATATTTGGGCATAATGGGCTTGGTTGGGCCAAGTAGATTTGGGCCAAAAGGATTGGATCCAATTTGGGCTTAAATCACTCCATTAAGTCCAAATATAGTAAAATGGGCTTTAATGTTTAATTGGGCCTTATGGGCTTGAAATCGATTTTATGGCATTTAAGGGTGATTCCTTATTTGGGCTTGGTAATTGGGTTTGACCCACATTAACCAAAGCCCAAGCCTTAATAAATCAATTGAAAGCCCATCGGACTTTAATTAAACAAACATTGGATGTTAGTTGGGCTTGGAGACCCAATTAGATTAGATTTAGAATCTAAGTCTTTAAAAGCACATTAATAGTGTAAACATTTAATTTGGAATTAAATAAATTGAATTAGTATTGAATACGACTTAAATTGGATTTAACGAGTAGTTCGATATAATTCGTGAATTCGTACCTTATGTACTTATTCTCAAACGAGTTGGACTAGCGCAAAATCAAACAGTTGTTTGAACATTGGATGATCACTTAAACAAAGACTAATTAATTGGATTAGATTGGTTGTATAGCATGTCTTGATTGAATATATATATGTATGTGATGAATGAATAGTGTATATCGGATGGATATTAGAAGGGAAAGGGTAACTTTAGAAATTATTGTAAATTTAGAATTTATAAATTGGACCTGTGTGTCCAGCCTTATCTCTTTTATCTCTTTGTATTCTCTTCTCACCTAATTCCCCTCAATGTAAATGAGGTTTCTCTTATTGTATTATGTAATTGGGTAGAAGTAGAATAGTGCTAGCGGGGAGAGGAAATGGAGTGATTTGTTCTAGGAACAAGTTGTTTTATATATCCATCCGTGTATCACTATTAATTTACTTTACGCACTTTATGATGTTTTAGAAGCATGCTTAAGGGTGTATGATGATGAGACCTAACAAAGAAAATTAATTTGTTGCCAATTACGCAAAAATTCCTCAATCTATATTAAGCGATTATCCTTCCGTTGAATGATTCTTGTTCAAGATCCAAAATTGGCATTGGTTTGTTGGCCAAAGTCAAGACCTTTGTCAATTGAGGATGTACTTGAATCATGAGAGTTTTGTTCCACATCGGTGTCTTGTCCAAGTTGTGATTTGTTGGCCAAAGTCAAGATCACTTCTTGTCCAACGACATTGATTACGAAACTTTCCTTGTCAATGGGTCCCGCTTAACTGGAATCATTAGGTTTGTTGTGCCAAAGCCAAGGCCTAGATGATTCGGAGGATATGGTTAGGAAAATGTATTAGATATATTGGCATAAGTAATGTACATATGTTTTGGACTTGGATGTCCACCTAACCTGATCTAGGAATTGGATGGGATCCAATTGATCTTTGAGATCTACCTAGTTAAATAGCATACAGCTTGTTGGCCAAAGTCAAGGTTGTGTGTTATTTAACGGGATCCTAGCCCACTAGGAAATAGGATTTCCCGAGTTCTCAACAGAGGGTTAGAGACTTGATGAAAATAGTGGGAGGCTAGTATTGAATTTGCAATTTCGTTCAGATACTTAGGCTTACGCGTTTTTCAAAATTATTTCGTCTATTATTAAAATTAGTTGGACTAATACATTGTTATTTTTTCTTGTAACAGTTTGACTGTACCCATTTTATCGTTAACTAGATAGTTGGACTATCGTAGTTGAGATGGCAAGCAAGGGAAATGTCCGAGACATCATCATGGGTGACAATGTCTTTAAGGGCACAAACTTCGCTGATTGGGAAATGAACCTAAGGATAGTCCTTGGGGCTGAGAGGATGCTGTACACTATACAGATACCTCTCCGCGTAAGCCCACTGACCCACTTGAGCTGGAGTTATGGAAAACTCACAGCGATGATTGTGACACAGCTCAGGCTATTATGTTAGCTTCGATGACTCAGCACTTTCGTCGCCAGAATAGGGACTTGGATCATTATAACATGATGGCTAGACTGCGAGATCTCCACCGCACCAACAAGCGGATGGAGAGGTATGAGTTGGTGAAGAAACTCTTCCGCGCCCGAATGACTGAAGGCGCATCAGTTGAGGCCCACGGGACTCAAATGATTGCCGATATTGATGAGTTGGCCAATATGGGAATAGTCTTGGAGGCTGAGCTGACCGTAGATGATCTTCTTACAGTCACTTCCTGATTCTTGGAAACAAATCATAATCAACTACAAGTTGATGGACACGGATGACTCTCTTGGAGAGCTGTTATCCATCTTGAAGGAGTCTGAAAAAGAACTCCATAAAGGGGGCAAGCGCGAGGCGCACTATGCATCGACCTCTCAGGGGCCAAGGGCTGGGCCCAAAGCAACTGGAGGGGTGAGGAAGAGGAAACATAAGAACAAGGGTAAAGGCAAGTTGAAAAAAGCTTCTGGGAAGCCAAGGAACAAATCTCAAGATGTCTGCCTCAACTGCGGCAAGAAGGGTCACTGGAAACGTGACTGCCGAATGGGCAATGGACACAGGGAGGATATCAAGGCAGGCAAGGCACTAGCCTCTGGTATGTTTGTTATTGAGATAAATATGACTACTTCTAGTTTTAAAAATTGGATTTTTGATTCTGGTTGTGCTGCTCATATATGTACTGATTTGCAGGATCTGCAGAATAGCAGGATGCTGGCTTCAGGGGAGGTTGATCTACGAGTCGGAAACGGAACTCCAGTTGCTGTTTTGGCTGTAGGGACTTTTGTTTTGGAATTGCCCTCGGGGCATGCACTTAAACTTTTGAACTGTTATTATATACCTAGTTTGACTAGGAATATCATATCTGTATCTTTGTTAACCCAGCATGGGTACACTTTTGTATTTAGAAACACTGGGTGTTATTTATATAAAGATGATGCAGAAATTTGCACTGCCGTTGCAAATAATGGCCTTTATATTTTGAATATAATTGAATCTCCTAAACATAAAATAACAAACAAAAGGCTCAAAAGGAGTAATCTAAAAGATGAAGCTTACATGTGGCATTGTCGTCTAGGACACATCAACAAGACTCGCATATCCACACTTTCGAAGAGTGGGTACTTGGACGGATTTGATCCTAATTCATATGATGTCTGCGAATCTTGTCTTTTAGGCAAAATGCCTAAATCACCTTTTAGTGGTAAAGGTGAACGTGCCACAGAACTGTTAGCCCTCGTTCATAGCGACGTATGTGGGCCCATGTCTAGCCAGGCTAGAGGTGGATATCATTACTTCGTAACCTTTACGGATGATGCATCTCGTTATGGTTATGTGTATCTAATGAGACACAAGTCGGAAACTTTTGAGAAATTCAAAGAGTTTCGACACGAAGTAGAAAAACAAACAGGCAAGAGTATTAAGACATTGCGGTCGGACCGTGGTGGCGAATACTTAAGTTATGAGTTTCAAGATTACTTGAAAGAATATAGTATTCTTTCACAGTGGACTCCTCCTGGAACACCGCAATTAAACGGTGTGTCTGAACGGAGAAACCGTACCTTGTTAGACATGGTAAGGTCGATGATGAGTCGCACTGAGCTACCAATATCCTTCTGGGGATACGCATTAAACAGTGCAGTACTTATTTTGAATAAGGTTCCGTCAAAGTCTGTTGAACAGACTCCATATGAGATATGGACAGGGAGGAAACCAGGTTTCTCTTTCCTGAAGATTTGGGGATGCTGGGCATATGTTAAACGTTTGGAAGGTACCAAACTAGAACCCAAATCAGATAAATGCCTTTTCGTGGGATATCATAGGGAAACCAAAGGATATTACTTCTATCACCCACAAGAGAACAAAGTATTTGTTGCTCTACTTGCATTTTTCCTTGAGAAGGAATTCCTAGATGCAGTGGTAAGTGGGAGGAAAGTGGAGCTCGATGAAAATCGTAGTGATACTGTTCCTGGCAATGAATCAACGACGGAACATAAACAGACCATCCGGGATGAGTCTGTACCACAATCTTCATATACACAAGGACCGCGTAGGTCGGAGAGAGTCAGGACAGTACCTGAGAGGTATGGGTTCCTGATCTCGCCTCATGTAGATATTAATCTTATTGAGGATAATGAACCGGCTACGTATGAGGAAGCGATACAGAATATTGATTCCGCTTTATGGCAAAATCCATGAAGTCCGAGATGGATTCCATGTACGCCAACCAAGTTTGGACACTGGTTGATGCACCAGAAGGCGTAAAGCCTATTGGATGCAGATGGATCTTCAAGAAGAAGACGGACATGGATGGCAACGTGCAAACGTACAAAGCTAGGCTTGTAGCAAAGGGGTATCGTCAACAATATGGTATTGATTATGACGAAACTTTCTCACATGTTGCCATGATTAAATCCATTCGGATAATGCTTGCAATAGCTGCATATTTCGATTACGAGATATGGCATATGGACGTTAAAACCGCTTTCCTTAACGGAAACCTTTTGGAGGATGTTTATATGCAACAGCCTGACGGTTTTATCGTACCTAAACTTGCAAACAAGGTTTGTAAGTTAAATCGATCCATTTATGGATTGAAGCAAGCATCACGGTCATGGAATCAGCGTTTTGATGAGATCATAAAAGAATATGATTTCGTGCAAAACGCTGATGACCCTTGTGTATACAAGAAGGTTAGTGGGAGAGCATTGACTTTTATTGTCCTTTATGTCGACGATGTATTGCTTATAGGCAATGACATTCCCATGCTAACGTCGGTGAAAGCTTGGCTTTCATTAAAATTCTCCATGAAAGATCTGGGAGAAGCAGCCTTTATTCTGGGAATAAAGATCTACCGGGATAGATCTAGAAAGCTGCTTGGACTCTCCCAGAGTACATATATTGACAAAGTGTTGAAGCGATTCAACATGGATCAATCCAAGAGGGGATTGATGCCAATGTCACGTGGTATCCTTCTGTCTAAAGACATGTGTCCTAAGACTAAAGAAGAGAGAGATAACATGAGTCGAATACCGTTCCCCTCGGTAGTCAGATCGATCATGTATGCCATGATATGTACGCGACCTGATGTGTCATATGCTTTGAGCATGTGCAGTCGCTATCAGGCCGATCCAGGTGAAGGTCACTGGATGGCAGTTAAGAATATCCTTAAGTATCTTAGACGAACTAAGGATGCTTTCTTAATTTATGGAGGTGGAGAACTTGAGGTATCTGGGTACACCGATGCAAGTTTCCAAACCGACAAGAACGACTTCAAGTCGCAATCGGGGTACATTTTTTGTTTGAATAACGGAGCAGTGAGCTGGAAATCTTCCAAGGAAGATACTGTTGCCGATTCAACAACAGAAGCGGAGTATATCGATGCGTCGGAAGCAGCAAATGAGGCAGTTTGGATCCGAAAATTCCTAATCGGATTAGGAGTAGTTCCGTTTGCAGCTGAGCCCGTGCCATTGTATTGTGACAATAACGGGGCTATAGCACAAGCTAAGGAACCAAGGTCTCATCAACGATCCAAGCATTGTGTATACAAGAAGGTTAGTGGGAGAGCATTGACTTTTATTGTCCTTTATGTCGACGACGTATTGCTTATAGGCAATGACATTCCCATGCTAACGTCGGTGAAAGCTTGGCTTTCATTAAAATTCTCCATGAAAGATCTGGGAGAAGCAGCCTTTATTCTGGGAATAAAGATCTACTGGGATAGATCTAGAAAGCTGCTTGGACTCTCCCAGAGTACATATATTGACAAAGTGTTGAAGCGATTCAACATGGATCAATCCAAGATGGGATTGATGCCAATGTCACGTGGTATCCTTCTGTCTAAAGACATATGTCCTAAGACTAAAGAAGAGAGAGATAACATGAGTCGAATACCATTCGCCTCGGCAGTCGGATCGATCATGTATGCCATGATATGTACGCGACCTGATGTGTCATATGTTTTGAGCATGTGCAGTCGCTATCAGGCCGATCCAGGTGAAGGTCACTGGATGGCAGTTAAGAATATCCTTAAGTATCTTAGACGAACTAAAGATGCTTTCTTAATTTATGGAGGTGGAGAACTTGAGGTATCTGGGTACACCGATGCAAGTTTCCAAACCGACAAGGACGACTTCAAGTCGCAATCGGGGTACATTTTTTGTTTGAATAACGGAGCAGTGAGCTGGAAATCTTCCAAGCAAGATACTGTTGCCGATTCAACAACAGAAGCGGAGTATATCGCTGCGTCGGAAGCAGCAAAAGAGGCAGTTTGGATCCAAAAATTCCTAATCGGATTAGGAGTAGCAGCTGAGCCCGTGCCATTGTATTGTGACAATAACGGGGCTATAGCACAAGCTAAGGAACCAATGTCTCATCAATGATCCAAGCATGTTCTTCGGCGTTACCATCTGATTCGGGAGATTATACATCGTGGCGATGTAAAGGTCGAGAAGGTCGCATCGGATGACAACATTGCAGATCCGCTGACGAAGGCTGTTCTTCAGCATGTGTTTGAACGACATATACATAGTTCAGGTATTAGATGCTTGAGTGACTGGCTATAGGCCAAGTGGGAGATTGTTAGACATTATGACCCATAGCGTCACTATTTTGTAAATGATATTGTATTATTGTACGAAATTAACTATGTGATAATGAAATTGCCTTTTGCCGTTTTGTAAATTATTTACTTTGATATATTAATGGCAAAAGTCCATATGATTAGTTCCGTATTGAGATGATATGAGACAGTATCAATATAAAAGGTTTAATCATTAAATATCCCTAGTCGGAGTATTATCGAGATCGGACATCGATAATGCGGAATAGACTAGTATTGCACTTGTGCGAGTTGTGATGGCACAACGGCATAGTTCTCATATATTTAAGTATTGGATACTTATGCAAGTGCGATAGGAGGTTGTGTTTTACCGATGGTACGGAAAACAGCTTCGCTCTGGATAGACCGCGCGGAATCCCATTGGTAGTACGTCTGTGTGTCTATGGGAGGCCGCATCAGGGTAGGTGTATATGGTCTTAACCTGAGACTTGCATCGCTAGTACTTACGACAATCGGTAAACTTTGGTTTTGGTGGTTCGGGGTTTTAACCGATTCTGTGTACGCCTCTTCTGGGTTTATCGAGAATCGTAGTATACTGGATGTGATGTGAAGATGGAAGTATCACTTCAGACATATGGAGATGATGATCACGCAAGATATATAACTAATACTCTATAAAAGGTTGCAACCGTCGGGACAATATGACCAGGTCAGGATTGTCCGATTTAAAGAGACTAGTTGTTTGATGTCCGATATATGTTTCGTACGGGGCAGACACATTTCCAGCCCCAGGCCTAACATGTGATCGTCCGATACTGGATCGATGTACGCGATACTACGGTATACTACGCTTGATAAAGATCTAATATTCCAATAAGAATATTTCTGGAGAATTGGGTAGGCATGGCGCTTTGCTAGAAGCCAACCTTGTCTTGTAAATCGGTAAAAATGTAGTACGAGGTACGTACGTGTTCGGATTATCCGACGACCGTATTTACTACCAACATATCCGGAGATCTCTTGGGTCGCTTCCTGAAGATTCACCTATGATGTTTGATTCGAACTTTATTAATCTTGGATTAATTACGGAGAAACTTTATCTTGGATAAAATGCCTAATTAGGAGAGAGAACGATTAATTTGGAATTAATCGATAAAATAATATATTCGATATATTAAACGAAATTAGATTTCGACGCGGAATTAAAATCGGATTTTAATTCGGGCAAACGAATTAATTTAGAATTAATTCGTTAGCGATGTGAATAGTAATTTCGCTTGGCATAATTATTTAATTTACGTCGCAACGGAAATTCGTTAATTCGGTATTAGCGAAACCGAGCCCGAAAGTGTTTGCGGACACATTCGTATTTTGAAACGAGTGGGACCCGCAAGTCACATCGCGAAGTCTCATCACTTGACATGACTAGTTGATGGATGTCACAAGTCACCTTTATTGAGTGACACATTGTCACTATTCACGATGTAAGTAGGTGAGGCCATTTAATGGCTTTTTGGAGGGAAAACGTTTTTTACCTTTTGGAAAGGTATTTACCAAATATTTTTGGTAATTATTATCATATCTCTCGGTTTTTTAGAAAAAAAAAAAAAGAGAAATAGAATAGAATACAAAAATCCTTCTCTCCCTTTCCTTCTTGCTCACGCCGTGAGCTTCCATAGGCCATAAATTTTTTTTTTTTCATTTTCTCCATTTGCTAGCACAATGAAGGATCAAAGGAGGTGATAGGGAAACAACCTTGGAGCTTGGAATACTAAAAGGCTTGAAGCTTCTTCTTCATTTCTTCTTGGCCGAAAGTTTCCACCTTGAAGACTCAAGGATTTTCTTCATCATTTTTCATCACAAGCTTTGTAAGTATGATTCCGCCATGCTTCAAGTTTTACATATATAAATCATGTGTTTCATTTGCTTATACTTTCTTTGGGACTAATAATAGAAACCAACACAATTAAAATTTCTAAAATATCAATTGGCCTAATTAATCATGCTCTTTAACAACAAAACATGTCCAACATATTTTATCAAAAAATCAAACCTATATCATGTTTTACTACTCTCGGCAATTTGGGGATATTAGTGTCCGATTCGGTTTCAATCCAATTAAATCCACAATCGACATTAAATCAACATACCCAATCATTTCAAGTCATCCAATGATCAACGAAACAAAAATTACCAAGAATTAGGGCACAAGGGACATTCGGCCAAGCCATGTATTTTGGGGAAAAATGTTCCAAATAATTTTTCATCAAATTGATCCAATCAATCATCAATTAAAACACATTTAAGCATACTAATTCATCCAATTTCATTAAATCATGCTCAAATTCAATTTACCCAAATTTTAAGCCCTATTCATGCTTTTCAATCGCTCTGATACCATTGTTGGAGTTCTACGGCCCCGAAGATCGAATCAAAAACATCAAACATGTGCAAATACAAATCGAGGAAGTTTCAGAATACTCACATCGATCGGTTGAGCGAGGCGGTTGACAACAAAAACTTCATTTTTGCCTTCTGGTCCTCTCGGTAGTGAGCTGCAGTGGCTCCTCCATTTTCGGCTTTGGATCATCTTCATCAAGCTCCAATCTTTGTCAAATGATTCCAAGCTCATGGGTGGACTTCCTTATCACCTTCGTATGTCTCTCGGATTGCTAGCTCTTGTTGATTTTGCCACAAAATCACCACACTTTTGCTTCCCTTTTCCTCCAAGCTCTCGGCAAACCAGAAGAAAAACAGCCCCTCCATAGGCGTGAGAGAGATGAAGAGTTGTGAGAGAGAGAGAGTTGTGTATGTGTTGATTGATTTCTAAAATCAATTTACCATATACCAAAAATTTGATTTTCAAAAAATCAAGTCATTAATGGCTTGCCAACTACCAACATCAACTCACATCAATCAATGAATAGTGACTGGTGTCAATCCCTCAAAGTGAAAGACATCCATCACTTGATTAACGAATGATGTGACGCTAGATGCGACTAGCGATTTGACGATTGATTTGACTTGCGTGCCGTACTCGAATTCGAAATGCGAATGCGCTCGCAAACAATCCCGGGCTCGGGTTCGCTAATTCCAAATTAACAAATTTTCCATCGCGACGTAATTAAATGATTATGCCTAGCGAAATCACTATTCACGTCGCTAACAAATTAATTCTAACTTAACTCGTTCGCCCGAATTAAAATCTAATTTCAATTCCGCGTCGAAATCCAATTTCGTATAATATATCAAATATATTATTCTATCGATTAATTCCAAATTAATCGTTCTCTCTCTTTAATTAATATTTTATCCTAGATAAAATATATCTGTAATTAATCCCAGATTAATTTTCTCTCTCATCTAATTAATCCTAGATTAATTAAAGTGCGAGTCATACATCATTAGTGAATCTTCAGGAAGCGACTCATGAGATCCCCGGATATGTTGGCAGTAAATTTGGTCGTCGGACTATCCGAACATGTAAGTACCTAGTACTACGTTTATACCGATTTACCAGACAAGGTTGGCTTCTAGCAAAGCGCCATGCCTACCCAATTCTCCAGAAATATCCTTACAAAAATATAAGGATCTATATCAGGCGTAGTATACATAGTATTGCGTATTTCGATCCAGTATCGGATAATCACATGCAAGGCCTGGGGCTGGTACAGTGTCTGCCCCGTACGAAGCATATATCGGATGAAGAGCAACTAGTCTATTTATTATTGGATAATCATGACCAAGTCAACCCTTTAGAGAACCGGTTCTGTATCCCTACACGATCATCATCTCCATATGACTGGAGTGACACTTCCGTCTCGACATCATACCCAACACACTACGATTCTCAATATACCCAGCAGAGGCTTACACAGAACCTGTTAAAGCCCTGGACGACCACAACCAAAATCGGAAGAGTCAGAAACATGAATAATATCCGTCTCTTCATAAATGCGACGAAGTACATCATCTTTATATATAGACCGAGCTTCTTCTAATGACTCCAATTTGGCCAAACTTTAAAGGTCGTCTATGTCCATATAACTCCCCCTAAGCCCTGTTGCGGCTATTCTGTATACTAAGGGGTAAAGCCATTTGAGATGACGCCAAAGAGGCCCGTCATCCGGCCAAATAGGTTCTGGCACATCAATATTATCATCTGGGTCCTGCACAATTGGTACATGATCAACCAAAGAGGGGCATTCATATAACGGATGGTCTCTTGGAATTTCCTCAACACTTAGACACGAACGGCTGAATTCTATACATGGCTCCGTACCTTGGAGGTCGGCTCTGGACGAAGCACCGGTAGCAGCTGTCTCGCCCTCTTCAGGCAGTTGTTCCACGATTGGAGCCTCAGCTGCTTCATTATTGTTCGATGGAAATTAAACGATCGGCACTACGGTAGGTTCAACCTCATTAGGTGGACCTTCAACTATGGGAGCTTCGGCCCCCCAAGTTTGGGTCGTTTCGGGTATGACAGAAAGCGGCCCCATTCTAAGCACATGCACAAGATACAGATCTTAGTCCCAAATTATATTTTATCCCGATATATAAGAAGAGCATGGTTTCATATTGTACCTTAGCGTGACATACGAGAGGCACGTCCGAATCAGAGATGTGAGTTGGGGAAGGCTGTTTCCGTTTAGCCTATTTAATCTTCTTAGGCTTGGTTGCCTCGACCGGTTTCTTCAACCCAGCTGACTCTGAGGACTTGGAAGAAAAAAGAATGGTAGAAGACACCCGCATATAGGGCAAAAAAAGAATCTTTCCCGCCCAGATGGCCAAAAATGGTTGAAGAGAGAATTGACCGATGTACAAGGGGAAAATGAGGTTGCGGTAAAGGAGGATAGCAAAGAACGAGTTTTTGATAAACTCTTCTCTATATTTGAAACCGATAGAACTCTAAAACGGTCTGATGAAGTAGAACGTTTGTGGAAAAATGGAAGAGGCCATCCTTGAACGAGACTAAACTGGCGGGCAGTGAAGTTGGTTGAATAAACCTCCACTCCGATTTTACCGTTGGCCCCGGTCAGGATGTCATGAATCAAATCTCGGCTGCATAAAAACTTACGCCATATGAGAAGACTTGATTCATCATCTTCTGATTCAAGGGGGTCATGGACGAAAGAAGGGCTGTCACCCAAGGAAAAATGAAAGAAAGAATGAACCTGAGAAAGGGTATAGAAATATTCAAAAGCAGTGCGAGGGAGGAGAGAGGTTGACTGAAGTTTGGCAAAAAGAAGACCGGCACAAGGATAAGATGATTTGAATTAATCGAGCTGAAGACAGGGAAATAGGCTCTCAGCCAAAGCTGGACGAGCCATAGAGGGCCAGAGGCGATTGGTAAAGCCCCTGACCTAAGTTTTTTTTGAAGAACGGCCAACCCTCGATAACTGGCGGCAAAAAAAAATGATGTCAGGTCCATACGATGACCATTGGCAAGGTCGGAAGAGATGGGGAGGTAACCCACCACAGGTTTCTGGCTTGGCTCACAAATGATATATTTGCAAAGCCAATAATGAAGGAAGGCTGTAAGCTCCAGTATTGAGATCGGACCGGCCGATTTGGAAAATGCACGGAGAAAAGTAGAATAAGACGAGAAGGATAAAGATTCCATTGAAGGAGGAGGGAAACGAAAGGTTATACAGGCCGAGATGGTCGTACCCAGCGGGGCCAACCCGGTAAGAGCACTGATATCGTGAAAAGTGATGGTGAAAGAACCAACAGGGAAGATGAAAATATTATATTTAGAGGACCAGAAAAGTACTGAGGTAGGAAACAGGTTTCGGTCGAAAGAGGGCAAAGCCAATGAGAGTTCGATAAGAGAAAGGAAGCCATGTTCCTCAAGGAAGGTATGGGTATCTGTATGCAATATCATACGTTGGAACCAAGTCTCAAATGAGGAATCATGTTTAGGCCATGTGCGGATAGGATTAGATTGAGCCAATGGAGGAACATTTAGTGGCTCTGAAAAACAGAGACCAGAAGTAGAAGGAAATAGTTGAGCCAACGGTGTCGTGGCGATGGCATTTTCGTCGACAAAAATGGGACCCAGTGTGCATTACCCGAAGTTCTCATTAAGGACATGAACACCGAAAGCACTCATAGAGGAATAACCCAATGCCATCTGATAGTCACCAAAAGTTGAGGAGCTGTTTTTGGAGGCAGAAGAAGAAGACGCCATTGATGATGGAAAGTTGAGAGGGAACTTTGCAAAGAGGATGAAAAGTAAAGTGAAAACAATAGTAGGCTAAACCCTTATATTGTAGGGGTTGGTGCTCAGAGCGCCAATTCCCGGTTGTATTTTTGTTAAATACTTCTGTAAAACGTTATTATCAGTAATAATATATGCAGTTTCTATAATATAATCTAATCTTTTATATGGTAAAGACGTAATGACCTTAGAATGATTAGTCATGGTACAGTTGCAAAAGCGTCGCAACGGACATTGAGTAGTATCATGACGTTGTCATTCTCAGACAGTTCCTGGTCAAGGTTTACACTACTTGGTCAGTAAAGTAAACCCGTTGAGACCGGTACATGTCGTATACTGGAATATATGATTCCAATGGTTTCTCAATGAACCATTAGTCTTGGAGACTAGTATAGACGTGTAGGTGTTTATAGCGGATAAACACTGAACGACTCACCGAAGATTCTTAATGGATGGTACACCAGCGTCAATAAGAATCTTCTTGGGTTGAGTAGCACTTGTGATTCTTAGACTTGAGATGCCATTGTGGGCACATGAGACATCTTCTACACTTAGATGGCAGTCACGTCACCGATCTATTTAGATCAGACCTCCGCCTGTTCGTTGGGTGTAGATAGATCCTCAGGGTGTCCTATGTGTATCAAGATAGGATCCGTCAGTTCTGTGTACCAGAGCATAGGTAGTCCATATGATTAGCAATCAGATAAAACCATGGGCCCGTGGTAAGTTTAGAAGCTAGTTCTAAACATTCTTTTTGAGATTGCTAATAGAATAGTCGACTGGATAGTCCCGATAGAGATTTGACGTTTACATCTATATCTCTGGGATTTATCCGGATACCTGTGACGGAGGAATTATACATTTGCGATGACCTCGACCTGTATGGTTTAGCGAGATTATCCGTGATCGTCATAATCTACGGGTGGATAGATTATGGACACGAAATTAGATTTCGTGACGGATATACCTGAACCTAGAGAGTCTCAATAATGAAACATACTCGTTGAGCACTAGAGCAACATAAATAAATAATATTGATTATTTATAAAATCGTTTAATAGTTAAACGCAAGATACATGCTAAAGAGACTAGATAGTCATTTCCTTAATTATTGTGTATTTACATTTAATACTTGATTAATTTAAATACACATTAATTAATAGTCAAAATGAGTTATTTGACTTATTTCCTAAATGAATATATGTTTTTAATATTTAATGTAAATATTGTACATATATTTAATATATTTGTATTTGATTAATTAATTAATTATTTAATTGTTAAATGATTAAATTAATTAAAATATAAATATCTTATGTTAGGATAATTAAAGTTAATGATGTTAGTTGCATTTGTTGACCAAAATAAATATCTAATAAAGTTGTTTATAAGATATTTGTCCAAGTTGACCAAATGAATTTGAAATGAAATTGAAATTATTTTTCCTTGTTTTTGTCTAAGGTAATTTCGGCCATAGACCAAATGAACAAGTATAAATTGATTTTCATTTCATTTAACATTTAACCTAATACACTTTATACAAACAAACTCCATTGAAGAAACTTTGAAAGCTTGAGAGAAGAAAGACTTATCAAAGAAAAAGCTTGGAATTTAGTAAGTTTTTCAAACTTACTATTAGAGAGGAATATGTTCCTTAGGTTCTAGGCTTCAACATATGTTGTTCTTAGATAATTTCTTTCTTTATTTCTTTGTGTTTTTGTTGATGGAAGTTTGAATGAAGTGTTGAGCATGTATGGTGAAGAAAGAATGTAACTAGTGTAGTTATATGTATTCTTTTAAGGTTTATGAAACCAAGTTGCTAATCTAGAGTTTTTGACCCACTCTTAAATGACCTAGATTTGATCTTGAGTTGTTTCATTGTGTTGAGACTTGAATTGGATGTAATATTGATGATTGAAACAATTGATTTAATGTATATGGCCTAATTTGTCCAATTTGAGGAAATTGAAAAATTAGGGTTTATGACTAATTCCAAATTTGGGGGTTTTCATATATGTTGTGTATTTATGTGTGTATATGATACATATAAAGTTTCATGTTGATTGGATATCATTTGGATGTGTCTTGAAGCATGAAAGTGCAAAATGCACAAATTGGGCACTAATGAGTGCTCTCGGCTTGAGAGAGAAATTGGGGATTTTGGTTGCTTTGGTGTTTTGATGTTTTGAACATCATAAGTTCATCTTAGAAATGATTTAGAATCATTCAAAATTGATTGGATCAATTTCGGACTAAAACGGACAAAAATACAAAGCAAGGGTATTTCGGTAAATTCACTTAAAATTGTTTTATTGAATTTATTTTCATAATTTGATTATTGGAATATTAAATAAATATGTTTATTTAATTTATCCGAGAAAAAGTTTTGAAATCTGAAAATCGGATTTTCACCGCTTCCGCTGCGTTACCGGACTCACCCCCTAAATAACCCCTTCAAAATGGTATCAGAGCAAGTCTGATTCTAGGCCACCTAATATGATTAGCTTTCATTGAATCAATGTTTAATCATCTTTTCTTGACTTTATGCATGCTTATTAGGATCTAAACTGGTTAGATTTAGGGTGTATGACACTTAGCGGAAAATCCCTAATAATAAGGTTTAAATGTAATTTTGTATTTGATGCATGTTATATGGTCCGTCTTGTCAATACGGTTTATGAATACTTCTTTGTGACTACATCCGAGACCGTGCCTCTGCTGTGAGGGTGTAGCCGATAAAGATTTATTTATACCGGATGTATATTAGATACTAGATAAATTCAAGCGAAAGCGGAATTCTGAACGTGCCCTAGCTGTCAGGATTACGTAAGTAACTTGAGTTTATCATTGGCGAGTTTAACCTTGGTACGTCTCCTTGTGGGCCTGCCTTCGCAGCGACAACGAGAAACGGCCAGGACCGGGTACTTAGGAGTCATTAGTGAATGATTGACAAATGAGTTGTCTACCTGATGAATATACGTAGGCGAGACCGTGCCTCTGCTGTGAGCCGAAATATATTCACGGGATCCACTTTTCACTATTTATATTTAATTTAATTATTAAATATTTGTATTCTGTTTTGGGATTACAGTATTGCATGATTTAGTGGGAGGGGCATATTAGATTAAAAATCCATGATCTAGTTTATGCTTTTGATATTATATGAAACTGCTTAATTTCTGCTAACCGTTTTTCGTGATCTATATGATAGATTTGCGATGGCGGGTCAATCCACAAACCAGTTTGCGCGTATGTTAGATGCGAACAAACTGAAAGGCGCTGAGAACTTTGCAGACTGGGAATTGGATTTGAGGATTGTCCTCGATTCCGAAAAGTTGGGTTATGTTCTTGAGGGTCCTTTACCCCTTGCATTGGGTGAGGATGCTTCGGAGGAGGAACGCCAAGTTTTTGAAGCTTGGAAGAATGATGATTTAAGGGTTAAATCATACATTCTTAGTTCGCTCTCTCCGAAACTCAAGCAACAATACTATGGAACATCAGATTCCTATAGTATGATAATGCGATTAAGACAATCGTTCGAGAACCAGGAACAGGTTATTGTTCACAAGGTCGCCATGGAACTGTTCCATGCGCGTCTGGATGAGGGGCAAAGTGTTAGCCCACATGTTCTTCAAATGATCGATTTGATCGATCAATTGAGGCAACATAATCTCATCCTGAATGACATTCTCGGTAGGAGTGTCATTCTTGGTTCTCTGCCAGCTTCATTCCGCCAGTTTGTGATGTACTTCTTCACATGCACGGGACAGTCTGCACCTACCAGGAGCTACATAGGATGTTGCTCACGGCAGAAGAGGATCTGAAGAAGGGAGTACCGACTCGCCCACCTAGATCTACTTCTCTGTCTGCTTCTTCCCAAGGAATGTCCAAGGGAAAGAAGAAGAAGGGAAGAAGAAGAAGGCCTTCGGTCCTCCACAGCAGGCGAAGATAGCCAAGCCCAAAAGGGCTTCTGAAGAGAAATGCCACCACTGCGGCAAGTTCGGGCACTGGAAGAGGAACTGTCCAGATTACATTGCCCAGCTGAGGAGAGACAGAGCATCTACATCAGGTACTTTTATTTTTCCAGTTATTGATTTATCTTTGGCTTGTGAAGCCGTTACATCCAGCTGGATTTTAGATTCTGCTTGTCCCATTCACATTTGCAATTCGTTGAGGTGCTGAAGGAAAGTAGGAGGCTGAAGCCAGGGGAGATGCAGTTGCGGTTCGGGAGTGGAGACTCTTTGGATGCAGTTGCAGTGGTAGTATGCGAGATCTCATTGCCGAATGGGACACTTTTGTTATATGACTGTCATTTTGTACCAGGATGTGTCGCTAATATTATATCACTTTTTGTATTGGATACAGAAGGCTATTGTATTAATATTAAGAATAGTTCTTTGTATTTATATGATAAAAATAATATTCAGATCCTTAGTTGTCCAAACCAGCATGGTCATTATACATTGCAAACTTCAAAAGATATATTAAGTACTGGAGTTAATAAACGTAGTTTACCTGTAATTAATAATACTGAACTTTGGCATATGAGACTTGGTCACATTGGCGTTAAACGCCTTACCCAATTGGTTAGGAATGGTTTGATATCAGATCTTACCATTGAGTCCTATCCAACTTGTGAATCCTGTATTCAGGGTAAGATGACCAAAGCCCCATTTTCTGGTGTTGGACACCGCGCCACTAACTTACTGGAACTCGTACATTCTGATGTATGTGGTCCACTAAGTCAAACTGCTCACAGTGGTTATTCGTACTTCGTTACCTTTACCGATGATTTATCACGGTACGGTTATGTGTATTTGATGCGACATAAATCGGAAACCTTTGAAAAGTTCAAAGAGTTCCGAAATGAAGTAGAAAAACAAACTGGTAAATATATTAATGCCTTCGATCAGATCGAGGCGGTGAATATATGAGTGGTGAGTTCATGGATTATATGAAGGAGAATGGGATTCTCGCTCAATATACTCCTCCAGGTACACCACAGCACAATGGTGTATCTGAAAGGAGAAATCAGACTTTATTGGATATGGTCCGATCGATGTTGAGTTTCACAGATTTGCCCTATTACTTATGGGGTTACTGTCTCTTAACAGCCGCACATCTTTTGAATAAGATTCCTTCAAAGGCTGTTCCTACGACACCGTATCAGATATGGTTCGGTAGGAGACCGAATCTTAATTATATTAAGGTTTGGGGTTGTCCTGCCTATGTCAGGGTGACTCAGCAAAGTAAGCTTTCGCCTCGAGGGCAAAAGTTTAGGTTTGTTGGATATCCCTCAAATACGAGGGGATATCTGTTCTATGATACCGAGCATCGAAATGTGTTCGTAGCTCGCTTCGCAAAATTTCTAGAAGTAGAATTTTGTGTCAGAAGTGGTGATCATAGACAGGTTGAGCTTGATGAAGTCCAACCTGAAAACAACGAACCAACGGAGGAACCTGAAGTTCAAGTAGATGAAGGACCTTCAACACACACACTCCGTAGGTCGGAAAGGGTATCTAGACCTCCTGAACGCTTGTATTTGATACAAGAAAAGAGTCTGGATGTTCTCTTAGTTGAAGAGACAGATCCTTTCACCTATAGAGAATCGATGTTGGACATCGACTCCGTGAAATGGCAAAGTGCCATGAAATCCGAGATAGACTCAATGCATGAAAATCAAGTTTGGGACTTGATTCCGCTTCCCGAAGGAATTGTTCCTATCGGTTGTAAATGGGTTTACAAGAGGAAGCGCGGGCCTGACGGTAAGGTTGAAACTTACAAGGCCCGACTGGTAGCAAAAGGTTACACACGCAGCGACCTGGCATCGATTACGATGAAACTTTTTCGCCAGTAGCAATGCTTAAGTCTATCCGGATTTTGCTTTCTATAGCTGCGTATCATGACTACGAGATTTGGCAAATGGATGTCAAAACGGCTTTTCTAAATGGATTTCTTGATGAAGAAATCTATATGGAACAGCCGGAAGGTTTCACATCCAGCGAAACCTCGGGTATGGTATGTAAGCTTAAGAAGTCCATTTATGGACTTAAACAAGCTTCACGAAGTTGGAATCTTCGATTCGACGAGATATCAGATCGTCTGGTTTTCTTAAGAATTCGGAAGAATCCTGTGTGTATCAGAAGGCCAGTGGGAGCATGGTCGTATTTTTAGTCCTGTATGTTGATGACATCCTAATTTGGGAATGATTTAGGTATGTTACAAAGCGTTAAAGCATATCTCTCTGTAAGAATTTCTCCATGAAGGACCTGGGAGAAGCTTCCTATGTTTTAGGGATAAAACTCTATCGAGATAGACAAAGGAGGCTGATTGGGTTATCCCAATCAACGTACGTAGATAAGATCTTGGAACGGTATAGCTTTGGTAACTGTAAGACAGCAAACATACCGTTCAGACATGGGATTCATCTTTCCAAGAAGATGTGTCCACAAACAGAAGATGAGAAGGTTAGAATGTCTAACCAACCTTATGCTTCGTGTTTGGGTAGCATAATGTATGCCATGTTATGTACGAGGCCTGATATCAGTTTCGCTGTTAGCGTAACTAGTCGATATCAGTCCAATCCAGGTAATGACCATTAGATGGCCATTAAACATATCCTAAAGTATCTTAAAGGTACTAAGGATAAGTTGATAATATATGGAGGAAACGAACTGCAGGTTAACGGGTATACAGACTCCGATTTTCAATCGGATCCCGATGATAGAAAGTCTACATCTGGATTTGTCTTTACCCTTAACGGAGGTGCAGTTTGTTGGAAGAGTTCCAAACAGGGATCGACAGCTGATTCCACCACTGAGGCGGAATATATTGCAGCTTCTGAAGCTGCAAAAGAGGCTGTGTGGATAAAGAACTTTATCACAGAATTGGGAGTTGTCCCAAGTATCGAGAATGCGATTCCGTTATACTGTGATAATACTGGAGCCATTGCGCAAGCAAAGGAACCGAGGGCGCATCAGAAGTCGAAGCATGTGGAACGCAAGTACCACATCATTCGAGAGATCGTGTCGCGAGGGGATATTGTCGTGTGCAAGGTACCGAGTGAAGACAACGTAGCAGACCCGCTGACGAAGGCCATACCTCCGAAGTTGTTTGATAAACACGTGGAGTCGATGGGTATTAGATACAATCGATATTGGCACTAGAGCAAGTGGGAGATTTTGTAGGGGTTGGTGCTCAGAGCGCCAATTCCCGGTTGTATTTTTGTTAAATACTTCTGTAAAACGTTATTATCAGTAATAATATATGCAGTTTCTATAATATAATCTAATCTTTTATATGGTAAAGACGTAATGACCTTAGAATGATTAGTCATGGTACAGTTGCAAAAGCGTCGCAACGGACATTGAGTAGTATCATGACGTTGTCATTCTCAGACAGTTCCTGGTCAAGGTTTACACTACTTGGTCAGTAAAGTAACCCGTTGAGACCGGTACATGTCGTATACTGGAATATATGATTCCAATGGTTTCTCAATGAACCATTAGTCTTGGAGACTAGTATAGACGTGTAGGTGTTTATAGCGGATAAACACTGAACGACTCACCGAAGATTCTTAATGGATGGTACACCAGCGTCAATAAGAATCTTCTTGGGTTGAGTAGCACTTGTGATTCTTAGACTTGAGATGCCATTGTGGGCACATGAGACATCTTCTACACTTAGATGGCAGTCACGTCACCGATCTATTTAGATCAGACCTCCGCCTGTTCGTTGGGTGTAGATAGATCCTCAGGGTGTCCTATGTGTATCAAGATAGGATCCGTCAGTTCTGTGTACCAGAGCATAGGTAGTCCATATGATTAGCAATCAGATAAAACCATGGGCCCGTGGTAAGTTTAGAAGCTAGTTCTAAACATTCTTTTTGAGATTGCTAATAGAATAGTCGACTGGATAGTCCCGATAGAGATTTGACGTTTACATCTATATCTCTGGGATTTATCCGGATACCTGTGACGGAGGAATTATACATTTGCGATGACCTCGACCTGTATGGTTTAGCGAGATTATCCGTGATCGTCATAATCTACGGGTGGATAGATTATGGACACGAAATTAGATTTCGTGACGGATATACCTGAACCTAGAGAGTCTCAATAATGAAACATACTCGTTGAGCACTAGAGCAACATAAATAAATAATATTGATTATTTATAAAATCGTTTAATAGTTAAACGCAAGATACATGCTAAAGAGACTAGATAGTCATTTCCTTAATTATTGTGTATTTACATTTAATACTTGATTAATTTAAATACACATTAATTAATAGTCAAAATGAGTTATTTGACTTATTTCCTAAATGAATATATGTTTTTAATATTTAATGTAAATATTGTACATATATTTAATATATTTGTATTTGATTAATTAATTAATTATTTAATTGTTAAATGATTAAATTAATTAAAATATAAATATCTTATGTTAGGATAATTAAAGTTAATGATGTTAGTTGCATTTGTTGACCAAAATAAATATCTAATAAAGTTTTTATAAGATATTTGTCCAAGTTGACCAAATGAATTTGAAATGAAATTGAAATTATTTTTCCTTGTTTTTGTCTAAGGTAATTTCGGCCATAGACCAAATGAACAAGTATAAATTGATTTTCATTTCATTTAACTTTTAACCTAATACACTTTATACAAACAAACTCCATTGAAGAAACTTTGAAAGCTTGAGAGAAGAAAGACTTATCAAAGAAAAAGCTTGGAATTTAGTAAGTTTTTCAAACTTACTATTAGAGAGGAATATGTTCCTTAGGTTCTAGGCTTCAACATATGTTGTTCTTAGATAATTTCTTTCTTTATTTCTTTGTGTTTTTGTTGATGGAAGTTTGAATGAAGTGTTGAGCATGTATGGTGAAGAAAGAATGTAACTAGTGTAGTTATATGTATTCTTTTAAGGTTTATGAAACCAAGTTGCTAATCTAGAGTTTTGACCCACTCTTAAATGACCTAGATTTGATCTTGAGTTGTTTCATTGTGTTGAGACTTGAATTGGATGAAAGATTGATGATTGAAACAATTGATTTAATGTATATGGCCTAATTTGTCCAATTTGAGGAAATTGAAAAATTAGGGTTTATGACTAATTCCAAATTTGGGGGTTTTCATATATGTTGTGTATTTATGTGTGTATATGATACATATAAAGTTTCATGTTGATTGGATATCATTTGGATGTGTCTTGAAGCATGAAAGTGCAAAATGCACAAATTGGGCACTAATGAGTGCTCTCGGCTTTGAGAGAGAAATTGGGGATTTTGGTTGCTTTGGTGTTTTGATGTTTTGAACATCATAAGTTCATCTTAGAAATGATTTAGAATCATTCAAATTGATTGGATCAATTTCGGACTAAAACGGACAAAAATACAAAGCAAGGGTATTTCGGTAAATTCACTTAAAATTGTTTTATTGAATTTATTTTCATAATTTGATTATTGGAATATTAAATAAATATGTTTATTTAATTTATCCGAGAAAAATTTTGAAATCTGAAAATCGGATTTTCACCTTCTTCCGCTGCGTTACCGGACTCACCCCCTAAATAACCCCTTCATATATACACGGACGAAAAGCTCAACCTGGGGCAGATGTCACAACCCAAATCATCGAAAGAAGGAAACGGCGGGAAATTGAAAAGAATGAAGAGTTTCCCTAGACAAGTGTTGGGATACGACTCGACGTGAAGGAATAAAGGTGACGTGTGACGAATGGAGACACTGAAATGACGTGAAAAACGGATCATTAATGGGCGTCATGATGAGATGTGTTGGGAAAGGTCGCGTATTTATTGAAGAAGTGATGGGCTCGCATAGAAAATGTAAAGGGCGGCTCAACAAATAATAGGGCGCGGACTTGTAGGCTGACGTCTACCACTATGATATGAAGAAATTCACCTCAATTTCACGTTTATGCAGCCAATGCTCTGATTGGAATGTACATGAAACTCAATCAACTTAGTGATGCTCTTAAAGTGTTCGATAGAATACCTGATCGGGACTTGTCGTCATTAAACTCGATAATTTCCAAATTTTCCCACAATGAGGATTTTAGACAAGCTTTGAGGGTGTTTAAAGAAGCGGTGGTTGGAACGTTTATGCCTGGTTATGTCACTGTTGCTAGTGCGTTGTCTGCTGATGAGTGGTAAATCTATCACTATTTCCCACTCATTTAATATAATATTTTTTATAGTTTCTTGCGTTTTGTGAATATTTTGATGTGTTTTGTGTTATTTTGTAGATAAATAAAGTTTCAGGACATTCTGGAGGTGATTTGGACCAAAATAGTGAAAATCGGAAGAAAATGGCAATTTGGTCATTTCAGCGTCGCGACGTTCAATCCCTTGGCTTCGCAACGCCTAACGTGCACCAGAGCTGCTAACGTACGCCGGGTCAACGGGTTAGAATTTGAGAAGTTTGACTTTGCTAACGTGCACCGTGCCACGTGTCACTATCACAACTGATCTGCTAACGTGCTCCTGCCACATGTCATCATCCTACGGTGCCGACAATTACCCTTCCCCACGTACGCCACGTGTCATCCTATGTGTCGCCATGTCATCTGATCAATGAGTCAACTCTGCCACGCGTCTTGCCACGTCATCATCCACGTCAGCAGGTCAACCGAGTCAACATGCCACGTCATTATCAGCCAATCATAGCTTGACATGTGTCGCCACGTGTCGAAATCCTACGGTGCCGATAATTGCTTTCGCCATATGTCTCCACGTCAGTGCCACATCATCGCCACTTCAGCATAATAATTAAGCCCTTAGCCGCATTGCCACGTGTCATCACCAGAGAGTGCCACGATTTACTGTTCTAGCGTCGTGACGCCCAAAGCCTTGGCGTCGCAACGCCCGTTGCTTATCCTCGTCTATAAATTGAGCTCGAGATTTTAGTTTTTGTTGTACGATTCTCTCTCATTCCTTCGATGTAAATAGAGAGTTCTTCTCTCTCTAAGTTTCTTTTAATTTAGTTTTATAATAAATAATTACGTTTTGTAAAAATAGTAATTTACTTTCTTTATTTTACAGTTTTTACTATTCAACCATGATGAGGTAACTTCCTTATGTTAGGGTGAAAGGTAATTCTTTTACTATTGCTATTTAGATTAATCTCCCTTAAAAATAATATATTCACTATTTAAAATAATGACTTAAAGAGGATACCGCCAGATTGGTCGGTTGGTAATTAAATTTTCTTACCACTTATATGGCAGGTTTATTTTGGTTCCGCCTTTATGGCTGGTTTAATTTGGTTTCGCCTTTATGGCTGGTTGGACTTAATTTGACCTAATCAGGTTACCGCCTATATGGCTGCTTGGTAATGTTATCACAAGTTTATATGTTATTTTATGGGAGATATCTAAATTAGTAGTAGTAAAAGTAATTCCTTTTACCTTAGCATTTTATTTATTTTAATGTAATTTACTTTTTAGCTTTTACTTTACGCATTTACTTTTCAGCTTTTACTTTATGTCTTTTACTTTTAAGTTTTTACTAGCCCTAGTTCTGTGTCATAATTAAGTTAGTTATCTAGGGTTGTGAAGAAATTCTAATATCACCGGTTTATAAGAGGTTATTTTATAGTTTGGGTAATTTAAAGGTTTACTTATTAAGTCATAAGCTTAATGCTTCTTGTTGTCTGATCACCAATAAGATTGATTAGGTAAACTTAAAATGAACTAGACATAGGGATTTTAGGTTTAAGACCTTAGACTCAATAGCCCACGATCTTCCTTGAGGATAGATAACCCTTTAATAGATTTCCTTACAGGATAGGGATATACCTGTCGGGCGGGGGTAACCATAATTGGAACTTAAACTTAATGAATCCAGATAATTCGGTTGACATAGACATATGGTTCAATTGGGTTAAACTGGGTATTTACGTCTGACCATCAACAGAGGATTTTGCATAATTTAGTGTTCCAGGTTAGTAAACCGATTTATTACACAAACATAAAATAATCACTTCATCTTTTAAAAGTTATTAGAAAGATTCACAACCCTAGATCTTTGAGTCTTTTGTTATTTTCCTTAGTATTTTCTTTTATTTATTTTATTTGTTTTAATTAAGGAAAACCACATTCAACCAATCAAACAATCATTCTCTTCTCCCGTTAATTAGATATTTGTAAATAAATAGATTCAACAACTAATAACAATAGTAGGAATTAAGTCCTCGTGGGATCGATATTTTTTATACTACTTGAACGATACGTGCGCTTGCATTATACGCGTGTGTTTACGCCGGTCATCTACTTGTGAGAGTGTTGATCATGGCATGCAAATGCATTGTTTGGCGATAACGTTAGGCGTTGAGATGGATGTATATGTGGACAATTCATTAATTACTATGTATTCAAATAAGAAAGAAATAATTTTGGCTACTAGAATGTTTGGAGAGATGCTTGAGAAGGATGTTGTAAGCTATAATGCCCTTTTTACTTGTCTTTTGACTAATGGAATTCCTCTAGTGGTGTTAAAAGTGTTCAAGGACATGAGGAAGTGTTTAAGTGAAGCATCTGATTCCGTTGTATTTATTTCTGTTATTTCTATGTGTGTAAATCTTCTATATCTTCAGTTTGGTAGGCAGATTCATGGGCTTATAAAGAAAATTGAGATGCAATCTGATACTATGGTTCGTACTGCACTTGTTGACATGTATTCAAAACGCGGTTGTTTGCCTTGGGCTCATAATGTATTCCAGGAATTGAATGGGAGCAGAAATATTCTGACATGGAATTTCGATGATATATGGAATAATGTTAAATGGACAGAGCTCGAAAGCCATATATTTGTTTGATCAGTTAGAATATGAAGAATTTAAACCTGATTCAGCAACTTGGAATTTAATGATCAATGGATTTTCTCAGCAAGGAATGGTATTTGAAGCTTTTAAGTACTTTTAGAAAATGCAGCAAGCTGGAACAGTCCCATGTTTAAAATGCATTAAAAGTGTTTTATCAGCCTGTGCAGACTATTCTACTCTTAAGTGTGGAAAAGAGACTCATGGACATGTATTAGAACTGAGTTAAATAAGGATGAATTCATGGCTACAAATCTTATTTATATGTATATGAAATGTGGGAAACATGCTTAGGCATGAAGAGTTTTTGACCAATTTGAGATAAAACCTGATAATCCTGTATTTTGGAACGCGATGATTTCTGGATATAGAATGAATGGGCATATGAGTCAGCAGTTGAATTTTTTTACCTAATGCATGAAGATTAGGTAAAACCAAATTCAGCATCTCTTGTTGTTGTCCTGTCTGCAGGTACTCATGTTGGACAGCTTGACAAAGCATGGGAAGTTTGCAATTTGAATATTATAATCATCGATTTATGACTTTCTTATATCCCCAATTGGTATTGTATTAGTGACGTATGTCATGTGAAATGAATAAGGGAAGTTATCAAGATTTTTTTAAGAATCTCAGCTCAATTTAAAATCGGTAGTGATAATTACTGTCACTACCAAAGAATCTCAACTTGTTGTTTTTTGAAACATTAATGTAGTGCATCATGTCTGTTGATTACCCTTGAGGAACTTTTGTTGGTTCAAATTTGATTAAGTGGCTGATTGTTCATTGTTTTTGAAACAATTGATGACACTGAGAAGTGCTTTTATTAGTTTGGCCTTTTATTGTTATGTAGGCGGTGAGAATATCAACTCCTGCAAGGAAGATATCAATAAGGAATTTTAAGAGGTTACATCAAGATCCTAATGTTGGCATTAGTGATGCTCCTCAAGACAAAAATATAGTACTTTAGAATGCCATTATTTTCGAGTATGTGAATGAATGAATCAACTTAAAATTTTTTCATTTTGTAGAAAACTTCCATTTTGATATTTCTAGTTAATGTTTTGACAGGGTTGTTTGTATTAATATCTTTTGCTGATTAAATTACAGGCCTGATGACACCCCATGAGATGGAGCTAAAATAATTTATTGTACTTAATTTGGCTTATTTTCCTTCTATTTGTGAGGATGACGTAGGGGTGTTGGGATGTATGCCCTAGAGCTACATATGATGTAAACGACTTTATGTGTTTGGAATAAAATGATACATTATTCATTTATCAAAGTGTTTTTTTAATTTTCGCATATTATAAATTATCTTGAATATTGTAACATCCCGGATTTTCAGAACTGTTCCAGGAGATTCCCGGACGACTGTTTTAGTCTCGGATCATAAGGATGAGGAAGAATAAGAGTTTAAGTGAGGTAATATGAGTTGGAATATCATTTTATGAATTTTTGTCGCGTTGGAAAACACGTGGGATCAAAAGCCAGTTACGCGATTTTCGTTTTGGACACGAACTGAGCAAACGAACTCCGAATGAGCTGATTTTTGAACCATTGGACTCATTTTTCTGATACGAACAATTTTCGTGTTGAACACTTTTCGAGAATCATATCAGAAGGGCTCCGAAATTGCGAGTTTCTAAAAGGTTCTAGAACATGGACTGTTTTGTAATTTTCCCAGGGACTACAATGATATTTTCTAGCCAAGTATATAAGGCCCTGAAGTTTTAATAAATTGAAAAATGGCAAATCCTTTACATTTTCCTCCACCCGACCCCATCGGTCTTCTTTTCCCCCCTCTCGGTTTTGTGGTCGCGCCGGCGGCCTGCGGCCACCGTCAGCCGGCGCGACCACCCAGAGCGAAGCCCCGGCCACCGCGCAGCTAGTGGTGGCCGGCGTTGAGGCTGATTCGCCGGCGGCAGAGAGAAACGGCGGAGAGAAGGGGCGCATGGTGGGTTGATCGGTTCCGGCTCGTCGGGCCGTTTCACGGGCCGTGCCACCTACCAAATCGAAGCCCTCGACGAGTACTACGAGTGTGCGGAGGCGGTTTTGCCGAACAGCGGCTGAAATTACGCAAAACGAGGGAAAGAGCATCGATGAACAGTAAACCCATTTTGAACGGTAGCTCCGATCGGAATTCCGTCGACACCAGCGCGTTCGTATGGCCGAGGGGAGTCCGAATATGGCCTCGGAATTTCGGTACGACCTTCCGATCAAAATCTCATATTTTCAAGTATATCGTTTTTTATTCGGATGTTTCCGGTAGTTTCATAAATTAGTGAATTGCATGTTTATGAATTGAATATGTTTATATATGTTAAAACGATAAATGTGGTAGAATCCGGGGTGAAACGGACGAGATATGATCGATCCGGTAGTAATAGCGAGATTCCGGTAAAACGGCGTTTCTCGCGCGATTGGGCGTAGATAGTCGTAAATGTAGTTATGATGTAATTATGGTATTGCGAGGGTAGTTGGGTAATTTCGGTTTAGTTCGGAGGGTTCGAGACCTTTCCGTAGCGTTTGCGGAAACTTTTCCGCAAGTTTTACCGCAAACGCGCAAAATGAGAATTCGATGTATCTAGTCAGTTTAGAATAGTATAGAAAGACATGTTAGAGTAGTGGAACTTTAACCATAAGAGTCGGTGAGGATTTGAGGATTTCGAGAGAATCCGTAGTTTATTGTTGATAAGTAGAAAGTTCCGCAAATAGCGGTTCTGATGTATGATGTGTTTTGTCTTGACAGATCGGACCCGAATCGAGGGCACTCGCGTAGCCAGGTAAGTAACTCATGCTTTGTTTACTTAAGAAGTATCGTTGCACAAAAGTAGAATAATAATGAGTTATATATATATAGCACAATGTGAGAAACTAAGAAATATAGATATAAATATGTATATAAAGATGATCGTAGGAGACAGAAGCTAGTGGACTGGTATAGATAAGAGTAAGCAATTGCATGTAGGAATATAAGTAAAAGGTAAACAGGGGTATTCAGAGGCAAAGAGAAATATACATAGGTATGAACCGGTTTATGTATATACAGATGAAACAAGTGAATGATAGTTATAGTTACGAATATAATTTAATAAAACCTGAGTATGGGGGGTTTGTAGAAAAACTACACCCTAGGGAATGGGATTACAGTTATAAATGAGATAATCATATATGATTTAGTGATATGAATGAAAGTCTGTATTTTATGCATTGTATAAGAATATTAGTATGCATAGATAAATAAGTAAGCTTGTATATAGTAAGTGTGAGTTTTGTGTACAAGTATCTTGATGTATGTTTAAATGAACATAGAATATGTGTGCATATGAATATATGTAAATGAGTTCTTTGAGCACAAGCTGATAAATGGGAAATGGTTAAATAAGTTTAAGAACTGAGAATTCGAAGTTTGTATATAGGTGATGTTTATTATAGTAGAAGAACTTTGATTGTGTGTGTGTATGAATTTAATTTATGCAATGTATGATTGTGAGCCACCAGCACGGTAAGTTAAAGAGGTAAGTTAAGTTATGATGGTTGAAGGTGTGCATATATATATATAGATAAAAGTAGCATGTTTTGGTTTGAACAACATTCTGTTAATATTTAAGCATATAGTTTGTAAGATCATTATAGAGGGATTCATGGCTAAAGTAGAGAGAAGCATGAGAGATGCGTGTATGCATGTGCGTGTGTGTGTGTGTTTAAGTTTTCAACGGTTGAGCATACGACAACAATGTTTTTCAACATTTCAAATGTTTTAAAGAAAGATTTCAAATGCTTTTGAAAAGAATTGTATTTCAAAAAATGTTTTTACAGTTTGAGTTACAGATTATGATTTTATGGTTTTCGGGGCATGAGGTAAAAACTCACCCCAGTATGTAACTTAAGACACAGTATGGAATTGACGGATTCAGAAACATGTGCACATGTTGAGGACTGAGGGGACGCTCTCAGATCCTCCAGATGGGCTAGGCGGACGGAGAGATATCACGCCCCTAGACCCCCAGATTATGAGACAGTAGTGGCATGCTTTGGGGGACGGCGAGACGTAACGCCCCAAAGTCATGGTTTTGCACTTCTGCCTCCAGATTGGCATATGAGGGGTCGGACGATACGTAACGCCCTCATATGACCGGGTTTTCCGACAGAGACACAGATTATGGAAATGATTTCAGATCCCAGATTTTCTGATATAAGATTTCCACAGATACCCAGATACCGGTTTTCAGAAATGAGTTTTGAAATATTAAGTTTTCAGAAAACAGTTTTAATGATACAGTTTTCAGTTCAGATACAGATTATAGCTTTAAACACAGTCTCAGATTTCTTTGGAAACAGATTTCAGTTTTCAAGGATGGTTTTCAGTCTTCCGTTTCCGCTTTCAGAAAGAACTCTTTAGAAAAGAAAGTTTTCCAAAAACATCGGTTTTATAAGGAATTCAGAATTTTAATACAGAAATCAGTTTCCGAGTACGTTTTCAACTCAGTGTTATGCATAAATGAAATTATGACTTGTGTTCTAAAAGATATGGTAGATTAAAGTACAGAATGATTTACAAATTCTGCATATAAATCATACTTTCTAGCGAGTTATTTGAGATACATATATTTGATGTGAATGCATTATAGCATTAGTATTCCTCGCATGTGAGTTCTTCAGAAAACATTATAAGTAACAGTTCATAAATGCATGACATGATTGCATCAAAAGATATGTAGGGTTAATTTTGGTATGTGGCATGTTTATATAGAAGTGTCATTTTAGAAAAGTTTTCTGCATGATAGCATGATCTTATTTCAAAGTTATGTATGTTAACGATGATTATGAGTTGTATGTTTTCTTAGAAAGAACACATCGAAATGATGATAGTTCGTGGAGAAATGGTAACATATTCATGTACTTATGAAGCTAGTATCTAATTTATAAGATAGTCAAAGATGAATGTTTAATAGAAAAGATAGTTTATAAATCCGATTTGATGATATTTCAATGAAATAAAATAAAGATAAGTTTGATCGATAACCAAATTGGTGTAGCAAAAGAGTAAGTATGCAAGTATAAAATATCTGAATAGTGCAGAGAATATATTGTAAGTTTTGCTTTAGTGATTAAAGATATAGATGTTGGAAGAGTATGGGATCGTGAGTACACAATCAAGTAGTTAGAAAGACTAGTAGCAAGTAATAAGAAAATAAAAGAAATAAGAGTTATGGTTATTTTCAAAGTTCAAGTATGCTTAATTAGTGTTATAAGTAATTCATGTTTATATAGAAACTTAATTTAGAATTTGTTTGTGCTTGTACGCTCAAGTTATGAGCATGTTTACTTACTGAGTCAATATGACTCACATCTCTTCAGTTGAAATTTTGCAGGATAGTAGCTGTAGTTCGGTGAAGACTTTGGTGACGGTGGATCGCCCCATTTGCAGTCTATGGAGTCCTGGGTCGAGCATGGGTCCTCACGGCCCTTTGTTTAGTTTTTGTATTTGTATTCTTTTTTGTATAAGTTGTGTAATAGTATAGTTTCATTTGAGTTTTGGCCGGAGGCCAAATAGTTTATATTTTGTTTTTTGAGTTCAGGCCTGAGGCCTTGATGTTGTGTTTCCGGCCTGAGGCCGAGATGATTGAGTTCTGATTGTATGTGGATGCTGGCTACGGGCCAGGTTACATGATGTTACGAATACATCATGTCGAAATTTCGTTAGAAATAGAGGCTTATGGAGATGGGTTCTCCTGTCTCCTGCCGGTAACATTCCTGGCTTAGGCGGGATGTTACAAAGTTGGTATCAGAGCATGGTTTAAGAGTCAGTCGGTATTATGGTCTAGAAGTCAATGACTGCAACTGCGGGGATCCAGCTGTCGGAGATTGTCTTCAGTTTGGTAAATACCATATAGGTCTTTGTATGTATCTTTTATGATTGTTTGATATGATTTGATCTTATTATTAAGTGCATGGTTTGCTCGTTTATGGGTCCATGGGTGGCTCATTATTGGTACATAGATTAGTTATCTCCGTATGGGAGGAGATTGAGATGAGATAGTACTCTTACGCCCGTTTTAGATAAGAGAGTTAGTAAGAATGAGATAGTACCAGTATAGGGCCCTTGTGAGGCCAGAGGATTCAAGATCAGAACCAGAACGATACAGCTAGAGATAAGAACCAGATTAGTATAGTCGGAGTTGAGATACAAACCAGTATAGTCAGATTAAAGTAATAGATGAGCGATTGTGGATTCTAGTCTATAGATGGTGGTTAGTTTACAGTTGAGACAGAGAAGTGATATCAGCAGAGTTTAGAAAAGGATAGTTTCGGCATATGTGACCGGGTATGAATCAGCATGCATAGTGACGGAGAAATTTCGAGGACGAAATTTTTATAAGGAGGGGTGAATGTAACATCCCGGATTTTCAGAACTGTTCCAGGAGATTCCCGGACGACTGTTTTAGTCTCGGATCATAAGGATGAGGAAGAATAAGAGTTTAAGTGAGGTAATATGAGTTGGAATATCATTTTATGAATTTTCGTCGCGTTGGAAAACACGTGGGATCAAAAGCCAGTTACGCGATTTTCGTTAAACGCGTAAAGTTTATGGTTTTGGACACGAACTGAGCAAACGAACTCCGAATGAGCTGATTTTTGGACCATTGGACTCGTTTTTCCGATTCGAACAACTTTCGTGTTGAACACTTTTCGAGAATCATATCAGAAGGGCTCCGAAATTGCGAGTTTCTAAAAGGTTCTAGAACATGGACTGTTTTGTAATTTTCCCAGGGACTAAAATGATATTTTCTTGCCAAGTATATAAGGCCCTGAAGTTTTAATAAATTGAAAAATGGCAAATCCTTTACATTTTCCTCCACCCGACCCCATCGGTCTTCTTTTCCCCCCTCTCGGTTTTGTGGTCGCGCCGGCGGCCTGCGGCCACCGTCTGCCGGCGCGACCACCCAGAGCGAAGCCCCGGCCACCGCGCAGCTAGTGGTGGCCGGCGTTGAGGCTGATTCGCCGGCGGCAGAGAGAAACGGCGGAGAGAAGGGGCGCATGGTGGGTTGATCGGTTCCGGCTCGTCGGGCCGTTTCACGGGCCGTGCCACCTACCAAATCGAAGCCCTCGACGAGTACTACGAGTGTGCGGAGGCGGTTTTGCCGAACAGCGGCTGAAATTACGCAAAACGAGGGAAAGAGCGTCGATGAACAGTAAACCCATTTTGAACGGTAGCTCCGATCGGAATTCCGTCGACACCAGCGCGTTCGTATGGCCGAGGGGAGTCCGAATATGGCCTCGGAATTTCGGTACGACCTTCCGATCAAAATCTCATATTTTCAAGTATATCGTTTTTTATTCGGATGTTTCCGGTAGTTTCATAAATTAGTGAATTGCATGTTTATGAATTGAATATGTTTATATATGTTAAAACGATAAATGTGGTAGAATCCGGGGTGAAACGGACGAAATATGATCGATCCGGTAGTAATAGCGAGATTCCGGTAAAACGGCGTTTCTCGCGCGATTGGGCGTAGATAGTCGTAAATGTAGTTATGATGTAATTATGGTATTGCGAGGGTTGTTGGGTAATTTCGGTTTAGTTCGGAGGGTTCGAGACCTTTCCGTAGCGTTTGCGGAAACTTTTCCGCAAGTTTTACCGCAAACGCGCAAAATGAGAATTCGATGTATCTAGTCAGTTTAGAATAGTATAGAAAGACATGTTAGAGTAGTGGAACTTTAACCATAAGAGTCGGTGAGGATTTGAGGATTTCGAGAGAATCCGTAGTTTATTGTTGATAAGTAGAAAGTTCCCCAAATAGCGGTTCTGACGTATGATGTGTTTTGTCTTGACAGATCGGACCCGATTCGAGGGCACTCGCGTAGCCAGGTAAGTAACTCATGCTTTGTTTACTTAAGAAGTATCGTTGCACAAAAGTAGAATAATAATGAGTTATATATATATAGCACAATGTGAGAAACTAAGAAATATAGATATAAATATGTATATAAAGATGATCGTAGGAGACAGAAGCTAGTGGACTGGTATAGATAAGAGTAAGCAATTGCATGTAGGAATATAAGTAAAAGGTAAACAGGGGTATTCAGAGGCAAAGAGAAATATACATAGGTATGAACCGGTTTATGTATATACAGATGAAACAAGTGAATGATAGTTATAGTTACGAATATAATTTAATAAAACCTGAGTATGGGGGGTTTGTAGAAAAACTACACCCTAGGGAATGGGATTACAGTTATAAATGAGATAATCATATATGATTTAGTGATATGAATGAAAGTCTGTATTTTATGCATTGTATAAGAATATTAGTATGCATAGATAAATAAGTAAGCTTGTATATAGTAAGTGAGTTTTGTGTACAAGTATCTTGATGTATGTTTAAATGAACATAGAATATGTGTGCATATGAATATATGTAAATGAGTTCTTTGAGCACAAGCTGATAAATGGGAAATGGTTAAATAAGTTTAAGAACTGAGAATTCGAAGTTTGTATATAGGTGATGTTTATTATAGTAGAAGAACTTTGATTGTGTGTGTGTATGAATTTAATTTATGCAATGTATGATTGTGAGCCACCAGCACGGTAAGTTAAAGAGGTAAGTTAAGTTATGATGGTTGAAGGTGTGCATATATATATATATAGATAAAAGTAGCATGTTTTGGTTTGAACAACATTCTGTTAATATTTAAGCATATAGTTTGTAAGATCATTATAGAGGGATTCATGGCTAAAGTAGAGAGAAGCATGAGAGATGCGTGTATGCATGTGCGTGTGTGTGTGTGTTTAAGTTTTCAACGGTTGAGCATACGACAACAATGTTTTTCAACATTTCAAATGTTTTAAAGAAAGATTTCAAATGCTTTTGAAAAGAATTGTATTTCAAAAAATGTTTTTACAGTTTGAGTTACAGATTATGATTTTATGGTTTTCGGGGCATGAGGTAAAAACTCACCCCAGTATGTAACTTAAGACACAGTATGGAATTGACGGATTCAGAAACATGTGCACATGTTGAGGACTGAGGGGACGCTCTCAGATCCTCCAGATGGGCTAGGCGGACGGAGAGATATCACGCCCCTAGACCCCCAGATTATGAGACAGTAGTGGCATGCTTTGGGGGACGGCGAGACGTAACGCCCCAAAGTCATGGTTTTGCACTTCTGCCTCCAGATTGGCATATGAGGGGTCGGACGATACGTAACGCCCTCATATGACCGGGTTTTCCGACAGAGACACAGATTATGGAAATGATTTCAGATCCCAGATTTTCTGATATAAGATTTCCACAGATACCCAGATACCGGTTTTCAGAAATGAGTTTTGAAATATTAAGTTTTCAGAAAACAGTTTTAATGATACAGTTTTCAGTTCAGATACAGATTATAGCTTTAAACACAGTCTCAGATTTCTTTGGAAACAGATTTCAGTTTTCAAGGATGGTTTTCAGTCTTCCGTTTCCGCTTTCAGAAAGAACTCTTTAGAAAAGAAAGTTTTCCAAAAACATCGGTTTTATAAGGAATTCAGAATTTTAATACAGAAATCAGTTTCCGAGTACGTTTTCAACTCAGTGTTATGCATAAATGAAATTATGACTTGTGTTCTAAAAGATATGGTAGATTAAAGTACAGAATGATTTACAAATTCTGCATATAAATCATACTTTCTAGCGAGTTATTTGAGATACATATATTTGATGTGAATGCATTATAGCATTAGTATTCCTCGCATGTGAGTTCTTCAGAAAACATTATAAGTAACAGTTCATAAATGCATGACATGATTGCATCAAAAGATATGTAGGGTTGATTTTGGTATGTGCCATGTTTATATAGAAGTGTCATTTTAGAAAAGTTTTCTGCATGATAGCATGATCTTATTTCAAAGTTATGTATGTTAACGATGATTATGAGTTGTATGTTTTCTTAGAAAGAACTCATCGAAATGATGATAGTTCGTGGAGAAATGGTAACATATTCATGTACTTATGAAGCTAGTATCTAATTTATAAGATAGTCAAAGATGAATGTTTAATAGAAAAGATAGTTTATAAATCCGATTTGATGATATTTCAATGAAATAAAATAAAGATAAGTTTGATCGATAACCAAATTGGTGTAGCAAAAGAGTAAGTATGCAAGTATAAAATATCTGAATAGTGCAGAGAATATATTGTAAGTTTTGCTTTAGTGATTAAAGATATAGATGTTGGAAGAGTATGGGATCGTGAGTACACAATCAAGTAGTTAGAAAGACTAGTAGCAAGTAATAAGAAAATAAAAGAAATAAGAGTTATGGTTATTTTCAAAGTTCGAGTATGCTTAATTAGTGTTATAAGTAATTCATGTTTATATAGAAACTTAATTTAGAATTTGTTTGTGCTTGTACGCTCAAGTTATGAGCATGTTTACTTACTGAGTCAATATGACTCACATCTCTTCAGTTGAAATTTTGCAGGATAGTAGCTGTAGTTCGGTGAAGACTTTGGTGACGGTGGATCGCCCCATTTGCAGTCTATGGAGTCCTGGGTCGAGCATGGGTCCTCACGGCCCTTTGTTTAGTTTTTGTATTTGTATTTTTTTTGTATAAGTTGTGTAATAGTATAGTTTCATTTGAGTTTTGGCCGGAGGCCAAATAGTTTATATTTTGTTTTTTGAGTTCAGGCCTGAGGCCTTGATGTTGTGTTTCCGGCCTGAGGCCGAGATGATTGAGTTCTGATTGTATGTGGATGCTGGCTACGGGCCAGGTTACATGATGTTACGAATACATCATGTCGAAATTTCGTTAGAAATAGAGGCTTATGGAGATGAGTTCTCCTGTCTCCTGCCGGTAGCATTCCTGGCTTAGGCGGGATGTTACAAATACCCTTGATTACTTATGTGCCTTCAGACTTAGTGTATGAGTGTCATACACAAGAGAATTTATGTATGAATTTAGTAATCTTAAATAGTCCATAGAGAGCAAATAAAACGGATACTTTGTTTGTGGTTTATCTATCGTTGCTGTCCATTCAATATTTGTATGGTGACCTTGATCTAGGATTGTCAATGTTGAGATATGAGAATGGAGGCACCTTGTATGATGTGATCATATAGGACTGCACCCAGATGGGAATGACATTCTTTTAATATCCGTTAATCAAAGAAAGTCATTTCGATATACTATATATTCATATTTGGATTGATCTTAATCTTGAGTGTACTATGAACTCTTGCATGGCTGATCATGTCATTTGATTTTCAAAAGGTGAGGTTGGTGTAGTAGTCCCGATCAATAGCTACGTACTATAATGGCATGGTTTGTTGTGTAGCTGGGAACCTTTTACACAGACATGGAGTTCACTATTTCTTGGGAGAAGTAGCGGAGTATCTTTCTTAAGGGTTGATTCGATACTTGAACGATTTGAGCGATCAAGTCTTTCTATTACGAAATAGAAAGATTAAAATTCATAATGGTTATGAATAAATTGTTCATTAGAGAATCAATGATACTTAAGGTATAAATAATTAGAGGGGTATAACGGACATTATGACTCGACTCTAATTACGAGATACTCGTGAATGGTCAATTCGTATGTCGTGACTATATCAATGGATATTGACTTGGTTCGGCTTAATATATCATATGCGGCAATGAGAGTGCAACTTCGGGTTTTTAGTGTAATAACCTGGAGTTAATAATTCGGAATATTTAATTAAGAGCTTAATTAATTTTTCGAGATTATTGGATCTCGGAACCGTAGGTCCATTTGGTCCCCGTGCTAGATCGATTTTCTATAACAGATTTAGTATAATTGAATATTCCAATTATATACTCAAAAATGTATAAATATTATTAATAATATTATTTTTTCACACTTGGAACTATATATTAAAAGTTAATATATGGTTTTAATAATTACATGATAATTATTAAAATGAATAAAATTAAATTATATTTGATATAATTTAATAAGGCTAAACTTGAAATTTCCAATTTTGGGTTTTGGAAACCCTTGGTATTATTTTGGAAGTTATGATTTTCAAAAGGATAATTAAATATTTATTTTGTAACATATATTGGCTTTATGAAAATTTAATATTGGAGTTGCAAAAATTAATATTTTTCATATGCGTTGGCCGATATTTTGATTGTAGGAAGGGGGAAGGGTTTGTTTTGTTTGTAAAATTAAACCCTAAGTATAAAAAAGAAAAATATGAATTTTCTTTTCCTAACCCTCTCATTCTTACCCTAGCCACATTTTGTTCTTCTTCCAAATCCTCTCAATTGTTGAGAAAGAAAAACAAAAACAAAAGGAAAACAAAAATCAAAAACAAAAGTTCGAGACATAGCACATTTCGAATGCTAAAATAGTCTGATTTGTGCCACTGTCCGAGGGCTGTTCGGGGGCTGTTTCGGAGATTAAATTTTTCTTAAAACAGTAGCAAAACTTCATTAGTACTGCTGGTTCCATCGATATTCAAATGAGAAGGGCATAAAATTTGTTCAAGTCAGATCCGTGTGCCTAAGACGTTTCCGCTGTGCGAGGAAAGCATTTCCTACAATTGGCATCGAGAGAAAGGTTGGAAAGTGTTCTTAACAATTCTCTTTTTCATTTAAAGTTACTATTTTTAATATGTTTATATGAGTTATAAATATTAATATGCTTGTTTAGATGAGTAGGCACAAAATAATATTCATATGATGAATGTTTTTATCAGTTCATATGATGAATGGATTTTGCATTGGTTGTAAATTTTTTCGGCTCTTATTTTGTAGTTGGTTTTGATTTTGAGATGTAAGGCTATAAGGTGATTTTCTACAATTGTTGTAATTTTATTTTTCGAAGTAAAAAATTCAATTGTTGTAATTTGGAGCACCGTATTCGCAAAAGGAGCCAACACCACCTTGCAGCGGGATTTGAAGACTAAGAGATGCCTTGGTAATCTTATGTACTAATTAGATTAGTATACGAAAAATAAGAGCCTGTTCAATGCAAAATATGTTTTTTTTTATGTTATATGTATGTTTAATTCGAATTGTTTGAATAACATGCCATATAGCTTAGGGTGCCTACTCTTGCATTTCACATGCCATAACATGTTTTAGATGCATTATCATTATATACATGAAATAAGATTTTATGTGATTTAAAATATTTAAATTAGAATATGATATGCATAGAAAAATATTTAATTGGATCAATCGGTTTTATGGTTTAAAAATTTGAATTCTAATATATTGGGCTTTATTAGTATATAATGTATTCCATTGGTATATAGGATGGAAACCCGGAAATAAATTTCATAGCCGAATCCGAATAGACGGTAATGTGGTCTGCACTCGGGATATAATTCTACATACCATTGGATTTTTTAATGCACTAAGATTAATTAAATAGTTTAATATAAATCTTGACCATTTTAGGATTTTAAAATTTTAAACCCATTAGTGTTATAATATTTTAAGAGTTAAAATAAAATTTTTCATTAATACCACCATAATTAAATTAGTTTAATTGAGTAATACTATTACTAGAGACTAATGGAAAATTAGTGATATAAATTTTAAGAGACGAAATTGGTTAGGTCACTAATGTTGAACTAGTGTTAATAACAGTTATGATTTAGCCGCCATAATTTTATCCACACTAGTTAAAATAAAATATTAGATATTTTATATATGGAAACCTTAATTTTTAAAATAATGAGTGAGAGAGGGATATACGACAGTATATCCCGCGATCTCCGTTTTTAGTCCGAAAACATGAGATTCAAAAGGCGCCTTGAGATGGCTTTGCTTTCGCGTCCCTACGGATGGTGTCAATTTTGGGTCAATATCAGGTTTTGATTTTGAGAGGATAGAGATTTTAGATGTATCTTGTGAACTGACTTACCCTACGTCGAAACTTTACTCCTTAAGTCCAAGAATCCTGAAATGGTGGTCACACTCACAAAGGAATAATTTACTATTAATAAAATATCTTGATCGAATGAAACAATAGTTGTTTAATGTAGGAATAAGAGTTATTCTCGTATATATTAATCGACTGAGATTGTCTCGATCTATCATGCAAGTACTTGACCTGCCCTACGGCTGTACTTACTTGACCTACATGACCGGTGCGTAATCACAAGCGTATAACGCAAGCGCACATATCGTTACTAATTATTGATACTATTTATTTACATGTATCTAATTATAGGGAGAAGAGAATGATTGCTTTTGATTGGTTAAATGTGGATTTGATAACTAAAATACTTAAAGACACAAAAGAAAATACTAAGGAAAATAACAAAAGACTCAAAGATCTAGGGTTGTGACTCCACACAATATTATTATAAAGATGAATTGATTTTCTTATATATGTGTAATAAATCAATTTGCTAACCTGGAACACGAAGATATGCAAAAACCTCTTCCGAAGGTCAGATGCAAATACCCAAAATAACCCAATTAATCCATATGTCTATGTTAACCAAATTACCTGGATTCATTAAGATCAAGTCCCAATTGTGGTTACCCCCGCTCGACAGGTATATGTCTATCCTGTAAGGAAATCTATTAAAGGGTTATCTATCCTCAAGGAAGATCGTGGGCTATTGAATTTAAGGCTGAAACCTAAAATCTCTTTTCCAAGTTCATTTTAAGTTTACCACATCAATCTTATTGGTGATCAGGCAACAAAAAGCATTAGGCTTAAGATTCAATAAACAAACTAAAGAATTACCCATAATATAATTAAATCAATTATTAAGCATGTTAATATTGTGCTTCATCACTTCCCTAGAATAAAAATAAAATGCTGGGGGTTAGGGGATCCACCTTTACTATATTTAATTTAGAAATCTCCCTTATTATAATACAGAAATTATCCATGATATTACCAACCGACCATATAGGTGGTATATAATTAAGTACAACCAGCCATAAAGGCGGTATCATTATTTGTCCATAAACTAGCCATATAGGCGGTAATTATCTGTCACCTAAAGACCGGCCATATAGGCGGTGTCATATTATGTCAAATAAATAAAAACAGCCATTAAGGCGGTAATCCTTTTAATTTGAATTATAATTTCCATAATATAATTAAGGGAGATTAATCTAAATTAAAATAATAAAAGCTTCACCATTCCCCAGCGAAAATCTTGTAGGGGTTGGTGCTCAGAGCGCCAATTCCCGGTTGTATTTTTGTTAAATACTTCTGTAAAACGTTATTATCAGTAATAATATATGCAGTTTCTATAATATAATCTAATCGTTTATATGGTAAAGACGTAATGACCTTAGAATGATTAGTCATGGTACAGTTGCAAAAGCGTCGCAACGGACATTGAGTAGTATCATGACGTTGTCATTCTCAGACAGTTCCTGGTCAAGGTTTACACTACTTGGTCAGTAAAGTAAACCCGTTGAGACCGGTACATGTCGTATACTGGAATATATGATTCCAATGGTTTCTCAATGAACCATTAGTCTTGGAGACTAGTATAGACGTGTAGGTGTTTATAGCGGATAAACACTGAACGACTCACCGAAGATTCTTAATGGATGGTACACCAGCGTCAATAAGAATCTTCTTGGGTTGAGTAGCACTTGTGATTCTTAGACTTGAGATGCCATTGTGGGCACATGAGACATCTTCTACACTTAGATGGCAGTCACGTCACCGATCTATTTAGATCAGACCTCCGCCTGTTCGTTGGGTGTAGATAGATCCTCAGGGTGTCCTATGTGTATCAAGATAGGATCCGTCAGTTCTGTGTACCAGAGCATAGGTAGTCCATATGATTAGCAATCAGATAAAACCATGGGCCCGTGGTAAGTTTAGAAGCTAGTTCTAAACATTCTTTTTGAGATTGCTAATAGAATAGTCGACTGGATAGTCCCGATAGAGATTTGACGTTTACATCTATATCTCTGGGATTTATCCGGATACCTGTGACGGAGGAATTATACATTTGCGATGACCTCGACCTGTATGGTTCAGCGAGATTATCCGTGATCATCATAATCTACGGGTGGATAGATTATGGACACGAAATTAGATTTTGTGACGGATATACCTGAACCTAGAGAGTCTCAATAATGAAACATACTCGTTGAGCACTAGAGCAACATAAATAAATAATATTGATTATTTATAAAGTCGTTTAATGGTTAAACGCAAGATACATGCTAAAGAGACTATAGTCATTTCCTTAATTATTGTGTATTTACATTTAATACTTGATTAATTTAAATACACATTAATTAATAGTCAAAATGAGTTATTTGACTTATTTCCTAAATGAATATATGTTTTTAATATTTAATGTAAATATTGTACATATATTTAATATATTTGTATTTGATTAATTAATTAATTATTTAATTGTTAAATGATTAAATTAATTAAAATATAAATATCTTATGTTAGGATAATTAAAGTTAATGACATTAGTTGCATTTGTTGACCAAAATAAATATCTAATAAAGTTGTTTATAAGATATTTGTGCAAGTTGACCAATGAAACTTGAAATGAAATTGAAATTAATTTTCCTTGTTTTTGTCTTTGGTATTTTCGGCCATAGGCCAAATGAACAAGTATAAATTGATTTTCATTTCATTTAACACTTAACCTAATACACTTTATACAAACAAACTCCATTGAAGAAACTTTGAAAGCTTGAGAGAAGAAAGACTTATCAAGAAAAAGCTTGGAATTTAGTAAGTTTTTTAAACTTACTATTAGAGAGGAATATGTTCCTTAGGTTCTAGGCTTCAACATATGTTGTTCTTAGATAATTTCTTTCTTTATTTCTTTGTGTTTTTGTTGATGGAAGTTTGAATGAAGTGTTGAGCATGTATGGTGAAGAAAGAATGTAACTAGTGTAGTTATATGTATTCTTTTAAGGTTTATGAAACCATGTTGCTATTCTAGAGTTGTTGACCCACTCTTAAATGACCTAGATTTGATCTTGAGTTGTTTCATTGTGTTGAGACTTGAATTGGATGAAAGATTGATGATTGAAACATTTGATTTAATGTAATTAGCCTAATTTGTCCAATTTGTGGAAATTGAAAAAATTAGGGTTCTTAACTAATTCCAAATTTGAGGGTTTTCATATATGTTGTGTATTTATGTGTGTATATGATACATATAAAGTTTCATGTTGATTGGATATCATTTGGATGTGTCTTGAAGCATGAAAGTGCAAAATGCACAAATTTGGCACCAAATGGTGCTCTCGTCTTTGTGAGGAATAATTGGGGATTTTGGTTGCTTTGGTGTTTTGATGTTTTGAACATCATAAGTTCATCCTAGAAATGATTTAGAATCATTCAAAATTGATTGGATCAATTTCGGACTAAAACGGACAAAAATACAAAGCAAGGGTATTTCGGTAAATTCACTTAAAATTGTTTTATTGAATTATTTTCATAATTTGATTATTGGAATATTAAATAAATATGTTTATTTAATTTATCCGAGAAAAAGTTTTGAAATCTGAAAATCGGATTTTCACCGCTTCCGCTGCGTTACCGGACTCACCCCCTAAATAACCCCTTCAAAATGGTATCAGAGCAAGTCTGATTCTAGGCCACCTAATATGATTAGCCTTCATTGAATCAATGTTTAATCATGTTTTTTGACTTTATGCATGCTTATTAGGATCTAAACTGGTTAGATTTAGGGTGTATGACACTTAGCGGAAAAATCCCTAATAATAAGGTTTAAATGTAATTTTGTATTTGATGCATGTTATATGGTCCATCTTGTCAATACGGTTTATGAATACTTCTTTGTGACTACATCCGAGACCGTGCCTCTGCTGTGAGGGTGTAGCCGATAAAGATTTATTTATACCGGATGTATATCTGATACTAGATAAATTCAAGTAAAAGCGGAATTCTGAACGTGCCCTAGCTGTCAGGATTACGTAAGTAACTTGAGTTTATCATTGACGAGTATGACCTTGGTACGTCTCCTTGTGGGCCTGCCTTCGTAGCGACAACGAGAAACGGCCAGGACCGGATACTTAGGAGTCATTAGTGAATGATTGACAAATGAGTTGTCTACCTGATGAATATACGTAGGCGAGACCGTGCCTCTGCCGTGAGCCGAAATATATTCACGGGATCCACTTTTCACTATTTATATTTAATTTAATTATTAAATATTTGTATTCTGTTTTGGGATTACAGTATTGCATGATTTAGTGGGAGGGGCATATTAGATTAAAAATCCATGATCTAGTTTATGCTTTTGATATTATATGAAACTGCTTAATTTCTGCTAACCGTTTTTCGTGATCTATATGATAGATTTGCGATGGCGGGTCAATCCAAAAACCAGTTTGCGCGTATGTTAGATGCGAACAAACTGAAAGGCGCTGAAACTTTGCAGACTGTGAATTGGATTTGAGGATTGTCCTCGATTCCAAAAAGTTGGGTTATGTTCTTGAGGGTCCTTTACCCCTTGCAGTGGGTGAGGATGCTTCGGAGGAGGAACGCCAAGTTTTTGAAGCTTGGAAGAATGATGATTTAAGGGTTAAATCATACATTCTTAGTTCGCTCTCTCCGAAACTCAAGCAACAATACTATGGAACATCAGATTCCTATAGTATGATAACGCGATTAAGACAATCGTTCGAGAACCAGGAACAAGTTATTGTTCACAAGGTCGCCATGGAACTGTTCCATGCGCGTCTGGATGAGGGGCAAAGTGTTAGTCCACATGTTCTTCAAATGATCGATTTGATCGATCAATTGAGGCAACATAATCTCATCCTAAATGACATTCTCGGTAGGAGTGTCATTCTTGGTTCTCTGCCAGCTTCATTCCGCCAGTTTGTGATGTACTTCAACATGCACGAGACAGTCTGCACCTACCAGGAGCTACATAGGATGTTGCTCACGGCAGAAGAGGATCTGAATAAAGGGAGTACCGACTCGCCCACCTAGATCTACTTCTCTGTCTGCTTCTTCCCAAGGAATGTCCAAGGGAAAGAAGAAGAAAGGGGAGAAGAAGAAGGCCTTCGGTCCTCCACAGCAGGCGAAGATAGCCAAGCCCAAAAGGGCTTCTGAAGACAAATGCCACCACTGCGGCAAGGTCGGGCACTGGAAGAGGAACTGTCCAGATTACATTGCCCAAGTGAGGAGAGACAGAGCTTCTACATCAGGTACTTTTATTTTTCCAGTTATTGATTTATCTTTGGCTTGTGAAGCCGTTACATCCAGCTGGATTTTAGATTCTGCTTGTCCCATTCATTTTGCAATTCGTTGCAGGTGCTGAAGGAAAGTAGGAAACTGAAGCCTGGAGAGATGCAGTTGCGATTCGGGAGTGGAGACTCTTTGGATGCAGTTGCAGTGGGAGTATGCGAGATCTCATTACCGAATGGGACACTTTTGTTATATGACTGTCATTTTGTACCAGGATGTGTCGCTAATATTATATCACTTTTTGTATTGGATACAGAAGGCTATTGTATTAATATTAAGAATAGTTCTTTGTATTTATATGATAAAAATAATATTCAGATCCTTAGTTGTCCAAACCAGCATGGTCATTATACATTGCAAACTTCAAAAGATATATTAAGTACTGGAGTTAATAAACGTAGTTTACCTGTAATTAATAATACTGAACTTTGGCATATGAGACTCTGGTCACATTGGCGTTAAACGCCTTACCCAATTGGTTAGGAATGGTTTGATATCAGATCTTACCATTGAATCCTATCCAACTTGTGAATCCTGTATTCAGGGTAAAATGACCAAGGCCCCATTTTCTGGTGTTGGTCACCGTGCCACTAACTTACTGGAACTCGTACATTATGATGTATGTGGTCCACTAAGTCAAACTGCTCACAGTGGTTATTCGCACTTCATTACCTTTACCGATGATTTATCACGGTACGGTTATGTGTATTTGATGCGACATAAATCGGAAACCTTTGAAAAGTTCAAAGAGTTCCGAAATGAAGTAGAAAAACAAACTGGTAAATATATTAAATGCCTTCGATCAGATCGAGGCGGTGAATATATGAGTGGTGAGTTCATGGATTATATGAAGGAGAATGGGATTCTCGCTCAATATACTCCTCCAGGTACACCACAGCACAATGGTGTATCTGAAAGGAGAAATCAGACTTTATTGGATATGGTCCGATCGATGTTGAGTTTCACAGATTTGCCTATTACTTATGGGGTTACTGTCTCTTAACAGCCGCACATCTTTTGAATAAGATTCCTTCAAAGGCTGTTCCTACGACACCGTATCAGATATGGTTCGGTAGGAGACCGAATCTTAATTATATTAAGGTTTGGGGTTGTCCTGCCTATGTCAGGGTAACTCAACAAAGTAAGCTTTCGCCTCGAGGGCAAAAGTTTAGGTTTGTTGGATATCCCTCGAACACGAGGGGATATCTGTTCTATGACACCGAGCATCGAAATGTGTTCGTAGCTCGCTTCGCAAAATTTCTAGAAGTAGAATTTTTGTCAGAAGGTGGTGATCATAGACAGGTTGAGCTTGATGAAGTCCAACCTGAAAACAACGAACCAACGGAGGAACCTGAAGTTCAAGTAGATGAAGGACCTTCAACCACACACCTCCGTAGGTCGGAAAGGGTATCTAGACCTCTGAACGCTTGTATTTGATACAAGAAAAGAGTCTGGATGTTCTCTTAGTTGAAGAGACAGATCCTTTCACCTATAGAGAATCGATGTTGGACATCGACTCCGTGAAATGGCAAAGTGCCATGAAATCCGAGATAGACTCAATGCATGAAAATCAAGTTTGGGACTTGATTCCGCTTCCCGAAGGAATTGTTCCTATCGGTTGTAAATGGGTTTACAAGAGGAAGCGCGGGCCTGACGGTAAGGTTGAAACTTACAAGGCCCGACTGGTAGCAAAAGGTTACACGCAGCCACCTGGCGTCGACTACGATGAAACTTTTTCGCCGGTAGCAATGCTTAAATCTATCCGGATTTTGCTTTCTATAGCTGCGTATCATGACTACGAGATTTGGCAAATGGATGTCAAAACGGCTTTTCTAAATGGATTTCTTGATGAAGAAATCTATATGGAACAGCCGGAAGGTTTCACATCCAGCGAAACCTCGGGTATGGTATGTAAGCTTAAGAAGTCCATTTATGGACTTAAACAAGCTTCACGAAGTTGGAATCTTCGATTCGACGAGATATATCAGATCGTCTGGTTTTCTTAAGAATTCGGAAGAATCCTGTGTGTATCAGAAGGCCAGTGGGAGCATGGTCGTATTTTTAGTCCTGTATGTTGATGACATCCTAATCATTGGAATGATTTAGGTATGTTACAAAGCGTCAAAGCATATCTCTGTAAGAATTTCTCCATGAAGGACCTGGGAGAAGCTTCCTATGTTTTAGGGATAAAACTCTATCGAGATAGACAAAGGAGGCTGATTGGGTTATCCCAATCAACGTACGTAGATAAGATCTTGGAACGGTATAGCTTTGGTAACTGTAAGACAGCAAACATACCGTTCAGACATGGGATTCATCTTTCTAAGAAGATGTGTCCACAAACAGAAGATGAGAAGGTTAGAATGTCTAACCAACATTATGCTTCGTGTTTGGGTAGCATAATGTATGCCATGTTATGTACGAGGCCTGATATCAGTTTCGCTGTTAGCGTAACTAGTCGATATCAGTCCAATCCAGGTAATGACCATTGGATGGCCATTAAACATATCCTAAAGTATCTTAAAGGTACTAAGGATAAGTTGATAATATATGGAGGAAACGAACTGCAAGTTAATGGGTATACAGACTCCGATTTCCAATCGGATCCCGATGATAGAAAGTCTACATCTGGATTTGTCTTTACCCTTAACGGAGGTGCAGTATGTTGGAAGAGTTCCAAACAGGGATCTACAGCTGATTCCACCACTGAGGCGGAATATATTGCAGCTTCTGAAGCCGCAAAAGAGGCTGTGTGGATAAAGAACTTTATCACAGAATTGGGAGTTGTCCCAAGTATCGAGAATGCGATTCCGTTATACTGTGATAATACTGGAGCCATTGCGCAAGCAAAGGAACCGAGGGCGCATCAGAAGTCGAAGCATGTGGAACGCAAGTACCACATCATTCGAGAGATCGTGTCGCGAGGGGATATTGTCGTGTGCAAGGTACCGAGTGAAGACAACGTAGCAGACCCGCTGACGAAGGCCATACCTCCGAAGTTGTTTGATAAACACGTGGAGTCGATGGGTATTAGATACAATCGATATTGGCACTAGAGCAAGTGGGAGATTTTGTAGGGGTTGGTGCTCAGAGCACCAATTCCCGGTTGTATTTTTGTTAAATACTTCTGTAAAACGTTATTATCAGTAATAATATATGCAGTTTCTATAATATAATCTAATCTTTTATATGGTAAAGACGTAATGACCTTAGAATGATTAGTCATGGTACAGTTACAAAAGCGTCGCAACGGACATTGAGTAGTATCATGACGTTGTCATTCTCAGACAGTTCCTGGTCAAGGTTTACACTACTTGGTCAGTAAAGTAAACCCGTTGAGACCGGTACATGTCGTATACTGGAATATATGATTCCAATGGTTTCTCAATGAACCATTAGTCTTGGAGACTAGTATAGACGTGTAGGTGTTTATAGCGGATAAACACTGAACGACTCACCGAAGATTCTTAATGGATGGTACACCAGCGTCAATAAGAATCTTCTTGGGTTGAGTAGCACTTGTGATTCTTAGACTTGAGATGCCATTGTGGGCACATGAGACATCTTCTACACTTAGATGGCAGTCACGTCACCGATCTATTTAGATCAGACCTCCGCCTGTTCGTTGGGTGTAGATAGATCCTCAGGGTGTCCTATGTGTATCAAGATAGGATCCGTCAGTTCTGTGTACCAGAGCATAGGTAGTCCATATGATTAGCAATCAGATAAAACCATGGGCCCGTGGTAAGTTTAGAAGCTAGTTCTAAACATTCTTTTTGAGATTGCTAATAGAATAGTCGACTGGATAGTCCCGATAGAGATTTGACGTTTACATCTATATCTCTGGGATTTATCCGGATACCTGTGACGGAGGAATTATACATTTGCGATGACCTCGACCTGTATGGTTCAGCGAGATTATCCGTGATCATCATAATCTACGGGTGGATAGATTATGGATACGAAATTAGATTTTGTGACGGATATACCTGAACCTAGAGAGTCTCAATAATGAAACATACTCGTTGAGCACTAGAGCAACATAAATAAATAATATTGATTATATAAAAAGTCGTTTAATGGTTAAACGCAAGATACATGCTAAAGAGACTAGATAGTCATTTCCTTAATTATTGTGTATTTACATTTAATACTTGATTAATTTAAATACACATTAATTAATAGTCAAAAATGAGTTATTTGACTTATTTCCTAAATGAATATATGTTTTTAATATTTATGTAAATATTGTACATATATTTAATATATTTGTATTTGATTAATTAATTAATTATTTAATTGTTAAATGATTAAATTAATTAAAATATAAATATCTTATGTTAGGATAATTAAAGTTAATGACATTAGTTGCATTTGTTGACCAAAATAAATATCTAATAAAGTTGTTTATAAGATATTTGTGCAAGTTGACCAAATGAAACTTGAAATGAAATTGAAATTAATTTTCCTTGTTTTTGTCTTTGGTATTTTCGGCCATAGGCCAAATGAACAAGTATAAATTGATTTTCATTTCATTTAACACTTAACCTAATACACTTTATACAAACAAACTCCATTGAAGAAACTTGAAAGCTTGAGAGAAGAAAGACTTATCAAAGAAAAAGCTTGGAATTTAGTAAGTTTTTTAAACTTACTATTAGAGAGGAATATGTTCCTTAGGTTCTAGGCTTCAACATATGTTGTTCTTAGATAATTTCTTTCTTTATTTCTTTGTGTTTTTTGTTTGATGGAAGTTTGAATGAAGTGTTGAGCATGTATGGTGAAGAAAGAATGTAACTAGTGTAGTTATATGTATTCTTTTAAGGTTTATGAAACCATGTTGCTATTCTAGAGTTGTTGACCCACTCTTAAATGACCTAGATTTGATCTTGAGTTGTTTCATTGTGTTGAGACTTGAATTGGATGAAAGATTGATGATTGAAACATTTGATTTAATGTAATTAGCCTAATTTGTCCAATTTGTGGAAATTGAAAAAATTAGGGTTCTTAACTAATTCCAAATTTGGGGGTTTTCATATATGTTGTGTATTTATGTGTGTATATGATACATATAAAGTTTCATGTTGATTGGATATCATTTGGATGTGTCTTGAAGCATGAAAGTGCAAAATGCACAAATTTGGCACCAAATGGTGCTCTCGGCTTTGTGAGGAATAATTGGGGATTTTGGTTGCTTTGGTGTTTTGATGTTTTGAACATCATAAGTTCATCCTAGAAATGATTTAGAATCATTCAAAATTGATTAGATCAATTTCGGACTAAAACGGACAAAAATACAAAGCAAAGGTATTTCGGTAAATTCACTTAAAATTGTTTTATTGAATTTATTTTCATAATTTGATTATTGGAATATTAAATAAATATGTTTATTTAATTTATCCGAGAAAAAGTTTTGAAATCTGAAAATCGGATTTTCACCGCTTCCGCTGCGTTACCGGACTCACCCCCTAAATAACCCCTTCAAATCTAACTACTAAACATAAAAGATAAGATAAGAAAAAGAAACTACTACTATTACTGAAAATAAAAATGCATACATTAAATTACTAAAAATAAACACACAAGATGTAATCCTTAAATTCCTTACAAAAACCTAAGGAAAGCATGAGAATTATAAATGAAATGGCTGTTGGAATGTATGCCATAGAGCTACATGTGATGTAAACAGTTTTATGTGTTTTTGAAATAAAACGATGGATTATTCATTTATCAAATTGATTGTTTAATTTTCGCATATTATATATCTTCTTAAATACACTAGATTACTTATGTGCCTTCAGACTTAGTGTATGAGTGTCATACACAAGAGGATTTAAGTCTGAAGTTAGTAATCTTAAATAGTCCATAGAGAGCAAACAAAGCGGGTACTTTGTTTGTGGTTTATCTATAGCTGCGGTCCATTCTATATTTGTATGGCGATCTTGATCCGGATCGTCCATGTAGAGACATGAGAATGGAGGCACCTTGTATGATACGATCATATAGGACTGGACCCAGATGGAAATGACATTCTTATAATATCCGTTAAACTAAGAAAGTCATTTCGATCTACTAGATGGTCATTGTACGGGCCAAAATTGGTCCAGGGGTAAAATTATCTTTCCATTCAAACCCAATGTCAAATAAGGCCCGCAAACAGAAGCCTAGCCAAGATTCTGACCCAAAGCAAGGCCCAAAAAGACTTGATACCACTTTTACATAAGGTTACACACATAAAGTCAAACCAAGGAACATCATAAAACACACCTCAATTCGTTACCAACTATTTTCCTTTTTTCTAAACATGATATATGTCTTCCACATGCAGAGATTAGAGATCCCTGAAATTTCATCTTTCAATTACGTTATGGGACCCCTTTTTCCATGTGCAAAGCTAAAGGTTTCATCTTTCTCCATCTATAAATAGAAACAGAAATCGTAGTACAATTCATCGAAGCCTGAATTGTCACATTCAATTCTTCTGCTCTCAAACAACAGTTCTTAGAACTTCCCATTTCCTAAACATTTGTCACCTCCCTCACGGCCACCCAAAGAAGGTTAAGGTAATAAAAAGCCTTGCTTTCACATTTTACACATTTACATATCGTTTCATACTACTGACTTGGGCGTCGGAGTGTACCCGGAACCCACCACACCGATGGTAGTCTACTCCAGCTCATTCTACTTTGTTTTGCAGGATCGCTAGTGCCCTCAACTTAAAAATTCTGATTGAGGACCTCGGTCGAAATCCAGCGTCCACAATTTGGCACCCACCTTGGGGCCCTAGCGATAATTTGCAGACGAAGATCTCGCATTCTACAAACACTCACAATTCAGTCATTCATGGCTTCAAGCAATGAACAAACACCTGATCCAGTAGCACCACAGCTAGCCATACTTCAGGATAGATTAAAAGCTTTGGAAGAGGAAAATCTAACCATGCGTAACTCCAACATGAACCTTCGAAAACAGTTGGAGCTAATTTCACCCACATCTCAGCATCATAATACCCCAGATCAACCCAACCATGCCACTCCATTTAATCTCTTGGGAGCATTCAACGAAACAACAGATGACAATCCATCAAACGGTGGCAACCAAATGAACCTACCAAATTCTCCAATCGACCAAGCTTAACATGTTGCCATCACCATGAGAAGGGAAATGATAGAATTTAAAGAAGCAGTTATGTCCAGCCTACCCGGGGTGAAACTACCGGTGAAGAAAAGCAGAGCAGGAACCATTTCAGACACTCCCTTCTTGGAGACCATCACTGTTGGGGTTTTAAGGGGGAATATCGGTAACGTAGCGGAATCGCGGAAAATCAAAATTTTTCGATTTCAAAATTTTTCTCAGATCAATCAAATAAACTTATTTATTTAATTATCCAATTATCAAATTCTGAAAATTACACAAGATATCAAATTTCTTGGTAATAACCGAATTGCCCCAAAACTTTGTAAATTGATCATTTTAGTCCAAAAGTTGTCAAATACAATTTTGGATGATTCTAAATCATTTCTAAAATGTTTTTCAACACATCTAATGCATCAAAATCAGATTTCATACAAATCCCCAATTTTGAGCTAATTGTCGTGAACCCCCAAAATTTCCAATTAATTGCAATTTGGTCCCTTTTGTTCAAAACAAGCGAAGATCAAATCCAATCAACCTAAAAGTTTACATACATCATATTCATACCATAATGCATCACATATATGAAAATCCCCAAATTTGGAGCGGGTTAAGAACCCTAATTTTACAATTTCATAAATTGACCAATTTCACCAAATTTACAAAATCCAACACTTTAATCCATTCAATACTTCACCAATCTAGCCTCACCACTTTGAAACAAATCTAGAACAAATCTAGGTCACCAAGGAGTGGCTTACCAACTCTAGAATGGCAACTTGATTTTCTAAAAATCAAAAGTAAAGCTTTGAAACAATTTCAAGCTTACTTACATACTTCAATCTTTCATCAAATTTCACAACCATATAAACACAAAATATAAGATTTAATATAACATCAAAGCATCACAAAATGAAGCTAAGTATATTAGAAACATTTTCTATGTTGAAGACTTTAAAGAAAAACTTACAAAAACAAGATTTTTCCAAGCTTTCTTCTTTAGCCTCCAAACATTTTCTCTCAACTTCTTTTATGTTTATTTGGTATCAAATGAACTTGTTCTAACCCTAAAAGATGAAACAAAACAATATATACTCTCCCAAGATAAGCCTTGGCCGAAAGTGGTGAAAGAAAAATATCTAAACATTTCATTTTTGTTTCATTTAAATTCAACTTGTCAACTTGCAACTTTAATCATCAAACAATTTAATGAATAAAGTAAGTCAACAATTGTAACTCAAAAATATAACAATTATATTTAAATTAGGGTCATGGCCGAATTTTACATGTAGTAATGGAAATAGATATTTTCAAGTTTTAACATCTTAAAACAAATATCTAAGTCATCATCACATTTTTGATAACCTTTTTCCTTTAATGCAAAAGTCAACAATATAAACTTATAATGATTTCCTAACTTTATCATTTCATAAGATATTTATATTTTAATTATATTAATCATTTAACAATTAAATAATTAATTAAATACAAATATCTCAAATATATGTATTATATTTTCTTTAAATATCTCAATTACATATATAAATGATATATGTCAAATACCTTTATTTGACAATTTATTAATGTGTATTTAATAATATCATCTATTAAATACAAATACACATTAATTAGGAAATAACGGTTCGGTCCGTTCGCATGTATTTTTCGTTTAACGTTTAAACGATTTATAAATAATCAAAATTATTCATAAAAGTTGTCCGAGTGCTCTACGAGTATATTTCATTAGTGAGAATCTCTAGATTCAGGTATATCCGTCACAAAATCTAATTTTGTATCCATAATTTACCCAACCGTAAATTATGATGACCACAGATAAACTAGTTGAATCATACAGGTCGAGGTCATTGCATACGTATAATCCCTCCGTCACAGGTATCCGGATAATCCCAGAGATATAGATGTAAACGTCAAATCTCTATAGGTATTATCTCGTCGATGTATCTATTAGCAATCTCTAAATAACATTCGGAACTCACTTCCGAAGTATATTGTGGCCACAGATTTAACAGACTGCTAATCATATATGGACTACCTATGCTCTGTACACAGAACTGACGGATCCTATCTTGATACACACAGGATATCCTGAGGATCGATCCACACCTAACGAACAGGCGAAGGTCTGATCTAAATAGATCGGTGACGTGACTGCCATCTAAGTGTGGAGGATGTATCATACATCCACAGTGGTATCTCAAGTCGAAGGACCACTATGCTACTCAACCCGAGAAGATTCTTATTGACGTTGGTGTACCATCCATTAAGAATATTTGGTGAGTCGTTAAATGTTTATCCACTATAAACACCTACACGTCTATACGAGTCTCCCTAGACTCATGGTTCATTGGGATAAACCATCGGATCAAGTCTCGATATACGACATGTACTGGTCTCAACAGATTTGACTAACCGACCGTGTTAGTGAATCTTGACCAGGAACTATATTTGGTAATATATATTTAGCGGTGACACTTCCTAATGCCAATTACAAACTACCTTTGTAACTGTGTACTGCATTATATATTTTCGGGCCTTTGTCTAATATATACATATCACTAAACCATATTTAGTTTCGATCTAATCGTAATCAGATCGAATATGTATATAAAAACAAGAGGTGCAACCATAAATAAGTAATATTATGGAATATGAGGATGTTCGTCTTCATGAATCATATATAAATACGGTCCAGATTGGCGCTCTGAGCACCAACCCCAACAATCACATCTGTGGAACTACCACAAAAGTTCAGTCTAGCAAACATGAAACTATATGATGGATCCACTGACCCAGACGACCATTTTACCCATTACAAATCCAAAATGATGTCAACTGGCCTGGCTCCTCATCAGTGGGAAGCTGGCATGTGCAGAGGATTCGGAGAAACATTGGGAGGCTCTATCCTTACATGGTTCATCAACCTAACATACAGATCCATCAAGTCTTATCAATAATTAGCAGATAAATTTGTGGAGCATTTCGCCAGCTCTTGCAAACTTGAGAAAACTACTGACGACCTCAACGCTATCCAACAACAAAGGGGGGAATCCTTGCGAAGCTACGTGGCTCGCTTCAACAAGGAAAGGATGACTATTCCAGATCTTCATCAGCCAACAGCTGTGGAAGCTTTCAGAAACGGGTTACTCTCTGAGAGTGGACTCTACAAAAAATTGACCAAATTCTGATGCTACATAATGGACCAAGCCATGGCGCGAGCCCAAATAGAAATCAGGTGGGAAGAAGATAAGAGGAATAAAAGGAAAGACAGTTCCTCCAACTTTCAGAATGAAAGAATTCACCGTGCTTCCAAACGACATAAAGAATTCACAAAGATGATACCTAGTCATCTTTCAGACAAAAGGAATCATAAAAGAAAAGAGCATCAACCCCTCCGTAGAGATTTTGACCGACGACCTCTACCATACAGAGCCCAGAAGAGAGCTCCAGTAGACAAACCGAGGCTACCAGACTATAATTTTTCTATTTCCCCAGGAGAACTGGTTTCGGTTCTTAAGAAGATTCGGAGTGAGGTGAGATGGCCCCCACGTAACAGAGAAAGTTCCAAGAAGAATGACACCAGTAAATATTGCGAATTCCAACGGGACTACGGCCATACTATAGCTGAATACGTAACATTGAGGTTGGAGGTCCTAGAGCTACTGAACAAAGGATTTCTGAAGGATTTACTTACAGAGAAAGGAAAAGCTACCTTAGCCCGAAGAGACGAAAGAGATGGCCAATGAGAGGCTCTAATACCACCTCCACCAATCGAAAACACATTGAATTTCATTTCAGGGGGATCAGAGGTCAGCGGGGTTTCCTACTCAGCAGCCAAACGACATACCAGGGCAGTCATGACGAACATTCCTCACTCTACAATGTCCATGGAGAGGATATTTACCAACCTAATCATGGAGTTTCCAGACGATAATGATTCTGGTAGTATGAATCCACAACGTGATGTTTTGGTGATCTCCTTATAAATGGCCAAATTTATGATCAAGCGAGTACTAGTGGATACATGATCTTCAGCCAACATCGTCTTTGCTACAGCCCTAGCAGATATGGGAGCTGAACTGGAGAAAGTTAACAGACGAACAACGGTGTTAATTGAGTTCAGTGGTGAGTAGAAATTCACAATGGGAGAAATAACTCTTCCAGTCTACGCAGGAGGGATCAACAAGATGACTACTTTCCTAGTCTTAGACTGTCCTTCAGCCTACAATCTTATCATTGGGAGACCATGAATTAACGAAATGAGAGCTGTGTCATCCAAATATCACCAAGTTCTGAAATTTCTTACAAAGTGGGGGATTCAGGAAATAAGGGGAGACATGGCTGCTTCAAGAGGATGTTACCAGACGACATTGAAGGCCAAAATCCATTCCGCATAGCAATTACAGGACGTACCTCATTCATTGGAGCCGAAACTTCCAAGTATTGAAGAACTTGATGAGGTCCAAATTCATTCTGAACATGCGAATCACAAGACGCAAACATGAGCAAACTTTGATCCCAAGCTACGAGCAGACTTGATTCAGTTTTTGTAAAAACGACACAACCAATTCGGATGGTCGCATAAAGACATGACTGGTATTGACCCTGGATTAATTACCCATAAACTCCATGTAGATCTAGACTACCCTCCTGTCAGGCAAAATAGAAGGAAGTTCACCCTAGAGAGGAATCAAATCATCGATGAAGAAGTTCAAAAATTACTACAAAATGGTGCCATTGAGGAAGTCCAATTCCCAGAGTGGCTAGCCAATGTGGTGGTAGTGCGAAAGAAAAATGGAAAATGGAGAGCTTATATTGACTTTACAGACCTAAACAAAGCTTGCCCAAAGGACTCATTCCCACTACCTCATATCGATCAAATGGTTGATGCTACAGCCGGACATGAATTGTTAAGTTTCATGGATGCATATTCTGGCTACAACCAAATCCTCATGCATTCAGACGACCAAGAGAAGACAGCCTTTGTCACCAATAAAGGCATTTTTTATTACAGAGTAATGCCATTCGGCCTAAAAAACGCAGGAGCCACATACCAAAGAATGGTCAACAAGATGTTCTCTCAACATATTGGGAAGACAATGGAAGTCTACATAGACGAAATGCTGGTGAAATCTTCAAAATCTGATCAACATCTTGAGCACTTGGAAGATGCATTCAACATAATGAATAAGTATGGGATGAAGTTGAACCCACCAAAATGTGCATTTGGAGTAGCCTCACGAAAATTCTTAGGATATGTTGTCACACGACGAGGAATAGAAGCAAATCCAGATCAAATCAAATCCATACTTGAAATCCCCTCTCATTCCTGCCCGAAAGATGCCATGCGACTAGCGGGGAGAATTGCAGCTTTAAACAGATTCATCTCCAAGTTGACATACAAGAGTTTTATGTTCTTCTCAGCCATTAAAAAAGTAAAAAAATTTGAATAGACTCCAGCCTGCGAAGAAGCTCTTAAAGAACTCAAGCGGTACTTAACTTCACCACCTCTGTTGTCAAAACCACTCGACAATGAAAGAATTTTCCTATACTTAGGAGTCTCAGATCGAACTGTGAGTGCAGTCTTGATCAGAGAGGAAAATGGGACCCAACTCCCAGTCTACTACGTGAACAAGGCATTACTCGATGCGGAGTCACGCTACTCACGTATGGAAAAACTGGTGTTACCTTTGGTAATGGCTGCAAGGAAGCTACGGCCCTACTTTCAAGGGCACCCAATCACTATTTATTCAGCATTCCCTTTAAGGAGCATACTGCATAAGTCGGAATTGTCTGGAAGACTAACGAAATGGGCAGTAGAGCTGGGACAACACGACATCACTTACCAACCAAAAACAGCAATCAAGTCTCAAGCCTTGGCTGATTTTCTAGCAGCATTCAGTCCCAATCTGAATGTTTCAAAAGATATAGAGGTTAATTCAATCCAGACAACATCATTTTGGAAGCTTTCAGTCGACGATTCCAGTAATAAGAAAGTCTGCAGTCTAGGAATCGTGATCACTACTCATGATGTGATGTACTATGACAAGCAATCAAATATGGTTTTAGGGTTACAAACAATGAGGTAGAGTATGAGGCATTGATAGCAGGACTGAGCTTGGCTAAAGAACTTGGAACAAGGAGGATAGAAGTGAAATCAGACTCTTAATTGATAGTCAACCAACTCCAAGGTTCATATCAAACATGAGATCCTCAAATGGCATCCTACTTACAGAAGGTGAAAGACATCCAGTCGACATTTCAAGAATTTACAATAACCAAAGTCCCGAGAAGCGAGAATACTCAAGCGGACGCATTGGCTACCCTTGGTTCAACAATGCACGGGGACAAACCTCAATCTATTCCAGTAGTACATTTGAATTGGCCAACAATTTGGAAAGAAAACAAGAACGTCATCTCCATCACTTCAGACGACTCATGGATGACACCACTCATGAAATACCTGCAAGAGGGGCTACTTCCAGAAGACAAAACTGAAGCAAGAACATTCGATGGATAGTTGTTAAAAAGGTCGTTCTCTGGACCCTACTTAAAATGCCTTACTCATGATCAATCACAACATTTATTGTCAGAATTACATGAAGGGAAATGTGGAAATCATTCTGGAGGACGTAGCCTTGCTCTACGCGCCCATTCGACATGGTACTATTGGCCTACTATGAGAACTGATTCGGTAAACTACATAAAGAAATGTGAGAAGTGTCAAAGGTTCACCCCAATCTCACACCTTCCTCATGAGAAGTTAAATCCTATCCTATCCCCATGGCTATTCATGAAATGGGGAATGAATATTGTAGGGAAGCTACCAACCGCCCCAGGACAACGAGTCTACATGCTGGCTTTAACGGATTACTTTTCAAAGTGGATTGAGGCATACTCCTTTGCCAAAATACGAGATAAAGAAGTCCAATCATTTGTCTGGAAGAATATCATATGTTGATTCGACATTCCCAAAAAGATTGTGACTGATAATAGGTCACAATTTATCAGCCGACATTTCCAAGACTTCTGCAGAAATTAGGGAATCAAATTAAGTTTTTCAACCCATCGATTCCCACAAGCTAATGGTCAAGCCGAGTCATCCAACAAGACCATTTTAAACACTTTAAAGAAAAGGTTGGAAAAAATGAAAAGATCATGGGCGGATGAACTTCCTGGAGTCTTATGGTCCTACAAGACGACTATCCGTGCCTCAACAGGAGAAACTCCTTTCTCTCTAGCGTTCTGAACAGAAGCGGTAATACCAATTGAAGAAAGCATCCTGTCTCCATGCTACCAATGGATTGATGATGAAGCAAATCAACAACTTATGTATTTGAGTCTGGATACAATCGATGAGTTACGAGATAATTATTCCATTCGACTTGCGGAGCTTCTACAGAAAATGACAAGGTATTTCAACAAGAATTTCAGAAGTAGAACTTTCAAAGAAGGGGATTGGGTACTACGAAGAGTTTTCCAGAATACCAAGGAGATTGAAGATGGTAAATTAGGGCCAAATTGGGAAGGTCCAAACATCATCTCAAAAGTTGTTTGACATAAAGCTTATAAATTATAAACAACAGAGGGGAGATAGGTTCACAATAGTTGGAATGTGATTCATCTCAAACGATTCTACCGGTAACGTTTGCATGCTTTTATTTAAATTGAAAGAATAAAAATAGAATATTGCTTATGTAATTTGATTCGACAAAATAAGAACTCGTTTGAAGATTATCCCAAAAACATCATTAAAACTGATTTCATTGTTCAAACAAGGCTATTAATTACATAAAGTTAAAATTATAATTAGTTTTAATTTTCCAGAACTATTTCTTCGGGGGTACATTCGGCAGCAGCATCCACATCAAAAGCAGGAATCTCTTGAACTGATACAGCCGGTTTGACCTCCGTTCAACCAACAATTTCACTCTCTTTAATTTCAATCACCCCATTTGCTTCTATGATTTCCTTTCCAGAATCCTTCGAATCTACTTCTTCACCATTTCCCTCGACATCACCTTCATTTGATGAAGAAAGCCCTGCCACAAGACAATCAGACTCTCGAATCCATTTTTGTGGATCCCACGAGATAGTTTTTCCCTCAAGAAAATCCTTCATCGGATTACTATTTTCCTTCATCATGGATTCGGGAGCAATCCCTTCAATCTGCTCAACCAACTCACCATTCTTCTTCCTCATATTGTCAAGTGCATCCTTATAACCTTCAATTGTAACTTCAGAAGTTTCCCTCTCCATTTAAGAGTAGCCTTCACCTCCTTCAACTCATTTTCCAATTTTTTATTCTTTTTCTCAAATGACGACTTCATTTCAGCCATCTCATTTTTCATTGCTGCAACCAACTTTTCCATTTCTCTCCACTTCCTCAGATTTGATTCGACATGTTGCTGCATGTATAAGTTGCACTCCATTGCCTGAGAAAAAAATTGAGTTAGATATCATTCGACAATAATTATAAAACACATATTTAGCTTACTTACTTGATAAGTTAGAGCAGCCGCCTTCTTCATTGTCTCGACGGGGCCAATTTTGGATAATCTCTGTTCATCATCCTCCAATAAAAGCTTCTTAATAAAAGGATTTAGACTTGACGGGTCCGATATTGCAGTTGACCCTGATGGAATCTTGACAATAATATTGTCAATGTCTTCATCAAATTCAACAGCTTTCCTTTTCCCCCATTTGAAAACTATTTCAATCGACTGCCCCTTAATCTTAGGAGTTCCAGTCGACACAGTCTTTTGTAATTCCGGAACCTCCACCTCTGGCTCTTTCATCGTAAGCTTCCTTGCCTTCTTTCGACTCTTCAACTCATCAATAGATCCTACCTTAACAGGTCTTGACATTATGTCCATTGCGCATAAAATTTCCTTTGGAATTAAAGGCTTTATAAATAACACATTTACGTACAATGCTCGAATCGACCAAGTACAGTAGATGACTTCCAATACGTGTTTACAAAGTGCCAAATGGGTAGATATACCTTTTGATCCAAAGATCTCTTTCCACACTAATGTTGTCCTTAATCTCTTCTCTACCAAGACTATTCTCCAATCTATTTGTTCGACGGGTAGGGCAAGAAGAGCTTTAGTATTGGATAAGATCGGGGGAGTTCTATCGAATAATCTGTTTCGAAATGGACCTGCAGAACAAACAATCAACGTGTTAGTTTCATACGACAACCATATTCATTACTTATCACGAGTAAGAAGATGTTATAGTCACTAATTAAACTCCAATATTCTGAGATACGACCCATTCTAGTCGATCCAAATATACCCTCACCCCTCACAAAGAAATAATCTGACTGCCAATTACCCCTATCATTTTTTGGTAGCTCCATTACTAATTGTTCATTCTTTCGGCGAAGATACATTGTATACCTCCCTTTTTCAGTTAAGTGTTCCTTTAGGTAGTATGTGTATACTACATCCTTCACCTCGAAAAATACCCATTGTTCAAAAGCTAAGAATTCAATCGACAACAATATCCTCCAAGCATTTGGCATCACCTGTGAAGGAGCAATCCCATAATGATCCAAAAATTCCCAAGCTAACCTCGGAATGGGAAATCTAAGCCCATCAGCAAACGGCCATACATAAAATCCAATCCACCCGGGGATTTTGTAATCGATTCTTTCAGTTGGCAAAGGTGCTCTCAATTCCATTGAATTAGAGAATCTATACTTACATCTAATATCCAACAGTATACTATCCGTCATACGACTAACATGGTTTTTAGTTAGCAAGTTTGTTGGCTCACTAGTACTAGCTGTTCCACTCGACTCCACGACTGCTGCTAAAGCCCTTATAGGAATTGCATCCACAGGAGTTTCACAGGACAAAATCTTAACTGGCCCTTCCTCGAAATGTTGTTGACGCGACCAGTCCCTGAGAGATACTTCACTAGATCCACTCGACGATACTTCTACGTATATATCTATTTGTTCACCTATGCTGTCTAGAGATTCTCCACTCGATAACTTTTATTCGAAAAATAAACAAACAAATAATTTCTAAGATTTAGGTTTCCTAAGGATCAAATTCTACTCAATTCTCCAAACAAAATTCCACCAAACAATGTATGATTCAAAAGATCCAACAACCTAATTTGGCTAAGAACATTTTGAAGCTACTCTATGAACATTCAAAGGAAAAGAAGAACGCGAAGAAAGTTTTGAAGAGTACATTGGAACCTTGAAGCTTTTCTCCCAACTCGTTGATCTTGTGAATGAAGCAAATGAGCCTATGAGGCCTTTCTTATACTACGTTTGGCGGTTCATTTTCCCGCTAAAATAATTCCTCGTTATTCGCATTAGGTTTTACTCCATTTAATGACGCTTGGAAGATCTAGAAACCTTCAAAAATGTATCATCGAATGGAATAAAGAATTACAATTAGGATTGCTACAACATGATGTCACTTGCTCACTGCAACATCAACAAAATCATTTTCACAAGTGTCTTCACCATTTTACACGAAGACATCAGAAATAAAAATACATGCAATATTATCATTCGACACCGCATCAAGTCAGAGGTGATTCAAGGTTGCTGACATTCAAGTCAACATTTAAGCAACCCCCGATACAAGTTGCATAAATCACTCGACACTATGTCTGACGTAAAATCAATACCCTTGGAATATAGATTCGACACAATATTTATACAAGGCTTTGCACAAGGTCGACTTGTCATTCGACATAGTGCTTAATGAAATGAAGACACTAAAAGAAGGTTGCATTCGACACAACTTAAAAGTCATAACAAGCATTCGACATGAAATCAATAGACCGGGGACATCCCCCATGGGACTCATGTCGAGTCAAGTTGAAGACCTGGACTTCCTCTGTCCAGTCGACACATGTCGTATGAAATGTACTCCTGAACCTTCTTCTGGTTCAGTCGACCGGGGAAATCCCCAATGAGACTCATGTCGAGTCAAGTTGAAGACCCGGAATTCCTCTATCCAGTCGACGCATGTCGTGTGAAATATTCTCCTGAACCTTCTTCTGGTTCAGTCGATCGGGGACATCCCCCATGAGACTTATGTCGAGTCAAGTTGAAGACCTGGACTTCCTCTGTCCAGTCGATGCATGTCATGTGAAATATTCTCCTGAACCTTCTTCTAGTTCAGTCGACCGGAGACATCCCACATGAGACTCATGTCAAGTCAAGTTGAAGACCTGGACTTCCTCTGTCCAGTCGACGCATGTCGTATAAAATGTAATCCTGAACCTTCCTATGGTTCAGTCGACCGGGGACATCCCCCATGAGACTAATGTCGAGTCAAGTTGAAGACCTGGACTTCCTCTGTCCAGTCGACGCATGTCGTGTGAAATATTCTCCTGAACCTTCTTCTAGTTCAGTCGACTGGGGATATCCCCCATGAGACTCATGTCAAGTCAAGTTTTAGACCAGGACTTCATCTGTCTAGTTGACGCATGTCGTGTGAAATGTACTCCTGAACTTTCTTCTGGTTCCGTCGACTGGGGACATCCCCCATGAGACTCATGTCGAGTCAAGTTGAAGACCTGGACTTCCTCTGTCCAGTCGATGCATGTCATGTGAAATGTACTCCCGAACCTTCTTCTGGTTCAGTCGACCGGGGACATCCCCCATAAGACTTATGTCGAGTCAAGTTGAAGACCTGGACTTCCTCTGTCCAGTCGACGCATGTCGTGTGAAATATTCTCATGAACCTTCTTCTGGTTCAGTTGACCGGGGACATCCCCCATGAGACTCATGTCGAGTCAAGTTGAAGACCTGGACTTCCTCTGTCCAGTCGACGCATGTCATGTGAAATATACTCCTGAACCTTCTTTTGATTCAGTCGACCGGGGACATTCCCCATGAGACTCATGTCGAGTCAAGTTGAAGACCTAGACTTCCTCTGTCCAGTCGACGCATGTCGTATGAAATATACTTCTGAACCTTCTCCAAAGTTCAGTCTTCCAGGGAACTCCTATGGTTTCCTGTGGAATCAAGCTCCTAAAGCATGAAAAGCTTATTTTGAAGACGCAAAAGATTACTCGACGATCTAATTATTTAAAGAGACTAGTAACCATGTTGAACCAAGTATTGACACAAGGTAACGCTTACAACTGTGTTTTCTTGACACATGCTCTTATATTTTGTTTTGTTCAACACATATAGAAATACTCTTCAAATCAAAAGACTTTTTAACTTAAAGAGTAGGGGACAAACTGTACGGGCCAAAATTGGTCCATGGGTAAAATTGTCTTTCCATTCAAACCCAATGTAAAATAAGGCCCGCAAACAGAAGCCTAGCCAAGATTTTGACCCAAAGCAAGGCCCAAAAAGACTTGATACCACTTTTACATAAGGTTACACACATAAAGTCAAACCAAGGAATAGCATAAAACACACCTCAATTCGTTACCAACTATTTTCCTTTTTTCTAAACATGATATATGTCTTCCACATGTAGAGATTAATGATCCCCGAAATTTCATCTTTCAATTACGTTATGGGACCCCTTTTAACATGTGCAAAGCTAAAGGTTTCATCTTTCTCCATCTATAAATAGAAACATAATTCATAGTATAATTCATCGAAGCTTGACTTGTCACATTCAATTCTTCTGCTCTCAGACACCAGTTCTTATAACTTCCCATTTCCTAAACATTTGTCACCGCCCTCACGGCCACCCAAAGAAGGTTAAGGTAATAACAAGTCTTGCTTTCACATTTTACACTTTTACAGATCGTTTCATACTACTGACTTGGGCGTTGGAGTGTACCCGGCACCCACCACACCGGTGGTAGTCTACTCCAGCTCATTCTACTTTGTTTTACAGGATCGCTAGTGCCCTCAACTTACAAATTCTGATTGAGGACCTCGGTCGAAATCCAACATCCACAATCATATATAGATTGATCTTAATCCTAAGTGTACTACGAAATCCTGCATGGCAGGCTATATCCTTTGATTTACAAAGGTGAGGTTGGTGTAGCAGTCCCGACCAATAGCTACGTACTTTGGGGGCACAATTTGTTTTGTAGCTGTGAAGATTTTACATAGACATGGAGTTCACTCCTTCTTGCGAGAAGTATATGAGTATCTTTCATAAGGGTTGATTCGGTACTTGAACGATTTGAGCGCTCAAGTCTCTCTATTCCGAATAGAAAGATTAAAATTCATAATAGTTATGAATAAATCGTTCATTAGAGAATCAATGGTACTTAAGGTAAAAATAATTAGAGGGGTATAACAGACATTATGACCCGGCTCTAATTACGAGATACTTGTGAAGGATCAATTCGTATGTAATGACTATATCGATGGACACCGACTTGGTGCGACTTAATATATCATCTGCGGCAACGAGAGTGCAACTTCGAGTTTTTAGTTGAATAACCCGGAGTTAATAATTCAGAATATTTAATTAAGAGTTTAATTAATATTTCGATATTATTGGAGTTTGGAACCATACGTCCATTTGCTCCCCGTGCTAGCTCGATTTACTATAGCGGACTTAATATAATTGGATAGTCCAATTATATACTCACAAAAGAATAAATATTATTAATATGATTAATAATATTAATTATGTCACACTTGAAACTATATATTAAAAGTTAATTTATGGTATTAATAATTATTAAATACAAAATATTAAATTATATATATGATATAATTTAATATGGCTAAGATTGTAATTTCTAAATTATGGGTTTTGGAAACCCTTAATTTAATTTTGGAAGTAATGACTTTCAAAATATTAATCATACATTTAATTTTGTAACATATATTGGCTTTATGGAAAGTTAATATTAATGATTCAAAATTAATATTATTATTATGCTATTGCCGAATTTTGCATGGAGAAAAAGGAAAGTTTTCTTTGATGGCTTTGGAAGTTATGTATTTGTAAAGGCAATTGAATATTTAATTTTTGTAATTTATTTTGTCATTCAATTATTTATTGATGTTACAAAAATTAAAGTGGAAATTCCACAACTTGGCCGAAACTTGCAAGAAAAGAATAGGGATGGATTTGTTTATTTTGGAAACAAATATCCCTAGGTATAAAAAGAAAATTTAATTTTCTTTTTGATCTCTCTCTCATTCTTACTACCCTAGCCACCTTCTTCTTCTTCTCCATTCTCTCAAAAGTTGAAAAACTCTATTGAAGAATAAGAGGAAGAAAAATAAAATATTAAAGTGTGATTAAAATCTCTAAATCGTTTAGGGATTTATTTTGTGAGTGTAGCCCACACTACTTTCTGTTGGTTATGAGTCATAGCACGGAAGACTTTGTGGTGTCAAACAAATCATTATCTTCTTCTAATTCTATAAGTCACGACATTGAGGGTTGGTTTATCTCATTGCCGCAACTTACTTGTGTGATTAGGGCTCGGTTTGTTTTCATTTTAATTCAGAACTTTTGGGAAACACTTGGGGACTCTTTGGGCTGAGTTGGGACTATTTTTGGAGTGAAAAATCATACCTAAAACATCACAGAAGGTCGCTGTTGGATAATATGACCCATAGCGTCACTATTTGTACAGATCATGGTGTTGTTGTACAAATTAACTATGTGACAAAGGAGATTGCACTCTTATCATTTGTGATTAGATCACCTTAGATATATAAATGATGAGAGGTCCCTATGATTTGTTCCTGGACGGAGAATGATATGAGACAATATCAGTCCACGTAGGATAAATCATTAAATATCCCTAGTCGTAGTATTATCGAGACAGGACATCGATAATGCAGAATAGGCTTGTATTGCACTTGTGCGCGTTGTGAGGGCACAACGGCATAGTTCTCATATATTTAAGTATTGGATACTTATGCAAGTGCGATAGGAGGTTGTGTTTCACCGATGGTATGGGAAACAGCTTCGCTCTGGATAGACCCCTCGGAATCCCATTGGTATTATGACTATGTGTCTATGGGAGTCCGACATCAGGGTAGGTGTATTTGGTCTTAACCTGAGACTTGCACCGCTAATACTTACGATAATCGGTAGACTTTGGTCTTGGTGGTACAAGGCTTTAACCGATTCTGCGTACACCACTTCTGGGTTTATCAGAGAGTCGTAGTGTATTGGGTGTGATGTCAAGACGGAAGTATCACTTCAGTCATAGTGGAGATGATGTCACGCAGGATACGGTACTAGTGCTCTTGAGTGATGCGCATCCAATCATGATATTATGACCAGGTCATGAATATCTGATTATAGAGACTAGTTACCAGACATCCGACATGTGCTTCGGACGGGGCAGACACTTATCCAGCCCCAGCCCTAGCACGTGACTATCTGATACTGGGCCGATATACACAATACTACGGTATACTACGCTTGATACAAATCTATATATTCCTGTAAGAATATTTCTGGAGAATTATGTAGGCATGGCGCTTTGCTAGAAGCCAACCTTGTCTTGTGAATCGGTATAACGTAGTAAGAGGTACTTACGTGTTCGGATAGTCCGACGACCGTATTTGCTGCCGACATATCCGGAGATCTCATGGGTCGCTTCCTGAAGATTCACCGATGACGTATGACTCGCACTTTAATTAATCTGGGATTAATTGGAAGAGATAGAAAATTAATCTGGGATTAATTCGATGAGAGAGAAAATTAATCTGGGATTAATTACAGAGATATTTTATCTGGGATAAAATACGTTTAAAGAGAGAGAACGATTAATTTGGAATTAATCGGTAAAATAATATATTCGATATATTATATGAAATTGGATTTCGACGCGGAATTGAAATTGGATTTTAATTCGGGCAAACGAATTAATTTAGAATTAATTCGTTAGCGACGTGAATAGTGAATTCGTTAGGTGTAATCATTTAATTACGACGCGACGGAAAATTCGTTAATTTGGAATTAGCGAACCTGAGCCCGAGAGTGGTTGCGAGCGCATTCGCATTTCGAATTCGAGTGCGGCACGTAAGTCACATCAAGCGTCAAATCGCTAGTCGCATCAATTGTCAAATCACATGTCACTTTGAGTGATGTGACATGATATGTTGTCACTTTAATAAAGTGACTTGATGTGATAGGTAAAAGTAAAAAGCATTGATTGATTGTTGCTTTTTGACTTTTTGGAATAAGGAAAATGTTTAATATATATGTTTATTTATTTTTGGAAAATAAATAATTGATATATGTAACTTTTTCTCTCTCTCTCTTATGAAATATCGGTCCTCTCTCCTTGGACAATGGCTTCACGCCATTTTCATTTTCTCCTCTTCTCTCTCTCGGCTTTGAGCCAATTTCTTCACTCTTCTTCTCCAATTGGTTGGGCGTGAGAAGCATGAAAGAAACTAGTGCTAGCACACACACATGGGTTATATTATGGTGATAGGGAAACGAATTTGTGAGCATGGAAAAGCTTGAAGCTTGGAGCTTCAATGGTGATGACCATGGCTGAATCTTGGAGGTGCTTCAACCATCAAAACCGCACAGCTCACTGCACTTGGAAGCCATTGCCGAGCTCAACAAAGCAAGAAAAAGATTGTGTTCTTTGCATCTCAAACCAATCATTGTGAGTATTTGTTTCCGCCATTATTCCTTGATGTGTTCATGCGATTTTATGCTTGTTTTGGATGATTCTTGGGACCTAATTAGGAACTCAACAATGGTATCTTGAGCCTTGAACAAGCATGAAAAAGTTATGGTTAAAATTGGGTAAAACGAATTTGGGCATGTTTTGATGAAATTGTTTGTTATAGTATGCTTAAATGAGTTGGAATTAATGATTGATTAGATCAATTTGAAGAAATTGTGTTTGGAACAAATTTCCCCAATTTTTTGTGTAGGCCAAAGTTGACAAAATTGGGTAAACTCAATTTGAGCATCAATTGATTAAATTGTTTAGTATAGTATGCTTGAATGAGGTTGAATTGATGTTGTGCATGATCAATTTCATGAATTTGGTTGGATCCATTTTTCCCCAAATTTTGGGCATGAAAATTTGGGTAAACTTGATTTTGAGCATGTTTGATGAAATTGGATGATTTAGAATTCTTAAAGTATGTTTAATTGAGGATTGATTGGATCAATTTGTTGAAAATGAGTTTGGAACAATTTTCCCCAAATTGCTTATGTTGGCCGAAAATTGAGACCCTAATATCTTGGTGAATTTTTGTTTGTTTGATCATTGGATGACTTGAAACAAGTGGGTAATGTTGAATTGAAATTTGATTGGATTGAATTTTGATTTGGAACAATTTTCCCAAATTAAAGTAGGCTTGGCCGAATTCAATTGGATATGAAATTCATTGTGTTTTTTTTATTTTGATTCATTAGATGAGTTTAATTGATTTGGGAAATGATGATTGTGGATTCAATTGGATTGAAACCGAATCGGATTGGAAAAACCCCTAATTACCGAGAACAAAAGCATGTAAATTGGGTTTGATTTTAATAAATTGTGTTGGACACTATTTAATGTTAAAGTGCATGATTAATTAGGCTAATTGATGTTTTAGAAATGTTAATTGGATAATTAATTGTGTATTACACTTAGGTTAATTAATTATGGAATTTGGAATTTTATAAGTTAATTAATTGGGCTTATTTTGGAAATTGGGCTTATAGGTTGTAATTGGGCTTTTGGGCTTGGTTGTACCAAGTTAGGTTTAGGCCAATTTGGTTGGATCCAATTGGGCCCAAAACCGCATCCATAAAGTCCATTATGACTTAATGGACCTTAATTATTTAATTGGGCCTAATGGGCCAAAATTAATTTAAAGGCTTATGGGGGGTAACTCCCGGATTGGATTTTGGTTATCAGTTTGACCCGAGTTGACCAAAAGTCCACGCCTTAAGAAATTAATTAAAAGCCCATTGGACTTTAATTAAATAAACATTAGATGTTAATTGGTCTTTGAGACCCATTGCGATTAAATTTGGAATTTAAGTCGTAAAGGTTCATTAAATAAAGTGTAATATTCAATTTGGAATTGAATAGTGAATTAGTATTAAATACATGTTAAATTGGATTTAATGTGTAGTTTAATTTAATTCAAGAATTCGTACTTTCAGTACTTATTCGCAAAACGAGTTTGACTTGAGCAAAAATCAAATCGTTGTTTGAACATTGGATGATCACTAATTATCAGATTAATTAATTGGATTAGACTGATTGATCACATGCTTGTCCGTCGAAGATGTGTTTGAATCACGAAGCTTTGTTCCATATCGTGTCTTGTCCAAGTTGTGGTTTGTTGGCCAAAGTCAAGACCATCTTGTCCATCGACATTGATTACGAAGCTTTCCATGGTCAATGGGTCGCACTTGACTGGGATCACTAGGTTTGTTGTGCCAAAGCCAAAGCTTAGGTGATTCAGAGGAAAAAGGTTAGGTAATACATTGGATGTATTGGCATATATAAGATATATGTTTAGGATTTGGATATCCGCCTACTGGATCTAGGAATTGGATGAGATCCAATTGATCTTCGAGATCTACCTAGTTAATTATCATACAATTTGTTGGCCAAAGTCAAGATTGTGTGATATTTAACGGGATCCTAGCCCACTAGGAAACACGGTTTCCCGAGTACTCGACAGAGGGTTAGAGGCTCGCCGAAAAATAGTGGGAGGCAAGAATTGAATTTGCAATACTCGTTCAATTACTCGCCATACGCGCTCATTCAAATTATTTCGTCGTTAGATTAAATGTTAGTTGGACTAATATTTAAATTGTTGTTTTAATAATCAGTTGGACTGTATTATATTTGATTATATATAATTGGATTATATTAATCAATATATTTGAATTAATTAATTTCAGTTTACAGTTGATTTTATAGTTGGACTATAGTAATCAATGTAATTGAGGTTAATTAATTTAGATTATATTTGATTATATAGTTGGACTATTATAATCATTATAATAAATAGTACCACAAATCGTTGATTAAATAGTTGGACTATTAGAATCAAGATATAAAAATGAAAGATTAGTGTTTAAGACATAATCCTGGGTGAAAATGTATTTAAACGACTTTAATTTTCAAATTGGGAATAAATTTCAGGATGGTCCTGGAAAAATAATAAGTTATTTTATTTGATAAAATAACGTATTATGCCTAAGCCCAGAGTTAAGCAAATAGTAGAGCATAATCTTTGGAAGATCATGTAATGATAACTTAAGTGCTTAATCCATTATGTTTGTCATAATTATGTTCACAGCTAGTATTAAAATTGGATTTTAGATACTTAGTGTGGTACATAAAATATATATATTGATGTTCAGAATCTCTTTTGAACAGGATACTGACTTCAATTGAGATTTATCTGCGAATTGAAAACGGGACGAAAGTCGCTGTTTTAACCGTAGATATCTGAATTTAGGAACTACCTTCGGGTTAGTAGTACTTAAATTTAGAAACTGAATGCTAGTTTGACTAGAAACATTATCTCTATATCGCGTATAACCCGCTGCGGGTGTACCTTTATATTCTAGAACACTAAAGTGTTTCATTATATAAAGATGATATTGAGATAAACACATTAGATGTGAATAACAGGATTTATTTTTTGAATATAAATAATATCTCAAATATATAACATGACAAATAAATAGCTCAAATTGATTTGATCAGTTAAGAAACTTAATTGTGGCATAGTTGTCAGGGACACTGATAAACAAGAATCGTATATCCGCACTTTTGAAGAGCGGATACCAGGACTGATTTGATTCCATTCAACAAATAAGTCTACGAATCTAGTCTATTTGGGCAAAGTGCCTAAAACACTATTTACTTGGTAAAAGTGTAAATGCCACCGATCTGTTAGCCCTACTTCATAGTGAAGCAAGTGGGCCCATGTCTAGCTAGGCTAGATATGGATATGAATATTTCGTGACCTGTACGGATGTGGCATCGCGTATGGTTATGTGTTTCTTTTGAAACACAAATCGGAAACTTTTAGAGTTTCGACACGAAATAGACAAATAGATCGGCTAAAGTATTAAACCGTCACGGTAAGACCGTAATGAATAATACTTAAACAATAAGTTTCTAGTATATTGAAAGAGTATAATATTCTTTCAAATAAGGACTCCTCCCGGAACACGTCAGTTTGATGGTGTGTCCGACAGATTAACCGAATTTTGTTAGACATGATAAGGTTAATCACGAGTCGCTCTGAGCTACCATTTCCTTCGACGGATATGCTAAACAGTGCAAGAACTTATTTTGAATAAGGTTCCATAAAATCTGTTTGACAGATTACATATTAGATATGAACGGGAAAGAAACCGGGTTTCTCATTCCTGATAATTTGGGTATGCTAGGCATATGTTTGGATGATACCAAACTAAAACCCAAATAGGATAAGTGCCAAATGTAGGTCATCCTAGGGATACCGTAAGTATTGTACTTATACACCTCACAAGAGAACAATTAGATGTTGCTCACCATACGTTTTTCCTGATAGGAATACCGATATGCAGTGGTAAGTGGGAGGATAGTATAACTCGATGGAAATCGGAGTAATACTGTTCAAGGCACCGAATCTTAATGGAACACAAATAGTTCATCAAGGATGAGACTATTACCATTAATCTTCGAATACACAAGAACCGCGTAAGTCGGACAGAGTCGGAAAACAACCTGGGGTATGGGTTTCTGATCTAACTTATAAAGATGTGAATCTTATTGAGGAATACCAACTGACTACGTATGAGGAAGTGATACAAGATATCAACTCCCCAATTATGGCAAAGTGCCATATAATCCGAAATGGATTCCATGTATATCAACCAGTTTGGATACTAGTTGATGTACCACAAGGCATTGTGCCTAATGGTACTTAAAAGTCTTCTAGGAAGACATACATGGATGGCAACATACCAACGTATAAAGCAAGGCTTTAACGGAAAGGTATCGTTATCAACATTGTGTTGATTACGATTCAACCTTTTACCTGTTGCCACGGTAAATCCATTTGGATAATGCTTGTTATTCGATCCATGATTGGATTGAAGCAAGCATTAGGTTCTTGGAATTATCGTTTTGATATAATCATAATGATGTATGATTTAATTCAAAACGAAAATAATTCTAGTGTATATATAAGAAGGTTAGTGGGAGCGCACTGACAGTGGCTGTCCTATAAAATAATGATAATACGTCATTTCTTGGAAATGATATTCCCATAAAATAAATATCGGCGAAAGCTTGGCTTTCGAAATACTCTCCTAGAAACCGTACATTGAAAATGTACGAGACCTGGTGTATCATACGCTTTGAGCATATGGATTCACAAACAGGCCAATCCGAGTGATAGTCACTGGATTGATGTTAAGAACATCCGTTAGTATCTTAGAGAACTAAGGATGCTGTCTTAGTCTATGGAGAAGGAGAACTTGAAGTGACTGGGGTCACTGTAGCAAGTTTCCTATAACTGATAAAGACGACTAAAAGTCACAAACGGTACTATATAGTTTGAATAACGGAACAGTGAGCTGGAAATCTTCCGAGCAAGATTCTGTTTCCGAATAAACAACAAATACAGATTATTGCTGCAGCTGAGGCAGCAATAGAAGCTATTTGGCTCGATAATAAATCTAATTAGATTAGATATAGTTCTGTTAGTGGCTGAGCTAAGCGTCAGCACAGACTAAGGAATTAAAGGTCTCATCGACGATCCAGATATATACTTCTATATTCATCTGATTCATTCGAATCATACATCGTGGCGATGTGATGATCATGTAAATCGCATCGGATGATAATCATGCAAATCCGCTGATGAAAACCTTTTCTCAGCAGTTTCAGCCAACCATACATAGTTCGGGTGTTAGACACTCGAGTGACTGGCTATGTGCCAAGTGGGAGATTGTTGAATAATATGACCCATAGCGTCACTATTTGTACAGATCATGGTGTTGTTGTACAAATTAACTATGTGACAAAGGAGATTAAACTCTTATCATTTGTGATTAGATCACCTTAGATATATAAATGATGAGAGGTACCTATGATTTGTTCCTGGACGGAGAATGATATGAGACAGTATCAGTCCACGTAGGATAAATCATTAAATATCCCTAGTCGTAGTATTATCGAGACAGGACATCGATAATGCGGAATAGGCTAGTATTGCACTTGTGCGTTGTGAGGGCACAACGGCATAGTTCTCATATATTTAAGTATTGGATACTTATGCAAGTACGATAGGAGGTTGTGTTTCACCGATGGTACGGGAAACAGCTTCGCTCTGTATAGACCCCTCGGAATCCCATTGGTATTATGACTATGTATCTATGGGAGTCCGACATCAGGGTAGGTGTATTTGGTCTTAACCTGAGACTTGCACCGCTAATACTTACGATAATCGGTAGACTTTGGTCTTGGTGGTACAGGCTTTAACCGGTTCTGCGTACACCACTTCTGGGTTTATCAGAGAGTCATAGTGTATTGGGTGTGATGTCAAGACGGAAGTATCACTTCAGTCATAGTGGAGATGATGTCACGCATGATACGGTACTAGTGCTCTTGAGTGATGCGCATCCAATCATGATATTATGACCAGGTCATGAATATCTGATTATAGAGACTAGTTACCAGACATCCGACATGTGCTTCGGACGAGGCAGACACTTATCCAGCCCCAGCCCTAGCACGTGACTATCCGATACTGGGCCGATATACACAATACTATGGTATACTACGCTTGATACAGATCTATATATTCCTGTAAGAATATTTCTGGAGAATTGGGTAGGCATGGCGCTTTGCTAGAAGCCAACCTTGTCTTGTAATCGGTATGTAGTACGAGGTACTTACGTGTTCGGATAGTCCGACGACCGTATTTGCTGCCAACATATCCGGAGATCTCATGGGTCGCTTCCTGAAGATTCACCGATGACGTATGACTCGCACTTGAATTAATCTGGGATTAATTGGAAGAGAGAGAAAATTAATCTGGGATTAATTCGATGAGAGAAAATTAATCTGGGATTAATTACGGAGATATTTTATCTGGGATAAAATATCGTTAAAGAGAGAGAACGATTAATTTGGAATTAATCGGTAAAATAATATATTTGATATATTAAGAAATTGGATTTCGACGCGGATTGAAATTGGATTTTAATTCGGGCAAACGAATTAATTTAGAATTAATTCGTTAGCGACGTGAATAGTGAATTCGCTAGGCGTAATCATTTAATTACGACGCGACGGAAAATTTGTTAATTTGGAATTAGCGAACCCGAGCCCGAGAGTGGTTGCGAGCGCATTCGCATTTCGAATTCGAGTGCGGCACGTAAGTCACATCAAGCGTCAAATCGCTAGTCGCATCAATGTCAAATCACATGTCACTTTGAGTGATGTGACATGATATGTTGTCACTTTAATAAAGTGACTTGATGTGATAGGTAAAAGTAAAAAACATTGATTGATTGTTGCTTTTTGACTTTTTGGAATAAGGAAAATGTTTAATATATGTTTATTATTTTGGAAAATAAATAATTGATATATGTAACTTTTTCTCTCTCTCTCTTATGAAATATTCGGTCTCTCTCCTTGGACAATGGTCTTCACGCCATTTTCATTTTCTTCCTCTCTCTCTCGGCTTTGAGCCATTTCTTCATCTCTTCTCCAATTTTGGTTGGGCGTGAGAAGCATGAAAGAAACTAGTGCTAGCACACACACATGGGTTATATTATGGTGATAGGGAAACGAATTTGTGAGCATGGAAAAGCTTGAAGCTTGGAGCTTCAATGGTGATGACCATGGCCGAATCTTGGAGGTGCTTCAACCATCAAAACCGCACAGCTCACTGCACTTGGAAGCCATTGCCGAGCTCAACAAAGCAAGAAAAAGACTTGTGTTCTTTGCATCTCAAACCAATCATTGTGAGTATTTGTTTCCGCCATTATTCCTTGATGTGTTCATGCGATTTTATGCTTGTTTTGGATGATTCTTGGGACCTAATTAGGAACTCAATAGTCGCGCAAATAAGGGGCTGTTTTGGGTGCATTTCGGTTGTGTAACGGGTCCAAAATAGTCCATTATTTCACTGCAGTTCAGGGGCGGTTCGGGAACTATTTTGAGAGTAATCAGGGGCTGAAATCTTGTCCGAAACAGAAGCAAAATTTCAGTATACCCACTGGTTGCATTCGGCTAAAGGAAGGGCAAAGCAGAAAAAATTTTCAAGTCCAATCCGTGTGCCTAAGTCGCTTCCACTGCGCGAGGAAAGCGTTTCCTACAATGGCTTGGTATTTATAGGAAAATCTAAAGGCTTCCACCAATTTCTCCACCGATTGATACACCAATTGATCCACCAGACATGGCACCAAATATGGCATCAAACATGGCCCCATATATGGCATCAAACATGGCCCCATATATGGCATCAAACATGGCACCAAACATGCAAGTATGTTTGGTGGAAGTTTGACAATTTTTATTTTTTATTTTTTATTTTATTAATTTTATTTTATATTTTGAAAATGATTAAATAATTACTCAAAATATATTAGATTATTCATTAATTTCGGCCTTCCCAACTTTAGAATTCGAAAATATTTAAATCTTAAAAGTTGTATATCTTTGTGTCCTTGTTAATCTGCAACTTGAATCAGCTCAATCGGATATCGGATGAAAAAGTTATGGCCAGAATACGAAACTTGCGCAAAATTAGAAATTAGGACTGCACTTCGTGACGCGTATAATAAATTTTGGTTTTTGACCTTTTTTTCTCCGGATTTCATTGTTTTAGCCCTGAGTTGATTGCATTAAGTCCCAATATTATTTTTATCTACAAAATAAATAAAAACACATCAAAACGTTCATAAAACTCCAGAAACTATACAAAATATTAGGTTAAATGAGTGGGAAATTGTGATATAATTACCACTCATCACTACCCTACAGCGGTACTTACTTCTGGAATGATAGATTTCCGTGGCATAATAATTCAGTTAGGTTTCTAATACGTTATTCATGGTTCATGCATCATTTTTAATTTTATGCCAAATTTGTTTGATGATTTTAATATGCGATGAATGAATATTAAATGTATGTTTATTTTATTTTTCAGCCATAGGGGATTAAAAAGGAGATTGATCCAATTTTTCCTTATATGGGGTACCAAATTTCAGCCACCAGACCCTGAGGGATCAATGGATAAACTGCCATGGCTAGACAAAAATGCTCTCTCATGCCTTAATGAGTCTGCTTCATGGAAGCCACCATGAAAATTTGGGTGATTGCATCTGGCTGAAGACGTTAAAACTTAGCTCTAGCAAAGAGGTAACCTTTGCATCTGCATTTATTTATTTATTTTATTCATTTATTTTATTTTATTTTATTTACTGTAGATTTATTTTATTGTGTGCTAATTGCATGTTTATTATTTGCATAAGTATTTATGCAAGAGTTCAGTGCAACTTATATAGTCACATAACCCAAATTTTACCGGCATGAACCTGATCAACTTCCTGCCTGATAATGTTGTTTCTTAATCATTTTTCTTTATATTTATCTTAAATTGAGGACAATGCAAGTCTTAAGTGTGGGGGTGTATGCTTGCGCATGAAAATACTTCCGATAATACCTGTTATAAGAAAAAATTATTTAATTTTAGTCCTTGACAGTAAAACATTAGTCCAATGATGATATTGTTTATTTTAGGGTAAAATCTTAGAAATGATAAGTTCTTTAATGTAATTTTATCTGATACATTGAGTAATTGATTTAGGTTAGACTCGTAAGCACTTAATTATGGGTTTCTAACAGTGACAACCTAAGTAGTTGGCAAAGTGACTAGTTGAAGAAATTGCATGTCGATGAATGACCGTTTTCTTATATGTCTATCCTGATTTCTTATGTTATGATGTGTGGTATTGTTAAAAATAAAAAGAAAAAGTATCTAAAGAAAGAAATTAAACCACCTATAACTGAAAAGCGTGAAGCTATCCATGGGCGAGTATTAGGACCACCGTGAGGAGAAATGTTACCTTAAAGGGTAGGTGTGTTAAAAAAAAGAAAAGAAAAAAAGAAAAAGTTGAAAAAAGAAACAAAAAGAGACAAGAAAATGAAAAATAAATCATGCAATGTGACCGGCGTAATCACACGCGTATAACGCAAGTGCACGTATCGTTCAAGTAGTATAAAAAGTATCGATCCCACGGGGACTTAATACTTAAGCTAGTAATTTGTAAGTCATATTTTACGAGTATCTAATGGATTTATTGATTGATTGGGTGGTGATTTTTAAACTTAAAATAAGTTAATAAAAATGACGTGAAAAGAAGTTGAGGAAAATTCAAATTTATAAAACTATCCAGGGTTGTGAATCCTTCCAATATCTTTTAAAAAGATGAAGTGGTTATTTTATGTTTGTGTAATATATTGGTTTACTAACCTGTAACATGAAATTATGCAAAAGCCTCTATCGATGGTCAGCTGCACATACCCAGTGTAATCCAATTAAACCATATGTCTATGTTAACCAAATTACCTAGATTCATTATGATCAAGTTCCAATTGTGGTTACCCCTGCCCGACAGGTATATGTCTATCTTGTAAGGAAATCTATTAAAGGGTTATCTATCTTAAAGGAAGATCGTGGGCTATTAAGTCTAAGGTTGAAACCTAAAATTCCTTTGTCAAGTTTATTTTAAGTTTACCAGATCAATCTTATTAGTGGCCAGTTAACAAGACGCATTAAGCTTAAGACTTAATAAGTAAACCTTTATATTACCCAAACTATAAAATAACCTCTTATAACCCGATGATATTGGAATTCATCACAACCCCAGAGTATAGACTTAGTTACGACACATTTCTAAGGCTAATAAAAGCTTAAATAAAATAAAAGACATAAAGTAAATGCTAGAAATTAAATGCTGGAAATTAAAAATGTAAAAGTACAATAAAAGAAATTGCTGGGGTTAGAGGATCCACTTTTAATATTTCAAAATTGGAAATCTCCTTTATTCTCAATGTTTACCGATTAATTAACCTGACCATAAAGGCGGTAATTTCATTTGTCTCAATTAAATCCAACCTTCCATATAGGCGGTAACAAGGTTATTACCTAAACCAACCATATATGCGGAAACTACGTCTGAAATGAAAAACCGACCATATAGGCAGTAAATAAGGTTGTCACATAAACCGGCTATATAGGCGGTAACTAATTAATCCAAATTTTAATTAATTTAAGGGAGATTAATCAAATTTATTAAATTAAAAGTCTTACCTGTTCACCCCAGCAGAATGAGATTACCTGCTTATGCTGTAAATGAAAACGCACAAAATTTTCTTAATTAAATAGAAAGAAAATAAAAGAACATTTAAATAATATACAAGACACTTTCCTTTATATTTTCATGAAGATTCTCCTCCAAAGAAAGCATGAAAAATTTACAAATTAAGCTTGGTATTTATAGGAAAATCTAAAGGCTTCCACCAATTTCTCTACCAATTGCTCCACCAAACATGGCATCAAACATGACACCAAACATGACATCAAAAATGGCACCAAACATACAAGCATGTTTGGTGGAAGTTTGACAATTTTTACTTTTTTTATTTTATTAATTTTATTTTATATTTTGAAAATGAAATTACACAAAATATACTAGATTATTCATCAATTTCGGCCTTCCAAACTTCAGAATTGGAAACTATTTAAATCTTAAAAGTTGTAGATCTTTGTGTATTCTTTAATCTTGAACTTGAATCAGCTCAATCAGATATCGGATAAAATATTTATGGCCAAAATACGAAACTTACACAAAATTAGAATTTAGGACTGCACTTCGTGACGCGTATAGTAAACTTTCATTTTTGCCATTATTTTGAGTTGATTCCATTAAATTTCAATACTTTATTTATCTGCAAAACACAAAAACACATCAAAACGTTCATAAAACCTGAGAAACTAAACAAAATATAAGGTAAAGGGGGCGGTAAATATTGATATATTTTCCACTCATCACACCCTCAAACATAACATTTTGCTAGTCCTCGAGCAAAACAACTAAATAAAATACAAGTAACAAATAAAATTAAAATAAGCCACTTTCCTAGGGATCACGGTTGCATTTAGCGTTTGCAACAAGCCTTTAAACCCCTAGGTGTCCTTAGTGGACGAGTTATAGTCTCGTGAGTTACAACGACGATACCCACAAACGTCTTATAAAAGTAAAAAGACAGTAAAACTAATGCATACAAAAGCAAAAAGACAAGAGAATAAAGAAGTCTGTGACTAAACAGGTGAAACTTCTACTCTAAGATATTAGTTGTTTTCTTTCTTTCTAAATTACCGAATAAGTAAATTCTCCAAATATTTTTACCATTCTTCATATACACAACCAACAAATATATTAATCAAATCATTTTTCCCACAATAGTCACAAGTGCAGTTGAGAAGAGAGTAATATTTTTGTCCTAAATTTTTATCAGAATTCACACCTTTTTAGCAATGGAATAAATTTTTTTTATTTTTCTTATTTTATCTTTGATTTTTATTTTTTTTATTTATATACAATATCTTCCGTCTATGTAGCGAGCTTTGGGCCAGTGGCTCCCAAACTAGTTGGCTTTAGGACACTAGGTGTTAAGACACCCATACAGACTTAATTACTCAGACTTCTGATATATATATATATATATATATATATATATATTGCAACATCTTCGATCCATGTAGCGAACTTTGAGCCAGTGACTCTCAAATCAGTTGGTTTTAGGGCACTAGGTGTTAAAACACCCATACAGACTTAATAACTCGGATCTCTGACATTTTTTTTACTCCATTGCTATTTATAGATGCTTCATCTAATTAAACTAGAGCACTGAATATTACAAACTTTTCAATTACAGCACATGTCTGTATGTTACCATGCATGTTGATAATACCTGCCAACTGAGCATATGAAGATTCATTTTAGTCAGTTTTATGGAGAATTCACAAATTAAATAATTCAAAAGAAAATAAACAAAAATTAACTTGTTCCGAAATAGGTTTGAGATACGTATCAATAGTGGAAACTCCTTACACAGCTATCTCTCACCAATTTTACCTGATTAATAAAGTTAAAAACAAAAACAAAATATATATTTTTTAATTCTTGTAAAATTTTTCATTTTTTTTTTAAATTTTTCGAAAATTTTTGGAATAAAAACAATATACTATTAACTATTCCCCTCCCCCAAACCTAAATGAGACATTGTCCTCAATGTCTTAAACAGTAGAAGAAGAGTTTAGAAGATAGTACCTGATTAGCTGAAATTCTACATGAAAATTAAAGGTTAAGATCCAGATTTATCCGACACCTCTTACCACGATCGTTCTCGGACCAATTTATCTTTTAAATGATAGGGTCAATTTGTGGTTCAAAGGCTAAGATTTTTAAATCTGGGCCGTTCTAGCAGTAAAAAGGAGTTCTTTTATAGGTTTTGACACGATCCCAATCTCTGGGCATCATCAAGAAACACACAAAGAAAATCATAAAATCCATCAACATTGTACAATCCAAGCGGTTTCTAGTGTATGTTCAAGTTCGCCCAAGATAGCACTATAAAAATTTCCTCCATTGTGCCCAAGCCACCTGGCAAAGCAATAAAAGCATCAGCACTGTTAATCATTTCTACCAGTCGTTCAGACATACCTGGAACGATTAGCTCTCATTTTGATGGTCCAATACAATTTGGCTCCTCCAAGGGTTTTGGGATGATTCCCAAGACTTGACTACCTCTTTCCTGTATGGCCTTTGAAACGATCCCCTTAAGTCCAAGATTGCCACCGCCATATACTAAGTGCATATTCCTTTCAGCTAAGACTCGACCCAATTCTTGTGCTGCCGCTACGTATTCCAGTTTAACACCAACACTAGTACCGCAAAATACACAGATGTCTCATCTTCCTGAAGTGGCTTCCATGTTTTACTCTGGATGCCTTCAAAAGTGCAATGATGAGTTGAATTTATAACACCTGAAAATGGTGAGTAAAAATAATAGCACTAGTACCTACCAAATGACAATTATTAGTTAGACAGTAAAATAAATCGTGAAAGGTCAAAAAGGTCTGGATTCTGTCGGAGAATATAAAAGAAAATAACAAAACAAATCAAAATTATTAGGAAAAGACAAATAGATATAGTATTTACAATAATTTACAACTTGAATGACATCTATGCGTCAGGGACAAGCTTCCCATCAAATTTTCTTATAAATTGGCAAACATGGTATTTTTTAGTTAGATTCCCGAGATTTAATTGTGGTCTTTCTTTTTGGAATGGTCTATGTAATTTACGGATGGCTACATAAACATATCCATTGGGATGCATCTCAAGAGTCGAAGATATATCATCTAAAGACTCCTTACTCAAGCCATCCCTAATGAATTTAATTTTATCTTCACGATTATCAGACACCATTCCTAAAGAACGACAACGAGTTTTACAATTCCAACGTGCATATTTGTAACAAACACCCATTTGCTTAGCTATACGTTTCTTTGAATAGGTGCTTCTTCCAAAACCAGGCAAAAAAGAATTACAAGAATCAGAATACTCACCTGCTAATCGGACCCGTGCTTCCATTACACAACAAATGTCATTAGGAATACCTTTGATCATCAAAAGTCTCATCCGTTCCAAGCGAGTTTTGTAGACTTTCATCAGAGAATTTTGAGGGATAAAAGGAAATTTCTTGTGAAGATTTACGAGAGCTTCTTCCATCCTGAAATGACTCAACTTGTGAAAACTAAACACACAAAATAAAATCACACCAAATCACAATATATACACAAATTACATATGTTGCCTCCCAGCTAGCGCTAAGTTTAACGTTGTCAGCTAGAGGTGACCTTCCGAACATTATGCTGGATCTGAAAGTGTGACACTTTCTTTTTGACGCTCAATTGATTCTCCCTAATAGTGCTTGACACGCTGACTGTTAACCTTGAATATTTCGTTGGTTTTGGGATCCAGTAACTCAACAGCTCTATATGGTAAAACCTGAGTGATCACAAATAGACCTGACCACCTTGATTTCAACTTTCCAGGGAAACGTTTCAACCATAAGTTGTACAACAACACCTGCTGCCTTGGTTCCAACTTTCTGTGAACTATTTTTCGGTCATTCCATTTCTTGGTCATTTCCTTGTATAATCTGGCATTCTCATAAGCCTGTAGGTGAAATTCCTCCAATTCATTGAGTTAGTGAAGTCTTTTCTCTCATGCAGCTTGTGGATCAAGATTCAACTTCTTCAGTGCCTAGTATGCCTTGTGTTCAAGCTAAACTGGCAGATGACACGCTTTTCTAAACACCATTTGATATGGGGAACATACTAATGGGTGTTTTGTAAGATGTCCTATAGGTCCATAATGCGTCATCCAGTTTTGTAGACCAATCTCTCCTTGTTGATCCAACGGTTCTCTCCAAGATTCTTTTGATCTCCCTATTTGAAACTTCAACTTGCCCTTTTGACCGTGGATGGTAGGCTGTGGAAACCTTATGAGTAACTCCGTATTTGGATAGGAGTGCATCAAAGTATCTATTGCAGAAATGTGAGCCACCATCGCTGATAATTGCATAAGGTGTTCCGAAGCGAGTGAAAATATTCTTTTTAAGGAACTTGATCACCACTTTTGAATCATTTGATTGTAGTGGAATTGCTCCAACCCATTTGGAGACATAGTCTACTGCAACCATTATGTATAGGTTTCCGAATGATGGAACAAAGGGTCCCATAAAATCAATACCCCACACATCGAATAGCTATACTTCCAGAATATTTTGCAGCGGTCATTCATTTCTCCTTGAAATATTTCCCGTTCTCTGGCACTTGTCACATTGAAGAGCAAATAGATAAGCATCTTTAAAAAAAGTGGGCCAGAACAAACCTGATTATATGACTTTGGCTGCAGTTTTATTCCCGCTGAAGTGTCCGCCATATGGTGATGAATGACAATGCTGCAGAACACTTTTGACTTCCTTTTGTGGAACACAACACCTCAGTAATTGATCAGCACAACGTTTGAATAAGTACGACTCATCCCAAACATAGTGCCAGACTTCTTTGAAGAACTTCTTCCGTTGCTAAGTTGTCCATTCCAACGGCCATTTTACTGACAATATGTAGTTGACATAGTAAGCATACCAAGGGACATCGTGTTGTTTCATGGAAAATAGATGTTCATCTGGAAAAGTTTCTTTGATTTTCAGTTCTTTGGTAGCTGTTTCTCCATTCTCGAGCCTCGATAAGTGATCTGCCACTTGGTTTTCTGTCCATTTCCTGTCTCTAATCTCCACATCGAATTCTTGCAGAAGAAGTATCCAACAGATCAATCTGGGCTTGGCATCTTTCTTCGCAATCAAATATTTGATTGCTAAATGATCTGTGTAGACTACCACTTTGGGACCCAGTAGATAGGAACATAATTTGTCAAAAGCGAACACAACTGTGAGCAACTCTTTTTTAGTGGTTGTGTAATTAAGTTCAGCTTCATCAGAGTTCTGCTGGAGTAGTAAATGGTGTGGAAAATATTTGCTTTGTGTTGTCCCAATACTGCACCTACAGCAAAATCACTAGCATCACACATCACCTCAAATAGAAGGGTCCAGTCTGGTGCTACTATAATAGGAGCAGAAACCAGCGTCTGTTTTAGGATCTAAAAAGCTTCATTGCATTCTTTGCTGAAGTTGAAAGGCACATCCTTCTCCAGAAGATTGCACAGAGATTTAGCAATCTTTGAAAAGTCTTTGATAAATCTTCTATAAAAGCCAGCATGTCCGAGAAAACTCCGAATCCCTTTCATAGATGTTGGTGGAGGTCATTTTTCAATTGTCTCGATCTTTGTTTTGTCTATCTCAAATACTTTTTGTGAGATTCGGTGTCCAATAACGATGCCTTCATGCATCATGAAGTGGCATTTCTCCCAATTGAATACTAGGTTTGTATCTTCGGACCTTTGTAATACCTGTTCAAGATTTTGCAAGCAATGGTCGAAAAAATTTGGTGGCTAGAGTGTTCCAAGTTGTGATGGAATCTGCTGGAAATGAATGTAGCCAAGGTTTTGCTATGTCTTTCAAGGAGTATCGAAAAACACGCAGTCTCATTGCTTCTTCAGCTATTCGGTTGTAATTGAAAGTGCCGTAAAATTCCAGGAAGTTGTTGATGTGGGCATTAGGATACTCAGTTGTATTTCCTCCAAACTACACTGACTGCTGAATCATCTGAATGCATGTTTTGATGTCACACGCATTTGCTGGTAAGGGAGGAAGTATAATACAGGAAATAAGGTCGTCAACCATCAGAATAGTTCTGTCTCGAACGGGAATTGGTGGTGCAACTTCTAAAGGTTCAGGTTCCATGTTAACAATTGCTTCTTGCCCTTCTCGCCTTTCCCTTCTCAACTGTCTGATGGTTATTTCAATCTCCAGGTCAAGTGATCGGAGTTCAAAGCTTCTAGTTTGTCTCATGTAGTGTATGAGAACCTGATATATAAGAAAATAAAAACAATAAGTAAAAAGAAATTAGATACAATTAAAGGTATCTAACCTCAAAACTAATGGTGTAAGATAAATAAGTCCCCGGCAACGGCGCCAAAAATTTGACCGGTGTAATCACACGCGTATAACGTAAGCGCACGTATTGTTCAAGTAGTATAAAAAGTATCGATCCCACGAGGACTTAATACTTAAGCTATTAATTTTTGAAGTCAAATTTTTACGAGTATCTAATTGATTTATTGATTGATTGTGTGGTGATTTTTAAACTTAAAATAATTAAATAAAAATGACGCGAAAAGAAGTTGAGGAAAATTCAAATTTATAAAACTATCCAGGGTTGTGAATCCTTCCAATATCTTTTAAAAGGATGAAGTGGGTATTTTATGTTTGTGTAATATATCGGTTTACTAACCTGGAACACAAAATTATGCAAAAGCCTCTATCTATGGTCAGCTGTGTTGGGAAGCGGCCGCGAGTGCGCATCGAAAAAATCAAAAAATTATGAGACCGCTATCCATTTGACTAAGACCTATTTGTTTTGATTATTCTACAAACCTAGGCATGTTACTATATATTCTAAGCATAAAAACTCATAAAACATGCAAAGAACATAAACCTAAACATGTTAACTATCATAAGAACTCCAATTAAAATAAAGAAAGAATAAGACTTACTTGAACCGAAGACTCCTCCAGTCCATCCTCCAATATACAAGCTTTTCTCAAAATCAGCAAGCTCTTCCACGTTCCAAAGACCTACCCAAGAGTGTGGCCTCCAAAGCTGCACACACCAAAGCCAAAACTCAACGACAAGACTACGCCTTGAGTGCACGGGTATTTTGTCCTTGGTGCTAGCCTAGGAAAATTCCTCAAAAATTTTAGCTCGAGGTTCCTCTAGTCAATTAGACTTAAGGATCCTCACAATCAGTGGTTAACTATTTAAACTTTAGAGTTGCTCACTTATATAAACCCAAGATATGAAAGGTTTGGTGTAAGAAATTTGTAAAGAATTCTTTAGGTTTATATAGGTGCTCCAAAGACAACAAACTTAATTAAGAATCCGATGTGGGATAAATGTTAATTTAATCTTGGCCATTGGATCTTAATTTAGTGGTTTAATGAGATTATAAAACTCTAATAAGAGTTTGGGCCGAATTGGAATTCAAAACAAATAACAAATAAAAAAATTTACTATTCACATTACTATTCATGTTTTGTTTTTTAATTTATGTATTCCAATTCCCAAAGTGCCCCTATTTTCATTCACCAATCCCTAAGCCACTATGGAACCTCATAAATGATCTGTTCAATAATTAAATACATCGAACCATTTATGAATAAATTCCTATATATATATACTGTTAAATTTATACTGTTCACAACTAACCATTGATTTCGACTTTGTTGTGTGTGACCTTTTGGGTTCCCCTCAAGTTGGACATGAAATGAATTGTGATAATTTAATCGAACATAAATTATCCTCCGATCAGATGGTCGTTCAATTTCAATGACCAAGGTTGACATCTAGCAACATGCCAATGCCCCAAAATGAGAAGGAAAGATATATACCCATTATGTATGTGATTTACTTATGATACGGTCCCTCGCCTCACTATATACCCACCTATTGACCTAGGGTATGGAAAGTGTCTACCCTTATGGTCAAAGGTATGATGTTGATAGTGTCATGAATCATGCTAACCCAAGAATCTCACATGATTCTTCCTCTGTGGCCACAATCTCAAGCACTGATCACACGTACCAACCCACGAACTGGAATACTACTCATATAAGAAAATATTATCCGAGAGAGTGGTGATTCTCTATTGTATCTTTACAAACTTCATGTGTTTCAATAAATCACCCAATCATACCCTTATGACCAGATCTTTTGAACCGGGGAAGGAGAATGTCAAATTTATTTGATCCACACATAAGATTGTAAAGACCTCAAGTCTAAGGACTAGTCATATAATCGATATATGAAAGTTCTCACAGACACATGGGATAAACACTCCATATGAAAACTTTATGCAGTCAGTTCGATGGACACGAGCAACTCATGCATCAATGTGATACACCGAACGGACAGATCTCCGCTAGTAGCCTATGAGATCGGCTACCCCACGTAAGGGCGAATCATATCATCATGCTAGTCTCTCCGTTTTGTGAACGCCAAGATTATTCACAAAAATATGACTATGAACATTTGAGAGTAATGATTCTCTTGAGGCGTGGAAGCCATCATCTTATTACTCCAAGGGCTTTGTTACAGTGTTTGATGATTTACATAATCTATGTAAGATACGTATAATAAAGATTGCTATTTTATTAATTAATGAAAATATTACAAATACATGTACATATAGCCCATCCATAAGTTGGGTATAGGGCATATCCCAAACAATCTCCCATTGCACTGTAGCCAACTAGTATGAATCTGGACACCATACTCTCGACTATTCCTATCATGCTTTTATTGAGTCATCCCTTTAGTTAGAGAATCTGCAAAATTATATTCTGTGGGTATTTTCTCTATAATAACTTCTTTTCTCTCAACAATCTCTCTGATGAGATGAAATCGCCTGAGTACATGCTTGGATTTCTGGTGGAACCTTGGTTCATTTGATTGAGCAATGGAACCCATGTTGTCACAGTATATCGTGACACCATTCTTTATCGCAGGAAGCACTTCCAGCTCCGTGATGAACTTCTTTATCCAGACTTCTTCTTTAGCTGCCTCAGATGCTGCAATATACTCTGCTTCAGTGGTGGAGTCAGCTGTAGTTGACTTCATTGAGCTTTTCCAAGTGAAAGCTCTGCCATTCAAAGTAATCAGATATCCTGTTTGAGATCTGCTGTCATCACTATTGGCCTGAAAGCTCACATCACAGTAAACAATGACTTTCATCTCAGAACAATCTCCGTATGTCAAAAACATATCCTTAGTTCTTATTAGATACTTGAGGATTGTTTTGCCAGCTGCCCAATATTGCTCACCAGGATTTGCTTGATGCCTGCTCGTTATGCTAAGAGCATAAGAGACATCAGATCCTATACATAGCATGGCGTACATGATTGATCCTATTGCTGAAGTATAAGGGATCCTACTCATACGCTCTCTATCTGAAGGAGTATATGGACATTGATCCTATTGTGAAAATTAACTATGTAGTAATGAAATTGCCTTTTACCGTTTTGTAATTTATTTACTTTGATATATAAATGGTAAAAGTCCCTATGATTAGTTCCGGATTGTGATGATATGAGACAGTATCAATCCATAAAGGTTTAATCATTAAATATCCCTAGTCGTAGTATTATCGAGATTGGACATCGATAATGCGGAATAGACTAGTACTGCACTCGTGCATGTTGTGAGGGCACAACGGCATAGTTCTCATATATTTAAGTATAGGATACTTATGCAAGTGCGGTAGGAGGTTGTGTTTTTTACCGATGGTACGGAAAACAGCTTCGCTCTGGATAGACCCCGCGGAGTCCCATTGGTAGTATGTCTGCGTGTCTATGGGAGTCCGCTTCAGGGTAGGTGCATATGATCTTAACCTGAGACTTGCATCGCTAGTACTTACGATAATCGGTAAACTTTAGTTTTGGTGGTCCAGGGCTTTAACGGGTTCTGTGTACACCTCTTCTGGGTTTATCGAGAATCGTAGTGTATTGGATGTGATGTCAAGATGGAAGTATCACTTCAGACATATGGAGAAGATGATCGCGAGGGATACAGAACTAGTACTCTATAATGGTTGCAACCATCGGGATAATATGACTAGGTCAGGATTATCCGATTCAAAGAGACTGGTTGCTTGATGTCCGATATGTGTATCGTACGGGGCAGACACATCTCCAGCCCCAGGCCTTACATGTGATTATCCGATACTGGTTCCATATACACTATACTACGGTATGCTACGCCTGTTATAGATCTTATATTCCAATAAGAATATTTCTAGAGAATTGGGTAGACATGGCGTTTTGCTAGAGGCTAACCTTGTCTTGTAAATCGGGAAAAACGTAGTACTTGGTACGTACGTGTTCGGATAGTTCGACAACCGGATTTACTGCCAACATATCTAGGGATCTCTTGGGTCGCTTCCCGAAGATTCACCAATGACGTATGATTCAAACTCGATTAATCTTGGATTAATTACGGAGAGACTTTATCTTGGATAAAGTACTATATAAAGAGAGAGAACGGTTAATTTGGAATTAATCGTAAAATTATTATATTCGATATAATAATCGAAATTCGATTTCGACGCGAAATTAAAATTAGATTTTAATTCGGGCAAACGAGTTAATTTAGAATTAATTCGTTAGCGACGTAAATAATAATTCGCTAGGCGCAATTATTTATTTAAATTCGATTTAATTAACGTCGCGACGTAAGTTCGGTATTTCGGAAATATCGGACCCGAACGCGTGAGTGCACGTGGGCCCACTTTCATTTGGAAACGTGTGGGGCCCACATGACACATGTCATTATTTGCATTATTTAATTATTGATGTATTGCATGGAGATAATGTACAATGCACTCAAGGGTTTTGCATGGAAATTGAGTGTTTGACACTCTAAGCCTTTGCATGGTTTGTGTCATAAGTTTATTATTATTTAATAAATATTATGGCATAAATATAAATTGATTTTTGTAACAAAAAAATTACATCTCTTCTCCCTCTCAAATTACCGAAACAGTGAGCAAGTTTTGTCTCTCCATTTTCTTCATTTGTTTTGTGGCAAGACTAGAAGAAAGTGTACAAGTTTGGAACTTTAATTCACAACTTTGGCTAGCACCATCAAGGGATCATACAAAGGTGTTATGGGAAACTCATCTTAGAGCTTGGAAGGATCAAACATTGCTTGGAGCTTCTCTTTTCTGCTTGGCCGAATCCTTCACTGCACAAAGGAGAAAGTTTTGTTTCATCAACGCACTCCGCATTCCGATCTTTGTGAGTATGATTCCGCCATACTTCAATATTGTTCATTCTTTTATATATATTTTGCTTGTGCTTTTGATCTTGGGACATGGATTAATTTTTCCAACAATGGTATCATTGAGCTTAAAAAGCATGCAAATATATTAGGATGTTATTTGGGGAAATTGTTGTGAAGCATGATTTGATGAGTTTGCTTGATTAAATATGCTTAGATGTATGTTATATAGATTATACATCATCAATTTCATGGAAAATAAATTGGATTAATTTTTCCAACCCAAATGAGGCTTGGCCGAATACATGCAAGCATGTGGACTAGATGATTTTTTAATTTTAAAGACATTAGATGACTTGAAATAATATGGAATGATGATTTGTAACTCGATTGGATTGAAAACGAAATCGGAACCATTTTAATCACCTTGGCCGAATGCTTGATGGAGTATTAGGGACTTGATTTTTTGATTAAATAATGTTGGACATATATTTAAGATAAAAATATGATTAATGGATTAATTTGATATTTTGGGAATATTGATTAAAGGATTAATCATGAAAATACACTTTAATTAATTAAGTTATAAAATTTGGAATTTTAAAATTTGGTTAATTGGGCTTTTATGTTTAATTGGGCCTTATGGGCTTGATATTGATTTTAAGGCAAATGAGGGTGATTCCTTATTGGGCTTGGAAATTGGGTTTGACCCACATTGACCAAGGCCCAAGCCTAATAAAATCAATAGAAAGCCCATCGGACTTTAATTAAACGGACATTAGATGTTAGTTGGGCTTTGAGACCCAATAGTACTAGATTTGGAATCTAAGTTATAAAAGCACAATAAAAGTGTAAATATTTAATTTAGAATTAAATAATAGGATTAGTATTGAATACGACTTAAATTGGATTTAACGAGTAGTTCGATATAATTCGTGAATTCATACCATAAGTATTATTCTCAAAACGAGTTGGACTCGCGCAAATGCAAACAATTGTTTGAACATTGTATTGTCACCTAATTAAAGACTAATTAATTGGATTTGATTGGTTGTATAACATGCCTTGAATGAATGAATATGGATGTGTTGAATGAATAGTGTATATCGGATGGATATTAGAAGGGAAGGGTAATTTTAGAAATTATTGTAAATTTGGAATTTATAAATTGGACCTGCGTGTCCAGCCTTATCTCTTTATCTCTTTGTATTCTCTTCTCACCTAATTCCCCTCAATGTAAATGAGGTTTCTCTTATTGTATTATGTAATTGGGTAGAAATAGAATAGTGCTAGCGGGGAGAGGAAAGTGAGTGATTTGTTCTAGGAACAGTTGTTTTATATATCCATCCGCATATCACTATTACTTTACTTTACGCACTTTATGATGTTAGAAGCATGCTTAAGGGTGTATGATGATGAGACCTAACAAGATAAATTAATTGGTTGCCAATTACGCGAAAAATCCCTCAAACAATATTAAGCGATTTTCCTTCCGTTGAATGATTCTTTCTCAAGATCCGAAATTGGCATTGGTTTGTTGGCCAAAGTCAAGACCTTGTCAATTGAGGATGTGTTTGAATCATGAGAGTTTTGTTCCACATCGGTGTCCTGTCCAAGTTGTGATTTGTTGGCCAAAGTCAAGATCACTTCTTGTCCATCGACATTGATTACGAAACTTTCCTCGTCAATGGGTCCCGCTTAACTGGAATCATTAGGTTTGTTGTGCCAAAGCCAAGGCTTAGTTGATTCAGAGGAAATGGTTAGGAAAATGTATTGGATACATTGACATATGTATTAGATATATATGTTTCGGACTTGGATGTCCACCTACCGGATCTAGGAATTGGATGGGATCCAATTGATCTTCGAGATCTACCTAGTTAAACATCATACAACTTGTTGGCCAAAGTCAAGGTTGTGTGTTATTTAACGGGATCCTAGCCCACTAGGAAATTGGATTTCCCGAGTACTCAACAGAGGGTTAGAGACTTGTAGAAAATAGTGGGAGGCTAGTATTGAGTTTGCAATTTCATTCAGATACTTAGCTTTACGCGCTTACAAAATTTATTTCGTCAATATTTTAACATTAGTTGGACTAATAAAATGTTATTTTTCTTGTAACAGTTTGACTGTACCCATTTTATCGTTAACTAGATAGTTGGACTATCGTAGTTAAGATGGCAAGCAAGGTAAATGTCCGAGACATCATCATGGGTGACAATGTCTTTAAGGGGATAAACTTTGCTGATTGGGAAATGAACCTAAGGATAGTCCTTGGGGCGGAGAGGATACTGTATACGATACAAAGACCTCTCGGGCCTAAGCCCACTGAGCCACTTGAGCTGGAGTTATGGAAAACTCACAGTGATGATTGTGACACGGCTCAGTCGATCATGCTTGCTTCAATGACTCAACACTTTCGTCGCCAAAATAGGGACTTGGATCCTTATCATATGATGGCAAGATTGCAAGATCTTCACCGCACTAATAAGCGGATGGCGAGGTACGAGTTGGTGAAGAAAATCTTTCGCTCCCGTATGACTGATGGTAGTTCTGTTGAGGTCCATGGGACTCAAATGATAGCCGATATTGATGAACTGGCTAATATGGGTATAGTCTTGGAGGCTGAGCTGGCTATAGATGTACTTCTACAGTCACTACCCGATACTTGGAAACAGATTGTCATCAATTACAAACTGATGAATTCGGATGACACTCTTGGAGAGTTATTGTCGATTCTCAAGGAGTCAGAGAAAGAACTTCTGAAAGGCAACAAGCGCGAGGCGCACTTTGCAACAACATCTCAAACGCCGAAAGCTGGGCTCAAGGCAACTGGGGGTGTTAAGAAGAAAAAGCATAAGAACAAAGGCAAGCCAAGTCAACAAAGGCTTCTGGGAAGCCAAGGGACAAGTCTCAAGATGTTTGCCTGAAATGCGGCAAGAAAGGTCACTGGAAGCGTGACTGCCGCATGAACAAGGGACATAAGGAGGACATACAGGCGGGCAAGGCACCGGCCTCAGGTATGTTTGTTATTGATTGATAAATATGACTACTTCTAGTCTTAATAAAAATTGGATTTTTGATTCTGGCTGTGGTTCTCATATTTGTACTGATGTGCAGGATCTGCATGATAGCAGGAGACTGGCTTCGGGGGAGGTTGATCTACGAGTTGGAAATGGAACTTCTGTTGCTGTTTTGGCCATAAGCACTTTTGTTTTGGAACTGCCCTCGGGGCATGTACTTAAACTTTTGAACTGTTATTATGTTCCTAGTTTAACTAAGAATATAATTTCTGTATCTTTGTTAACCCAGTATGGGTACACTTTTGTATTTAAAAACACCAGGTGTTATTTATATAAAAATGATGCAGAAATTTGCAGTGCTGATGCAAATAATGGTCTTTATATTTTGAATATAAATGAATCTCCAAAATGTAAAATAACAAACAAAAGGCTCAAAATGAGTAATCCAAAGGAAGAAACTTATTTGTGGCATTGTCGTCTGGGACACATCAACAAGACTCGCATATCCACACTTTCGAAGAGTGGGTACTTGGACGGATTTGATCCAAATTCATATGACGTCTGCGAATCCTGTTTATTAGGCAAAATGCCTAAATCACCTTTTAGTGGAAAAGGTGAACGCGCCACTGAACTGTTAGCCCTCGTTCATAGTGACGTTTGTGGGCCCATGTCTAGCCAGGCTAGAGGTGGATATCGATACTTCGTAACCTTTACGGATGATGCATCACGTTATGGTTATGTGTATCTAATGATGCACAAGTCGGAAACTTTTGAGAAATTCAAAGAGTTTCGACACGAAGTTGAAAAACAAACAGGCAAGAGTATTAAAACATTACGGTCGGACCGTGGTGGCGAATACTTAAGTAATGAGTTTCAAGATTACTTGAAAGAATATGGTATTCTTTCACAATGGACTCCTCCTGGAACACCACAATTAAATGGGTGTCTGAACGGAGAAACCGTACCTTGCTTGACATGGTAAGGTCGATGATGAGTCGCACTGAGCTACCTATATCCTTCTGGGGACATGCATTAGAAAGTGCAATTCTTATTTTGAATAAGGTTCCGTCAAAGTCTGTTGAACAGACTCCGTATGAGATATGGACAGGAAAGAAACCAGGTTTCTCATTCCTAAAGATTTGGGGTTGCTGGGCATACGTCAAACGTTTGGAAGGTACCAAACTTGAACCCAAATCAGATAAATGCCTATTTGTTGGATATCCTAAGGAAACCAAAGGATATTACTTCTATTACCCACAAGAGAACAAAGTATTGTTGCTCTACATGCGGTTTTCCTTGAGAAGGAATTCATAAATGCAGTGTTAAGTGGGAGGAAAGTAGAACTCGACGAAAGTCGTAGTGATACTGTTCCTGGCCATGAATCAAGAACGGAACATGAACAGTCCATCCAGGATGAGACTGAACCACAATCTTCAATTACACAAGGACTACGTAGGTCGGAGAGAGTCAGGGTAATACCTGAGAGGTATGGATTCCTGATCTCGCCTCATGTAGATATTAATCTTATTGAGGATACTGAACCGGCTACGTATAAGGAAGCGATACAAGGTATCGAATCCACTTTATGGCAAGAGGCCATGAAGGCCGAAATGGATTCCATGTATACCAACCAAGTTTGGACACTGGTTGATGCACCAGAAGGCGTAAAGCCTATTGGATGCAAATGGGTCTTCAAGAAGAAGACAGACATGGATGGCAACATACAAACGTACAAAGCTGGGCTTGTAGCGAAGGGGTATCGTCAACAACTTGGAGTTGATTATGACGAAACTTTCTCACCTGTTGCCATGATTAAATCCATTCGGATAATGCTTGCAATAGCTGCATATTACGATTACGAAATATGGCAGATGGACGTTAAAACCGCTTTCCTTAACGGAAACCTGTTGGAGGATGTATATGCAACAACCTGACGGTTTTATCGCACCAAGACTTGCAAACAAGGTTTGCAAGTTAAATCGGTCCATTTATGGACTGAAGCAAGCATCGAGGTCTTGGAACCAACGTTTTGATGAGGTCATAATAGAATATGATTTCATTCAAAACGTAGATGATCCTTGTGTATATAAGAAGGTTAGTGGGAGTGCACTGACTTTTATTGTCCTTTATGTCGACGATGTATTGCTTATAGGCAATGACATTCCCATGTTAACGTCGGTGAAAGCTTGGCTTTCATTGAAATTCTCCATGAAAGATCTGGGAGAAGCAGCTTTTATTCTAGGAATAAAGATCTACCGGGATAGATCTAGAAGGCTACTTGGACTCTCCCAGAGTACATATATTGATAAAGTGTTGAAGAGATTCAACATGGATCAGTCCAAGAGGGGACTGTTGCCAACATCACATGGCGTCTTTCTATCTAGGGACATGTGTCCTAAGACACAAGATGAGAGAGACAACATGAGTCGGACTCCGTTCGCCTCGGCAGTCGGATCGATCATGTATGCCATGATATGTACACGACCTGATGTGTCCTATGCTTTGAGCATGTGCAGTCGATATCAGGCCGATCCAGGACAGGATCACTGGATGGCGGTTAAGAGTATCCTTAGGTATCTTAAAAGAACTAAGGATGTTTTCTTAATCTATGGAGATGGAGAACTTGAGGTATCTGGATATACCGATGCAAGTTTCCAAACCGACAGAGACGACTTCAAGTCGCAAACCGGGTACATATTTTGCTTGAATAACGGAGCAGTGAGCTGGAAATCTTCCAAGCAAGATACTGTTGCCGATTCAACAACTGAAGCAGAGTACATTGCAGCAGCTGAAGCAGCAAAAGAGGCAGTTTGGATCCGTAAATTTCTAATTGGATTAGGAGTAGTTCCGTTAGCAGCTGAGCCCGTTCCATTGTATTGTGACAATAGTGGGGCTATAGCACAGGCTAAGGAACCAAGGTCTCATCAACGATCCAAACATGTTCTTCGACGATTCCATCTGATTCGAGAGATCATACATCGTGGCGATGTGAAGATCGAAAAGATCGCATCAGAGGATAATATTGCAGATCCGCTGACGAAGGCTATTCCTCGGGAAAAGTTTGAGCGACATATACATAGTTCAGGTATTAGATGCTTGAGTGACTGGCTATAGGCCAAGTGGGAGATTGTTAGACAGTAATGACCCATAGCGTCACTATTTTGTAAATGATATTGTATTATTGTACAAAATTAACTATGTAGTAATGAAATTGCCTTTTACCGTTTTGTAATTATTTACTTGATTTGATATAAATGGTAAAAGTCCCTATGATTAGTTCCGGATTGTGATGATATGAGACAGTATCAATCCATAAAGGTTTAATCATTAAATATCCCTAGTCGTAGTATTATCGAGATTGGACATCGATAATGCGGAATAGACTAGTACTGCACTCGTGCATGTTGTGAGGGCACAACGGCATAGTTCTCATATATTTAAGTATAGGATACTTATGCAAGTGCGGTAGGAGGTTGTGTTTTACCGATGGTACGGAAAACAGCTTCGCTCTGGATAGACCCCCCGCGGAGTCCCATTGGTAGTATGTCTGCGTGTCTATGGGAGTCCGCTTCAGGGTAGGTGCATATGATCTTAACCTGAGACTTGCATCGCTAGTACTTACGACAATCGGTAAACTTTAGTTTTGGTGGTCCAGGGCTTTAACGGGTTCTGTGTACCTCTTCTCTTGGGTTATCGAGAATCGTAGTGTATTGGATGTGATGTCAAGATGGAAGTATCACTTCAGACATATGGAGAAGATGATCGCGAGGGATACAGAACTAGTACTCTATAATGGTTGCAACCATCGGGATAATATGACTAGGTCAGGATTATCCGATTCAAAGAGACTGGTTGCTTGATGTCCGATATGTGTATCGTACGGGGCAGACACATCTCCAGCCCCAGGCCTTACATGTGATTATCCGATACTGGTTCCATATACACTATACTACGGTATGCTACGCCTGTTATAGATCTTATATTCCAATAAGAATATTTCTAGAGAATTGGGTAGACATGGCGTTTTGCTAGAGGCTAACCTTGTCTTGTAAATCGGGAAAAACGTAGTACTTGGTACGTACGTGTTCGGATAGTTCGACAACCGGATTTACTGCCAACATATCTAGGGATCTCTTGGGTCGCTTCCCGAAGATTCACCAATGACGTATGATTCAAACTCGATTAATCTTGGATTAATTACGGAGAGACTTTATCTTGGATAAAGTACTATATAAAGAGAGAGAACGGTTAATTTGGAATTAATCGTAAAATTATTATATTCGATATAATAATCGAAATTCGATTTCGACGCGAAATTAAAATTAGATTTTAATTCGGGCAAACGAGTTAATTTAGAATTAATTCGTTAGCGACGTAAATAATAATTTCGCTAGGCGCAATTATTTATTAAATTCGATTTAATTAACGTCGCGACGTAAGTTCGGTATTTCGGAAATATCGGACCCGAACGCGTGAGTGCACGTGGGCCCACTTTCATTTGGAAACGTGTGGGGCCCACATGACACATGTCATTATTTGCATTATTTAATTATTGATGTATTGCATGGAGATAGTGTACAATGCACTCAAGGGTTTTGCATGGAAATTGAGTGTTTGACACTCTAAGCCTTTGCATGGTTTGTGTCATAAGTTTATTATTATTTAATAAATATTATGGCATAAATATAAATTGATTTTTGTAACAAAAAAATTACATCTCTTCTCCCTCTCAAATTACCGAAACAGTGAGCAAGTTTTGGCTCTCCATTTTCTTCATTTGTTTTGTGGCAAGACTAGAAGAAAGTGTACAAGTTTGGAACTTTAATTCACAACTTTGGCTAGCACCATCAAGGGATCATACAAAGGTGTTATGGGAAACTCATCTTAGAGCTTGGAAGGATCAAACATTGCTTGGAGCTTCTCTTTTCTGCTTGGCTGAATCCTTCACTGCACAAAGGAGAAAGTTTTGTTTCATCAACGCATCCGCATTCCGATCTTTGTGAGTATGATTCCGCCATACTTCAATATTGTTCATTCTTTTATATATATTTTGCTTGTGCTTTTGATCTTGGGACATGGATTAATTTTTCCAACAAACTTAATTTCATGACCAGTAGGTAAATTACCTCTTTTCGAATCTTCCATTTTGAATCTTTTCAAAACTTTATCTATGTACGTATATTGAGAAAGTCCTAACAATCTCTTATATCTATTACGGTAGATCTTAATACCGAGAATATGCGCTGCTTCTCCTAAATCTTTCATGGAGAAATTCTGAGATAATCATTGCTTGGTGGTTTGCATCATGGGAATATCATTCCCGATGATTAATATGTCATCGACATATACTACAAGAAAGACAATAGCACTCCTACTACTTTTCCTGTAAACACAATGCTCGTTTACATTTTTGATGAAGTCAAATTCTTTGATTGTCTCATGAAATCGTATATTCCAACTTCTGGAGGCTTGCTTGAGTCCATAAAATGATCGTTTAAGCTCGCATACTTTATTTTGATAATCCTTAGATGCAAACCCCTCAAGTTGTGTCATATAGACTTCCTCTACGAGGTTCCCATTAAGGAAAGCTGTTTTGACAACCATCTGCCAAATCTCATAATTAAAGTGTGCAGCTAGTGCCAGTAAAATTCGAATGGACTTTATCATTTCAACAGGCAAGAAGGTTTCCTCATAGTCAATTCCTTGGATTTTTCTATAAACTTTCACCACCAACCTAGCCTTATAGGTTTGGATGTTGCATTATTCATCAGTTTTGCGCTTGTAAATCCACTTACATCCTATGGGTTTTATCCCTTCAGGTGCATCTACCAAGTCCAAGACTTGATTATGATACATAGAGTCTATTTCGGATTTCATGGCCTTAAGCCATTTGACTAAATCAATGTCACGCATTGCTTCGTTATAACTGGTGGGATCGTCATTATCAATGACCTGATATGTTCCTCATCAATAGACCCGACTAAGGTTCCGGTTCCGGAACCAAACCGGAACCTAACCGGTTCGGTTAGGGTTCCTCCCCTAGCCGAACCGGTTCCAACCAGAACCGTACGGTTCCAGTTGGAACCGGTTTGAATTTATAACATAATATATTTTTTAATTTTTTAGATAAGAATTTTATTTGTAATTTAATGTAATTATGCAATGTAATTTAACGTAATTTGTAATTTACATAATTTTATTTGTAATTATGTAATTTTATTTGTAATTATTTTCAAAAAAAATAATTTAATGTAATTATTTGTAATTTAACTTTATTTTCAAAAAAGTAAAAAAAAACTGAATGGAACCGGAACCAAACGGTTCGGTTCCATTTTAGTGTGGAATCGAAATCGGACGATTCGGTTTCGGTTCAAAACCGAACCGAACCGCCGGCCCGGTCTACTCATCAATATGGAAACCATATCTTTCAGGCTTATATATTTCGCTACCAGACCTTCTAAGTTCATGACCTTGTGGTTTTTCCATCGCTGCCCTTTTGACGGGGCCGTGGTTTAGTTCTATGTCAGTTTATTCTTATCGTACCTCATCGAGGTCAAGTCTACTCCCACTATATTTCTTGAGAAGGAATTCATTTTCTAGAAATTTAGCATTTCGTGAGAAAAATGTTCTTTGTTCATTTGGAACGTAGAACACGTATGCTCTTAAGTTCAAGGCATATCCTACAAACTTACATTTAACTACCCTATAATCCAATTTGTTAGTTTGTGTGAGCTTAACATATGAGTCATATCCCCAAACTTTTCGATAACTATGACTAGGACGTTTCCCAGACCATAAATCATATGGTATTTAACTAACAGTCTTGGAAGGAATTTGGTTTAGTAATAGTGTTGCAGTTTCTAAAGCAAGACCCCCAAATGAAAAAGGTAGATCCGTGTCTGGCATCATTGATCGGACCATATCTAATAATGTCTAATTTCTCCTTTCAGAGACCCCATTATGCTGTGGAGTTTCTGGAGGAGTCCATTGGGAAACAATGCCATTTGCTCCCAAGTAATCTTAAAATTCGTTGCTTAAGTATTCACCACCTCGGTCATACCTTAGTGACTTAATTATTTTTATTAAGCTGGTTTTCTACTTCAGTTTTGAAGTCTTTGAATTTCTCAAAGGCTTCAGATTTGTACCGCATAAGGTACACATACCCATATCGTGAGTGATCATCGATAAAGGTATTGAAGTAGGAGAATCCACCTCTAGCGGTGACTGACATTGGTCCGCATACATCAGAGTGTATGAGTTCTAATGTCTCTGCTGCATATTGTCATTTACCTTTGAAGGGTAATTTGGTCATTTTACCAAGTAAACAAGACTCATAAGTTCCATAAGGTTCATATTTGAAGTGTTTGAAATACCCATCCTTATGTAGCTTAGTTAATCTTGTTTCATTGATATGACCTAATCGATTGTGCCATAGAAGTGATTCATTGAGATTATTCGAGTTAACGTTGTATATATTGGAGGCTGAACATTCTTTGTTAGTTTGTAAGACATAGATACCATTATTCAAAATACCAACTCCATATTTTATTTCATTGAAATAAATAGAACATTCATTACAACTTATTAGGCATGAAAAGCCTTTATTACAAGAAATTGAAATGATGTTCTTTACTAGAGAAGGTACATAAACACAATCTTCTAAGTCTAAAATTAAACCATTCGGAAAAACTAATGAATAAGTCCCCATACACAATGCAGCCAGTTTTGCTCCATTACCCATGCGTAAGTCAACCTCCTCATGACGGTGTCTCCTACTGTTTCTTAGGCCATGCACATTGTTGCACAAGTGAGTCCCACAACCGGTGTCAAGCACTCAAGTAGAAGGTTGAGAGTTTTGAGAATATAGTTCAATCATATTCAACATACCTGAAGCATTGGGCTTCTTGGCCTTTTGGGCTTCCCTAGCTTCCTTGGCTTTCAAGGATCTGCAGTCTTTTTTCCAATGACCATTCTTTCCACAAAAGAAACATTTTCCTATTCCATTTTTCTTCTCCACCTTACCATTAGGCATTAGGTGATCTAGAGCCTTGGCTTTGGCCTTATTTTTCTTTCGGCCTCGTGGCTTCAGGTCTGTACCCATAAACATGACAGAGGTTTTAAGCTCCGATTTCAAGTCATTCTCTGCTTGCTTTATCCTCACGTGATTCTTCCACTGTGGCCACAGTCTCAAGCACTGATCACACTTATCAACCCGCGAACTAGAATACTACTCTTATAAGAAAATATTATCTGAGAGAGTGGCGATTCTTTGTTGTATCTTAACAAACTTCCCGTGTTTCAACAAATGACCCAATCATACCCTTATGATCAGATATTTTGAACCGGAGAAGGAGATTTTCAAAGTTATTTGATCCACATATAAGATTGTCAAAACCTCAAGTCTAAGGACTAGTCATATAATCGATACATGAAAGTTCTCACAGACACATAGGATAAACCCTCCATATGAAAACTTTCGACGGTCAGTTCGATGGACACGAGCAAATCATGCATCCATGTGATACACCAAGCGGACGGATCTCTGCTGGTAGCCTATGAGATCGGCTACCCCACTTAAGTGCAGATCATATCATCATGCTAGTCTCTCCGATTTATGAACGCCCAAATTATTCACAAAACTATGGCTAGGAATGTTTGAGAGTAATGATTCTCATAAGGCATGGAAGCCATCATCTTATTACTCTAAGGGCTTTATTACAGTGTTTGATGATTTATATAATCTATGTAAGACATGTATAATAAATATTGCCATTTTATTAATTAATGAAAATATTACAAAATCATTTACATATAGCCCATCCACAAGTTGGGTATAAGGCATATCCCTAACAAGCTGCACATACCCAGAGTAATCCAATTAAACCATATGTTCGTGTTAACCAAATTACCTGGATTTATTAAGATCAAGTTCCAATTGTGGTTACCCCCGCCCGACAGGTATAAATCTATCTTGTAAGGAAATCTATTAAAGGGTTATCTATCCTCAAGGAAGATCGTGGGCTATTAAGTCTAAGGATGAAACCTAAAATTCCTTTGTCAAGTTTATTTTAAGTTTACCAGATCAATCTTATTAGTTGCCAGTTAACAAGACGCATTAAGCTTAAGACTTAATAGGTAAACCTTTATATTACCCAAAGTATAAAATAACCCCTTATAACCCGATGATATTGGAATTCATCACAACCCCAGATAACAGACTTAGTTATGACACATATCTAAGGCTAATAATGTAGGAAACAACTTTCCTTTGAACTGCGGAAGTTGCTTGTGGTGGCACCGGGTCCGGTATGGATCTTCAAAATTTTCTTTGCCTTCTCCCTTTATTGTAGTAGCTAAGATCAGTCCTTTGGTGTCCAACACTTGGATCAACCACTCAATCTTCCAAACTATGACTCGAAACCAACAAACCGAATTGTGGGCTTCACTCACATAGATTAAACCTCTAAACTATTTAGAGATTTAAGATGTCACAATGGCGTTTGGATTTAGGAATTTCACAACACTTGTGAATGCTAGAACTCTCTCTATTTTCTCTCAAATATTTTTTTCACAATAATTGTGCGAATTAATGCAAAGTGTTAGCCTTAGGAACTGAGAGAAATGGCAGAGACTATATTCTCTTACATAAGCCAACTAACCTTGTCATTAAACATCTAATGCTTTCTTGCAATGGCCAACACAAAAATATGAATGCCATACCAAAGCATAAAAAATGTTAAGCTAAAGACAATGGCTTTGTCATTAAGCATTCAATGCTTTCTTTCAATGGAAAAAAAAATATATGGATGCCATACCAAAGCATAAAATGCATTAGCTAATGACAAAACTATTAGGCGTATCCAAGCCACCTAATAAACATGATTGCTTGGATGACATGGTAAGCCATATGGCTTTGTCTCCAATGGTAAATAAAAATCAATATATCAATAATGATTTATTTACCTTCAATTATGTTGTAGTAATTATCTCATAATTATTACTAACTTGATTATCTTATAATCAAGACTTGATTATCTCATAATCAAATAATTCTAGAAAATATTAAGTTAAACTAATTTAACATAGTTTTCATTTGTGACAATAAATATTATTAATCTCATTAATAATATATAAATAAATATAATGTGAACATATAATTAGACAATCTAATTATATTAGGTTTGCTACAGCTAATCAAGCTAGCACGGGAAAAAAATGGATCTACGGTTTCGAGCTCCAATAATTCCGAAATATTATATAAACTCTTTAATCAAATATTACGAATTAATAACTTCTCATTATTCCACTAAAAACATGAAGTTGAATTCCCATTACCGTAGATGGATTAAAAGAACTGAACATTTTCGGTGTCCATCGATATAGTCATTACATATGAATATAGCCCTTCACGCATATCTCATAAATAGAGTCAGGTCATAAGTCCGTTAAAACCCCTCTAAATATTTTGTCTCTTAAGCACTATTGATTTTATAATGAACAATTAATTCATAATATTTATTAATATAAACCTTTCTATTCGCGATAAAAAAGTTGAGCGATCAAATTGTTCAAGTATCGAATCAACTCTTAAAAGAGATATTAATATACCAAGAACTTACGGAGCCAGACTGTTTCCTTAGCTGCTTCAGAAGCTGCTACATATTCAGCCTCCATGATGGAGTCAGCAATATAAGATTGCTTAATTCTCCTCCATACTATAGCCCTACCACCTAGGGTGAACATTGATCCAGATGTGGATTTCCTAGAATCGACACCCGTCTGAAAATCAGAGTCAGTATATCCTCTAGAATCCTATCTTGACTTGTATATACAAGCACATAATTTCTCGTTCTCTAAAGAAACTTGAGAATATGTTTCACCGCTACCCAATGATCTAATCCTGGGTTGGATTGAAACCTATTGACTACTCCCACGGTAAAACAGATGTCCGGTCTCGTGCATAACATAGCATATATATGTTGGTTTCTATTTAGGTCCCAAGATCATAACAAGCATGAAAAACGTGTGTGAATATATCAACGGAGGTAGCGGAATACTCACATCGATCGGTTGAGACGATACGGCAACAAACAAAATGATTTTGGCCTCCATTTCCATGCCCACTGCAGTGCAGTCCACTGCCTTGAAAAATCAGATTTTGAGCTGAGATTTGGAGCTTCAATCTTCTTCTAACGATTCCCGGCTCGTGGGTGGGTTTCCCTAACACCTTCGTATGCCTCTTAGAAGTGTACTAGCACTTGGATCTTGCCACAAAATCCACAAATAGCCTCCTCACTGCTCACGTTTTTCTTGACAGAAAAACAGTGAGTTTTAGCCCCTTGGGCGTGAACATGAAGAGAGAAATGGGAGAGAGAGTTGTCTAGGGTTTTCAAAAATTCATCTAATGAATAATAAAAAAATTACTAAAGTGTAGAGAGAGATTTTTGTTTATATACTTTAGGTAAAACCATTTCACCTTTTACCCTAATCTTGGTAGGTATGGGTAAATGGTTTTCCAAAAGTAAAACAAGGTAGTTGGGTGGTAGGTACACCTACCACACATGGCCCCACATATTTGACTTCAAAATTCAAATATCTCTACGAACATTTGCTGCGGCTCGGTTCCGTTTAATCCGATTAAACGAACTTCCGTCGTTAAATAATTAAATCTAATTTAATTAAATATCAGTGCGACGCAAATATATTACGAACGTCGTTTACGAATTAATTCTAAATTAATTCGTTCGTTTGCATTAAAGTCCGACTTTAATTTCGAAATGAAATCCAATTCATATTAATATATCCGATATATTAATTTTAGCACATTCAAATAAATTAAATAGAAAAATCAAATTTAACTATTAAATTTATTTTACCGATTAATTCCAAATTAATCGCGTTCTCTCTCTTTAGACGATATTTTATCCCAGATAAAATATCTCTGTAATTAATCCCAGATTAATTTTCTCTCTCATCGAAATAATCCCAGATTAATTAAAGTGCGAGTCATACATCATCGGTGAATCATTGGGAAGCGACCCATGAGATCCCCGGATCTGTTGGCAGTAAATACGGTTGTCGGACTATCCGAACACGTAAGTACCAAGTACTACGTTTTACCGATTCACAAGACAAGGTTGGCTTCTAGCAAAGCACCATGCCTACCCAATTCTCCGGAAATATCCTTATAGGAATGAAGGATCTGTATCAGGCGTAGTATACATCGTATAGTGCATATCGATCTATTATCGGATGGTCACGTGCGAGGCCTGAGGCTGGAGTTGTGTCTGCCCCGTACGAAGCACATGTCGGATGTCTGGTAACTAGTCTCTATAATCAGATATACATGACCTAGTCATAATATCCCAATGGCCGCGCAGCACTTAAGAGCACTAATACCGTATCCTACGTGACATCATCTCCACTATGACTGGAGTGATACTTCCGTCTTGACATCACACCCAATACTCTACGATTCTCAATATACCCAGTATTGGCGTACACAGAACCGGTTAAAGCCCTGGACGACCTCAACTAAAGTATATTGATTGTCGTAAGTATTAGCGGTGCAAGTCTCAGGTTAAGACCAAATACACCTACCCTGATTTCGGACTCCCATAGACACACAGTCATACTACCAATGGGATTCCGAGGGGGTCTATCCAGAGCGAAGCTGTTTCCCGTACCATCGGTGAAACACAACTTCCTATTACACTTGCATGAGTATCCAATACCCAAATATATGAGAACTATGTCGTTGTGCCCTCACAACGCGCACAAGTGCAATACTAGTTTTTTACGTATCTATCGATGTCCAATCTCGATAATACTCTGACTAGGGATATTTAATGATTCATCCTACGTGGACTGATACTGTCTCATATCATTCTCTGTCCAGGAACAAATCATAGGGACCTCTTATCATTTATACATCTAAGGTGATATAATCACAAATGATAAGAGAGCAATCTCCTTTGTCACATAGTTAATTTGTACAACAACACCATGATCTGTACAAATAGTGACGCTATGGGTCATAATTGTCCAACAATCTCCCACTTGGCCTATAGCCAGTCACTCGAGTGTCTTACACCCGAACTATGTACGGTTGGCTCAAACTGCTGAGAAAAGCTTTCGTCAGCGGATTTACATTATTATCTCGTCTGATGCGATTTATACGATAATCACATCGCCATGATGTATGATTCGAACGAATCAGATGAATATCGAAGTATATATCTAGATCATTGATGAGACCATTAATTATTTAGCCTGTGCTCGAGCCTAGCTCAGCTGCTAACAGAATTATATCTAATCTAATTAGATTTGTTTATCGACCAAGAAGGCTTCTACTGCCGCTTCAACTGCAGCAACAACCCGCATCAGTTGTTTATTCGGTAACAATATCTTGCTTGGAAGATTTCCAGCTCACTGCTCCGTTATTCAAACTGTATAGTACCGTTGCGACTTTTAGTCGTCTTTATCGGTTATAGGAAACTTACTACAGTGATCCCAGTCACTCCAAGTTCTCCTTCTCCATAGATTAAGACATCATCCTTAGTTCTCTGAGATACTAACGGATGTTCTTAACTTCAATCCAGTGACTATCACTCGGATTGGTCTGATTGTGTCTCCATATGCTCAAAGCGTATGAGACACCAGGTCACGTACATTTCAAATGTACAATTTCTCAGAGAGTTTTTAACAACTTTAAATCTATCCCAATAGATATTTATTCCTAGAATAAAGGCTGTTACTCCTACGAATTCTACGGAGAATTATCTCGAAAGCCAAGCTCTCGCCGATTGTTTTATGGGAATATCATTTCCAAGAAATGACATATATTATCATTATTTTATATAGGACATTCATTGTCAGTGCACTCCCACTAACCTCTTTATATACACAAGAATTATTTTCCTTTTAAATTAAATCATACACCATTATGATTACATCAAAACGTCAGTTCCAAGAACCTTATGCTTGCTTCAATTCAAACATGGATCGAACAACCCGCAAACCTAGTTTGCTGGTTTATTTACAACAAAATCGCCAAGATGTTACATCCTCCAAAAGGTTTCCATTTAAGGAAAGCGATTTTGATCTTTAACTGACACATTTCATAAATGAAATATGTAGTATCAGCAAGCATCATCCAAATGGATTTACCGTGGCAACAGGTAAAAGGTTGAACCGTAATCAACACAATGTTGATAACGATACCTTTTCGTTAAAAGCCTAGCTTTGTACGTTGGTATGTTGCCATCCATGTATGTCTTCCTTGAAGACTTATACTGTACTAGTAGGCATAATACCTTGTGGTACATCAACTAGTGTCCAAACATAGTTGGTATACATGGAATCCATTTTGGACTCATGGCACTTTGCCATAAAAGGGATTCGATACCTTGTATCACTTCCTCAAACGTAGTCGGTTGGTCAACCTCAACAAGATAGACATCTTTATGAGGTGAGATCAGAAACCCATACCCCAGGTTGTTTTCTGATTCTCTCCGATCTACGCGGTTCTTGTGTATTCGAAGATTAATGGTATAGTTTCATCATTGATGAACTATCTGTGTTCCATTAAGGACTTCGTGCCTTGAACAGTATTACTTCGATTTTCATCGAGTTATACCATCCTCCCACTTACCACTGCATATCGGTATTCCTCTTAGGAAAACCGCATGGTGAGCAACAATAACATTGTTCTCTCGTGAGATGTATAAGTACTAAACTTATGGTATCCTTAGGATGACCTATAATTGGCACTTATCCTATTTGGGTTTTAGTTTGGTATCATCCAAACATATGCCTAGCATACCCAAATCATCAGGAATGAGAAACCCGGTTTCTTTCCCGCTCATATCTAATATGATATCTGTCAAACAGATTTATATGGACCCTTATTCTAAATAAGTATTGCACTGTTAATGCATATCCGTTGAAGGAAATGGTAGCTCAGAGCGACTCATGATTAACCTTATCATGTCCAACAAAATTCGGTTTCTCCGTACGGACACAGAGTCAAACTGACGTGTCTCGGGAGGAGTCCTCATTGAAAGAATACTATACTCTTTCACGTATGTTTGAAACTTACTGCTTAAGTATTTCCATTACGGTCTTACCGCGATGGTTTAATACTTTAGACGATCTGTTTATTCACTTCATGTCGAAACTCTAAAAGTTATCGATTTGTGTTCTTCAAAAGAAACACATAACCATAACGTGATGCCACATCCGTTTGTTGGTTTCTATAATTAGTCCCAAAGAAAGATTAAGCCATAGAAATACAAATAACATACATGCAAAGCTTGAAGGATGGCGGAAACATACTTACAAAGCTTTGTGACGAAAATGGTGAAGAGGATCCTTGAGCCTCCAAGGTGGGTGATATGCGGCCAAGAACAAGAATGATAGAAGTTGCAAATCTTGGGGCTGTTTTCGGCCAAGAACAACAGTGTGAGAAGCCTCAAATCTTCTAGTACTCCAAGCTCCAAATGCGTTTCCCTATCACCTCCTTTGATCCCTTGTTGTGCTAGCAAAAATGGAGAAAACAATTTTCTGCCATGGATGAAGCTCACGGCTTGCGTGAAGAAGAAGGAGAGGAGAGTGATACTTTTCAATTTTTGTTCTCTCTTATTTCCAAAACCGTGAGAGAGTAAAAGGAAAAGCAATGATGTATCAAATACAATAAAATGAATTTTTTAATCCAAAAACCCTTCAAAAACCGTGAAAGGTTTTCCCTCCAAAATAAAATTCATCATTTGCCATCATTACCTTACTTTGAGATTAGAGACAATGTATCATCCCTTAAAGGTGACTAGATACATCCATTATCTATTCGTATCAAGTAATGAGATATCGCGATGCGATTTGCGGATACCACTCGATTCAAAATACGAATGTGTCCGCAAACACTTTCGGGCTCGGTTTCGCTAATTCCGAATTAACGAATTTCCATCGCGACGTGAATTAAATAATTACGCCTTGCGGAATTACTATTCAGTTCGCTAATGAATTAATTCTAAATTAATTCGTTTGCCCGAATTAAAATCCGATTTTAATTCCGCGTCGAAATCTAATTTCGTTTAATAATATATCGAATATATTATTTTATCGATTAATTCCAAATTAATCGATCTCTTTCTCTCTCTCCTAATAAGGCATTTTATCCAAGATAAAGTTTCTCCGTAATTAATCCAAGATTAATAAAGTTCGAATCAAACATCATAGGTGAATCTTCAGGAAGCGACCCAAGAGATCTCCGGATATGTTTGCAGTAAATACGGTCGTTGGATAATCCAAACACGTACGTACCTCGTACTACGTTTTTACCGATTTACAAGACAAGGTTGGCTTCTAGCAAAGCGCCATGCCTACCCAATTCTCCAGAAATATTCTTACTGGAATATTAGATCTTTATCAAGCGTAGTATACCGCAGTATTGCGTATATCGATCCAGTATCGGACGATCACATGTTAGGCCTGGGGCTGGAAATGTGTCTGCCCCGTACGAAACATATATCGGATATCAAACAACTAGTCTCTTTAAATCGGACAATCCTGACCTGGTCATATTGTCCCGACGGTTGCAACCTTTTATAGAGTACTAGTTCTGTATCCTGCGTGATCATCATCTCCATATGTCTGAAGTGATACTTCCATCTTGACATCACATCCAGTACACTACGATTCTCGATAAACCCAGAAGAGGCGTACACAGAACCGGTTAAAGCCCTGAACCACCAAAACCAAAGTTTACCGATTGTCGCAAGTACTAGCGATGCAAGTCTCAGGTTAAGACCATATACACCTACCCTGATGCGGCCTCCCATAGACACGCAGACATACTACCAATGGGATTCCGTGGGGTCTATCCAGAGCGAAGCTGTTTTCCGTACCATCGGTAAAACACAACCTCCTATCGCACTTGCATAAGTATCCAATACTTAAATATATGAGAACTATGCCGTTGTGCCATCACAACTCGCACAAGTGCAATACTAGTCTATTCCGCATTATCGATGTCCGATCTCGACAATACTCCGACTAGGGATATTTAATGATTAAACCTTTTATATTGATACTGTCTCATATCATCTCAATACGGAACTAATCATACGGACTTTTGCCATTAATATATCAAAGTAAATAATTTTACAAAACGACAAAAGGCAATTTCATTATCACATAGTTAATTTTGTACAATAATACAATATCATTTACAAAACAGTGACGCTATGGGTCATAATGTCTAACACCGTTAAGGTCACGAAATATTCATATTCACATCTAGCATTGCTAGATATGGGCCCACATACTTCACTATGAATAGGGCTAACAGATTGGTGGCACTTTCACTATTACCAAGTAAATAGCGTTTCAGGTACTTTACCTAATAAACTAGATTCGTAGACTTTATTTGAATAGTCAAATCAGTCCTAGTACCCACTCTTCAAAAGTGTGGATATACGAATCTTGTTTAATTGTGTCCTAGACAACGATGCCACATATAAGTCTCTTCTGATTAAATCAGATAGAGCTATTTATTTGTCATGTTATATGTTTGAGATATATTTATATTCAAAAAATAAATACTGTTATTCACATCCAATGTGTTTATCTCAATATCATCTTTATATAATGAAACACTTTAGTGTTCTAGAATATAAAGGTTTATCCGCAACGGATTAAACACTGATATGGAGATCATGTTTCTAGTCAAACTAGTTACATTATAACAGTTCCCAATTTAAGTACACACCCAAAGGGTAGTTCCTAAATTTAGGTATCTACGGTCGAAACAGCAACTTTCGTCCTATTTCCGATTCGCAGATTAATCTCAGCTTGAAGTCAGTAGCCTGCTCACAGCAGATTCTGAACATCAATCCATATAATTTATGTACCACACTAAGTATTTTAAAATCCAATATTAATACTAGTAATGGACATAATATTGACAAACATTCTTAAAGTCAGAGCCTTGCCCTTTCTTTAATTCCTCCATGTCTGCCATATCCAAACGGCAGTCACTTTAGGATATGTCATTTATCTTCCCAGAAGATCATAATGATTTTGCCTTTGCCCTTTCAAATATTCAGAAGCCTTTGGCCAAGCCTTGGGTTTCTAGAATATTGAAGTATGGTGCGCCTTGCGCTACTTACCTAATTGCAAAGTTTGACTTTATCTCCTCAAGAATAGTCTTTAACCCTCCAAGAGTTATTTATTGCAATTTTAATACTTCTTAAATCTAAACATAGATTTATGACAAGTATATCGAATTAAGCATTTCAGTTATCATCACATAAATCTTCCAAAGATTATGCTCTACTATTTGCTTAATTCTTGGCTTAGGCATAATAGGTTATTTTATCAAATAAAGTAACTTATTATTTATTTCCAGGACCATCCTGAAATTATTCCCAATCAAAATATAGTCGTTTAAATACATTTTCACCTAGGATTATGTTTTAAACACTAATCTTTCATTTATCTTGATTATAATAGTCCAACTATTTAATCAACGATTTGTGGTACTATGTATTTTATTGATTATTATAGTCCAACTATACAATCAAATATAATTTAAATCAATTAACCTCAATTACATTGATTACTATAATCCAATTATAAAACCAACTGTAAATTAATTAATTCAAATATATTGATTACTATAATCCAATTATATAATCAACTTATAATACAGTCCAACTGCTTATTAAAACAACAATTTAAATATTAGTCCAACTAACATTTAATTTATATTGACGAATGATATTTGTTCGAGCGCGTATGGCAAGTAATTAAACGAATATTGCAAATTCAATTCTTGCCTCCCACTATTTTTCGGCGAGCCTCTAACCCTCTGTTGAGTACTCGGGAAACTGTGTTTCCTAGTGGGCTAGGATCCCGTTAAATAACACACAATCTTGACTTTGGCCAACAAATTGTATGATATTTAACTTGGTAGATCTCAAAGATCAATTGGATCCAATCCAACTCCTAGATCCAGTAGGCGGATATCCAAATCCTAAACATATATCTTATATATGCCAATACATCCAATGTATTACCTAACCTTTTTCCTCTGAATCAACTAAGCCTTGGCTTTGGCACAACAAACCTAGTGATCCCATTCAAGCGCGACCCATTGACCATGGAAAGCTTCGTAATCAATGTCGATGGACAAGAAGTGGTCTTGACTTTGGCCAACAAACCACAACTTGGACAAGACACCAATATAGAACAAAACTCTCGTGATTCAAACACATCTTTGACGGACAAAGGGCTTGACTTTGGCCAACAACCCAATGCCAGTCTCGGATCTTGAGTAAGAATCACTCAATGGAAGGAAAAACACATGATATTTGATGAGGGTTTTTCGCGTGCAAATTGGCTACCAATTTATTATCTTTATTTAGGTCTCATCATCATACACCCTTAAACATGCATTCTAAACACATAATAAAGCGCATATGAAAATAAACAATAATGATATGCGGATGGATACTTAACACATTGATCCTAGATCAAATCTCTCACTTTCTCTCAAACTAGCACTTGTATTACTTCTACCCGTTACACTACACTACTAAAGAAACCTCATTTACATTGAGGGGAATAGGTGAGAAGAGAATACAAAGAGAATAGAGGTGATAAGGCTGGACACGCAGGTCCAATTTAATAAATCGAACTTATTACAACAATTTCCAAAATTTCCCCACCCGACTAATATCCATCCGATATACATTATTCATTCATCACAACCATGTATTCACACAAGCATGTTATCAATCAATCTAATCAAATTAATTAATATGATAATTAGTGATCATCCAATGTTTAAACAACGATTTGATTTTGTTCGAGTCAAACTCGTTTTTGCGAATAAGTACTCAAAGTACGAATTCTCAAATTAAATTAAACTACAACATTAAATCCAATTTAATATGTATTTAATACTAATTCATCATTTAATTCCAAATTAAATATTACACTTTATTAATAATAAACCTTTTACGACTTAAATTCCAAATTTAATCGTAACGCGTCTCAAAGACCGATTAACGTCCAACGTCAATTCAATTAAAGTCCAATGGGCTTTTAATTGATTTCTTAAGGCGTGGACTTTTGGTCAACTCGGGTCAAACCGAATAACCAAAATCCAATCCGGGATTTACCCCATAAGCCCATAAATCAATCTTGGCCCATTAGGCCCAATTAAACTTTAAAGGTTCATTAAGTCGCATTTGGACTTTATGGAAGTGGTTCTGGGCCCAATTGGATCCAATCCAATTTGCCTAAACCCAACTTTGTACAACAAAGCCCAATAAGCCCATTTACAACTTTAAAAGTCCAAATCCAATTTTAAGGCCCAAATAATTAAATTACCAAATTCCAAATTTCCAAGTTAATTACCTAAAGTGTATATCATGATTAATCACCCAAATCAATATTTCCAAAACATCAAATTAGTCCAATTAATCATATTCATAATCATCATCACATGTCCAACACATTAATGAAAAAATCAAACCCATTCATATATGCTTTAGCTCTCGGCCAAGGGAGTTTATTTTGTCCGATTCGAATTCAATCCAATTAATTTCACAATCGACATTAAATTAACATCCCGAATGATTTCCAACACATCAAATGAATTAAAAAATCAAAATTCCAAGACTATTAGGGCATATTACATTCGGCCAACATAAGGAATTTAGGGTTTTTTTTGTGCAATTCAAAATTAAATCCAATTCAATCTCAAATTAACATTTCCAAAATCATTTTAACTCATCCAATGAATCAAAATCAAAAAATCCAAGATTATTAAAAGTCCCTATATATTCGGCCAACATATAATTTTGGGGAAAATTTGATCCAATCATTATTTCATTAAATTGATCCAATCAATCTTAAATTAAACATGTATTAAACATACTCAAACATCCAATTTATTCAAATCATGCTCAAATACAAAATACCCAATTTTAAGCCCTAAAACATTTCATGCTTGAACCTAGGCTCTTGATGCCATTGTTGGTTTCTATTTAGGTCCCAAGATCATAACAAGCATGAAAAACATGTGTGAATACATCAACGGAGGTAGCAGAATACTCACATCGATCGTTTGAGACGATACGGCAACAAACAAAATGATTTTGGCCTCCATTTCCACGCCCACTGCAATGCAGTCCACTGCCTTGAAAAATTAGATTTTGAGCTGAGATTTGGAGCTTCAATCTTCGTCTAACGATTCCCGGCTCGTGGGTGGGTTTCCCTAACACCTTCGTATGCCTCTTAGAAGTGTACTAGCACTTGGATCTTGCCACAAAATCCACAAATAGCCTCCACACTGCTCACGTTTTTCTTGACAGAAAAACAGTGAGTTTTAGCCCCTTGGGCGTGAACATGAAGAGAGAAATGGGAGAGAGAGTTGTCTAGGGTTTTCAAAAATTCATCTAATGAATAATAAAAAAATGACTAAAGTGTAGAGAGAGATTTTTGTTTATATACTTTAGGTAAAACCATTTCACCTATTAACCTAATCTTGGTAGGTATGGGTAAATGGTTTTCCAAAAGTAAAACAAGGTAGTTGGGTGGTAGGTACACCTACCACAAATGGGCCCCACATATTTGAATTCAAAAATCAAATATCTCTACGAACATTTGCCGCGGCTCGGTTCCGTTTAATTTGATTAAACGAACTTCCGTCGTTAAATAATTAAATCTAATTTAATTAAATATCGATGCGACGCAAATATATTACGGATGTCGTTTACGAATTAATTCTAAATTAATTCGTTCGTTTGCATTAAAGTCCGACTTTAATTTCGTAATGAAATCCAATTCATATTAATATATCCGATATATTAATTTTAGCCCATTCAAATAAATTAAATAGAAAAATCAAATTTAACTAATAAATTTATTTTACCGATTAATTCCAAATTAATCGCGTTCTCTCTCTTTAGACGATATTTTATCCTAGATAAAATATCTCCGTAATTAATCCCAGATTAATTTTCACTCTCATCGAAATAATCCCAGATTAATTAAAGTGCGAGTCATACATCATCGGTGAATCATTGGGAAGCGACCCATGAGATCCCCAGATATGTTGGCAGTAAATACGGTCGTCGGACTATCCGAACGCGTAAGTACCAAGTACTACGTTTTACCGATTCACAAGACAAGGTTGGCTTCTAGCAAAGCACCATGCCTACCCAATTCTCCGGAAATATCCTTATAGGAATGAAGGATCTGTATCAGGCGTAGTATACATCGTATAGTGCATATCGATCTAGCATCGGATGGTCACGTGCGAGGCCTGGGGCTGGAGTTGTGTCTGCCCCGTACGAAGCACATGTCGGATGTCTGGTAACTAGTCTCTATAATCGGATATACATGACCTAGTCATAATATCCCAATGGCCGCGCAACACTTAAGAGCACTAATACCATATCCTACGTGACATCATCTCCACTATGACTGGAGTGATACTTCCGTCTTGACATCACACCCAATACTCTACGATTCTCAATATACCCAGTATTGGCGTACACGGAACCGATTAAAGCCCTGGACGACCTCAACTAAAGTATATTGATTGTCGTAAGTATTAGCGGTGCAAGTCTCAGGTTAAGACCAAATACACCTACCCTGATTTCGGACTCCCATAGACACACAGTCATACTACCAATGGGATTTCGAGGGGGTCTATCCAGAGCGAAGCTGTTTCCCGTACCATCGGTGAAACACAACCTCCTATTACACTTGCATGAGTATCCAATACCCAAATATATGAGAACTATGCCGTTGTGCCCTCACAACGCGCACAAGTGCAATACTAGTCTTTTACGTTTCTATCGATGTCCAATCTCGATAATACTCTGACTAGGGATATTTAATGATTTATCCTACGTGGACTGATACTGTCTCATATCATTCTCTGTCCAGGAACAAATCATAGGGACCTCTCATCATTTATACATCTAAGGTGATCTAATCACAAATGATAAGAGAGCAATCTCCTTTGTCACATAGTTAATTTGTACAACAACACCATGATCTGTACAAATAGTGACGCTATGGGTCATAATTGTCCAACAATATAAGACTTGCAACTGCTCGAGCATATGGTATATGTCTTTTCTCCTCAACTACTTGAGGTGTCTTAGGAGACTGTTCCTTAGAAAATGAATTCCATGCCTGAAAGGTAAATTACCTTTCTTGGAATTCTGTATACCAAATCGGACAAGAATCTTGTCGATATAGGTTGCTTGAGACATTGCTAACAGTCGTTTCTTGCGATCTCGAATGATCTAGATCCCAAGTACATAACTTGCCTCTCCCAAATCTTTCATTTGAAATTGGTTAGATAGCCAGATCTTTATGTCCGATAATATCTTTATATCATTCCCAATGAGTAAAATATCATCAACGTATAACACAAAGAAAACCACCTTCCCATCAATGATGCGCTTGTAGACACAAGGCTCATCGATGTTCTGCTCAAAGTTATAAGACTTGATCGTAGTATCAAATCTTATTCCAAGATCTAGATGCTTGCTTAAGTCCATAAATGGGCATTTGCAACTTGCAAACGTTTTGCTCTTGACCTTGGGTAATGAACCCCTCTAGTTGTACCATATAGTTACTCTCATCAAGATTACCATTCAAGAATGTAGTCTTGACATCCATTTGTCAAATCTCATAGTCATAATATGCGGCAATGGAAAGAAGAATCCTGATAGATTTAAGCATGGCTACTGGCGAGAAAGTTTCTTCATAGTCAACTCCCTCTTTCTGGGTATAACCCTTTGCCACTAGCATAGCCTTGAAAGTCTGTACTTTCCCATTTATTCCTTTTTTTCTCTTGTAGATCCACTTGCAACCTATGGGTTTTACTCCATTAGGTTGGTCTACAAGTTCCCAGACTGAGTTAAAGTACATAGACTCCATCTCGAGGTTCATAGCTTTGAGCCATTCCTCTTTATCAGTATCTTCCATTGCATTATGATAGGTCAATGGATTATCTATACCATCAAAGGATGCAACAACTTGCACTTCACCATTTCCTAGATAACGTTCAGGTTGTCTTATAACCCTCTAATTACGTCTAGGTGGTATGGTATCCTGATAAACTTGCATCTGACTTTCAGATGTAGAAGGTGTTATGTTTTTGTCAACATTTGACAATGGTGTACTGGTCGTACCAATAAGTAACTCCTCAAGTAACACTTTTCTTCGAGGATTGAACTCTTTCATATAGTCCTCCTCAAGAAATATAGCATTTGTCAACACAAATACTTAATTATCTTCTGGACTATAAAAGAATCCACCCCTAGTTTCCTTAGGATAGCCTACAAATAGGCACACCTGTGAACGTGGTTCCAACTTAGTAGTCTTGTTCTTTAGCACATGTGTCGGACACCCCCATATGCGAAAATGTGGCAAACTAGCTTTACGACCACTCCACAACTCTAAGGGAGTCTTAGAAACAGACTTATAAGGAACTACATTCAGGATATACATTGTAGTTTGCAATGCATATCCCCAGAATGAACTAGGTAGAGTGCTTAAACTAAACATTGATCTTATCATTTCTAGTATGGTTCGATTTCTCTTTTATGTAACACCATTTTGTTGTGGTGTTCCAGGTGCTGTGAGCTATGAAACAATTCCATGCTCAACTAAGAATTCCTTGAAATCTCTATTAAGATATTCTCCTCCACGATCTGATCATATAATTTTGATGCTTTTACCTAACTGGTACTCAACCTCAGCACGATACTTTTGAACTTTTCAAATGTATCTGACTTGTACTGCATTAGGTAAACATACCTATATCTGGAATAATCATCAATGGAAGTGACGAAGTATTCAAAACCGCCTCAGGCTTTTATATTCATCGGTCTGTAAACATCCGAATGTATTAGCTCAAGAGTTCCTTTAGCTCTTATCCCTTTTCTAGTAAAAGGTCTATTGGTCATTTTGCCTTCTAAACATGATTCACAGACAGGTAAAGTACCAAGTTTTAACTGATTTAAAAATCCGTTCTTAATTAGTCTATCTATCCGGTCAAGGTTAATGTGACCAAGTCTAGGGTGCCTTAAATAGGTATCGTCATGAGAAATCTTTTTCCGTTTAGTTTTAGATATTTCAATCTGAATCATTTCAATATTAAGCAGTTATTCATGCATTAACAGCCTTAATACATATAGATTATTTTCGGAGTTTCCCGTGCATATATTTAATCCATTTCTATAAATAATAACTAATTTATTATCAAACGAAACTGAAAAACCACATTCCTTAAGTTTTGTTACAGAAATCAAATTTCTGCGAAAACCAAGAATATATAGCACACCATTCAAACATAAATAACTTTTAATAAAATTCAAATTTGAAACTCCCACTGCTATTGCTGAAATAGCATCCTGTAGGCACTGCATTTTTGCATATAAGTCCCGATGATGAGTCTCGTTTGGAGACACTACCTCTTTAATTGTGGAAGCCGCAGGAAACGGACGTCGGAAGGGAAGAGTCAAGAATTGACACATTGTTGGATTTAATTCGCTGGAGTAGCTGCGGATAATAATTAAAACACATCCTTAGCCCAAAACCAAAGCCACACGCCCACCTAGCCCAAGCCCATTAAATAACATCCAATAATAATTAAAACATTTAAAACACATGTCAAAAGTTAAATTAAATCAAATTAAATTAAATTAAATCCAATTAAATTAAATTAAATCTCATTCAAAAATTAAATAAATCTCCTTCCTAAATTAAAAAAATCTCGTCAAATACTTTCCTAATCCACTTAAAATACATTCCCTAATTAAAAGATACAAATCAAATCATAACCTTAACTAAAGAAGAATAAATCAAATTAAATCAAATCACTTCCCTAATTAAAAGATTTCCTTATCCCATACTAATTTAAAAAGATATCATATTAATGCACAAAGCCTTCTCATTCTCAAACAAGGAAAACCCCCCACCCCTTTGCCTATAAAAAGAACCCTTCACCACATATCTAAACCCTGGAGCTCATACACACAATATTCTCACAAGAAACAACCCTGGCTCATTCTCACAAAAACATAAAAAAATAACTTAGCATTCACGTCCCCTCTCTCTTCTTTTCTCATAATTCGAGCAGCCCCTCACGTTCACCACCTTTCACGCCCTAACAACCCCTCACGTTCACTGCCTAGCACCTTCACTTTGCTCACCAATTCATGTACCAAGACCCCTCAACACATAAGCCCTCTCCACGCACAACATTGCCCCCTCACAAATCAAACACACTCACGCACATTACCCCATTCCACGCGCATTACCCTTCACGCTCATTGCCCCCCTCACAAGGAACAAGCCCACTCATCTTCAAGAGCAACCCCTCCACAAATCAGCCCTCACATAAGCCATCTTCCCCACTCACGGTACACACTCATAAGCACGTAAGCCACATGCCTCCCTCAAAACCACTCTAAGTCACGCCACTTTACAAACAATAAGCCACCTACCCTTCAATCTCACTCAAAAACGTAAGTCACGCATCAGCCCACACTGCTCACGTATCCCTCACGGCCCAAGCATCCATGCACACCTAATCCTTCAGCACTCGGCAACCTTCATAGCCTTTATTCACTCCATTCACATTCAAACAGCAAACAAACTCCCCCTCATCCTTCACGCATAACCTGACATTAAACAACTCTCAAATCAACGCCCAAACTGCCTAGAAATTGTCCCAAAACTGTACTAAAAAATAGTCAAAAAACTGCCCAAAACAGTGACGAAAACTGCCCCCAAGCCAGTCCAAATAACCCACAAAATAGTCCCCTAATTACCAAAAACAGTGACAAAAAAATACAACAAAACAACAGCAAAACGGAGTGAAAACAGCATCCCAGACAGCGAAACAGTGAGGAAAAATTTTGGATTAGTGAACCAGAAAAGTTGCAGATCATTCTCCCTTCTAACGTCCGTGTAATGCGCTTTCGGGGGACGAAAAAAGAGGTTAGACCTGAGGGCACCCTTTTTACTTATTATCTTTCGTTTCTTTAATTTATTTTAATATATTATCACATGAGAGTCGTTTGTTGAGGCATGATGTGAATTCCGGATGAACGGAATGCGTGTTCTCTTTTATGGTATATCGGATGGAAACCCGAACGTAAATTCCGTAGCCGAATCCGAATGGACGGTAGTGCGGTTTGCAATCGGGATACAACACCACGTATTACTTAAGAGATACATATATTTCATTTCATCCAACCATGTATTTGAGCATGATTAGGTTGCTAGTACATTATTTGTCTTTGTAAGCATGATTTAGTTTAGTATCTAAATAATCATCTACTTGTAGCCTACTGTGATAGACTAATTTGGAGGACTCATTGTTTATTCCTGACACCAAGCAATAAGAGCCTAATGGGCTTGGGAACTTAAGAGAGCCTCGCTCTACCCTTCCTCTAGGGAATCTACAACGGGAAATCCATTTGACAGTCAGTCACACATCGTAACTCATTGGCACGTACCGCAAGGTATAAAAACAGTATGCTCACTTGGTCGCTTGAACCCTTGAGTGGGGAGATCTAGTTGTGGACAACCCTTCGTCGACGAGAGCCTTTGTCTATACCCCTATAAACCCGCATGTGAACTGTAGTTGTAGGACTAATAGAGACTATTCCTTTATGTTTGCATTTAGGACCATCGTCATTTGGATTCAGTTGGACTTTTTGTCATGAGGTATGGGCTTGTGGGGCCATTTAAACCGGGACGAGTCTGTACTTTATGGCAACTGGGCCAAAAGCTTCTAAAATGCCGATGGGCCATTTTGTGTTTAGGCCTTTTATCATTTGAAGTTGTTTAGCCATGTTATCGCAAAGTGTAAACATGTTGGGCCTTTTGAACTGGGACAAGTTTGCACCTTGCAATAGTACGATTGAATGCTTTAAAATGATAATGGGCCGACTTATATATTCCATACATCACACGTATCTCATGCATTTACTCATCATGTTAACCCCCGTGTCTTAAAAACCATCATAGATATCCGTTGGGTTAGGAAAAAGAAGACTTGTCAAAAAAGAGTTTAGCAAACATAGATATCGGGAAAAGGAAGTCAAGAAACAGAAAATTTTACGGCAAGGATAGAAAGACCATGGTGGGCCCAAAAAAAATAAAACAAAAAAGAAAAAAAAAAGAAAAAAATGAAAAAAAGAAAAAAGAAAAAAATTGTTTGTTCTTAGTCCCTAATAGTTAGGCATACGTCCAATGATGAAATCGTTTGCTTTAGGGTGAAATCTTAGAAACGAAAAACTCCTGATGTGCTTTTATCTGATGCTTTAAGTAGTTGATCTATGTTAGACTCGTAAGCACTTGATTATGGTTCTTAGCAGTGAAAAACTGAGTAGATAGCAAAGTGACTAGTTGAAAAAATTGTAGGTCGGTGAATGACCGTTTGCTTAGATGTATATCTTGATTTGCTTATGTTATGATGTGTGGTATGGTTGAAAATGAAAGAAAAGTCTATAAAGAAAAGAATTGAACCACCTATTACCGATATGCGTGAAGCTACCCATGGGCGAGTATTAGGACCACCATGAGGAGAAATTCTACCTTAAAAAGTAGGTGTGTTGAAAAAAAGAAAAAAAAGAAAAAAAAGAAGTTCAAAATGAAAAGGAAAAAAAAAAGAGACAAAAAAGAAAGAAAACCATACCACATTGAGCACAGAAAAGCAATTGCAGGCATAATTGAGACATCTAGATTGGTTTGACCCATCGATCCCAATTTTTTGACGAAATCATTGAGTTGCCTCATCTGGGGATGAATCTGCAAAGGAACCTTTGCACACACATACTTTGAGTCTGGCTTAGATCATTTATTCAAAGACTTGGATTTGAGTTGCATTGAATGTTTTGAAGGTTCTCTGGTTCAATACTGGCATTCTTTGAGGATGATAATATGTGTAGCTATTGGGACTATTTCATAGCATGTGATTCAATATGATGATATGGAATGCCACATCACGTGGTCCACCTTGACCTAATGTAAGCAGCAGAAAACAGAAAGCTAAATCAAGACTGGGGGTGACCAGTCTACCACCCTGAAAATAAAGGATGTACCGAGAACTCAAGCCATGAGACAGAAGAGGACTGACTAATCACTAGAAAAGAACTAGCAGAAGGAAATAGAAAACAGGCGTAGTGGGCGACCAAAGACATCTGTAGGCAAGAAGCACCGAAGAGCACAAGGAAGACCTAACCCATCGAAATAGGAAACACATTCATGCATGCATGCATACACGTCTTATAGACACAATCTTTGTCTTGTTTTTATTCACAGGTTTTAAAGAAAAAGAGATTGCAGCAAATGCAAGCCAACCGGAAACAACAACATAGCATCATCAGTTTCGGAAATGAATCCCAGGGCCGAGGCCCACACTATCAGCAGTTTGGGGAATGATTCCCAAGGTCAAGGCCCACATCGTCAGAGTTTTGGAATGAATTCGGGAATGAATCCCAGGGTTGAGGCCCACATCGTCAGAGTTTTGGAATGAATCCAGGAATAAATCCCAGGGTTGAGGCCCACATCGTCAGAGTTTTGGAATGAATCCTAGGGTCGAGGCCTACATCGTCAGAATTTTGAAATGAATCCCAGGGTCGAGGCCCACATTGTCAGAGTTTAGGAATGAATCCCGGGGGAATGAATCCCAGGGCCGAGGCTCACCTTACCAGCAGTTTTCAGGAATGAATCCCAGGGGGTGAAGCCCGCATTATCAGCAGTTTTCGGGAATAAATCCCAGGGTCGAGGCCCACATCAGCAGCAATTTTGGGGATGAGTCCCAAGGCCGAGACCCATACACCAGTATCAGTTTTGGGGATGCGTCCCAAGGTCGAGGCCCACATCAGTATCAGTTTTAGGGATGAGTCCCAGGGTTGAGGCCCACACATCATCAGAAAGCTGGGAATGGCACTCTGAGAATGGAGCACAGTTCGAGATTGAACAAGTCAGGAATGGCACTCTGAGAATAGAGCATAGTTCGAGAATGAAAAAGCTGGGAATGACACTCTGAGAATGGAGCACAGTTCGAGAATGAACAAGCCGGAAAATGACACTCTGAGAATGGAGCATAGTTCGAGAATGAACAACCCGGGAATGGCATTCCGAGAATGGAGCACGGTTCGGGAATGAACAAGCCCAGAATGACACTCCGAGAATGAAGCAAGGTTCGGGAATGGACCAAATCACAGTAACGGTTCGGGAATGGACCACCTCACAACATGGTTCGAGAACGAACCATCATATTATCAATATAAGTCTTGCCAGGTATGGCACTCTGGGGGCGAGGCCCATATCAGTATCAGTTTGGGGCGAGGCCCACGTTAGTATCAGTTTGGGGCGAGGCCCATATCAGTATCAGTTTGGGGGCGAGGCCCATATCAGTATCAGCATGAGGGCGAGGCCCATATCAATATCAGCTTGGGGGCGAGGCCCATATCAGTATCAGCATGGGGGCGAGGCCAATATTAGTATCAGTATGGTGGCGAGGCCCACGTCAGTATCAGTTTACGGGCGATACCCACGTCAGTATCATTTTGGGGCGAGTCCCACGTCAGTATCAATCTAGGTGTGAGGCCCACATCCACATCAATATCAGTTTGGGGCGAGTCCCATATCAGTATCATAATGGGGATGAGTCCCTAGGCCGAGGCCCGAATCAGTATTAGTCTGAGGGTGAGGCCCACATCAGTATCAGTTTGAGGGCGAGGCCCACGTCAGTATCAGTTTGGGGTGAGACCCACATCAGTACCAGTTAATGGTCGAGGACCCACTATATCATCAGTTTGAGAGCGAGGCCCACTTTGTCAGCGGTATTGGGATGCATCCCATGGTCGAGGTGCCCTCGTTGTCGGTTGCGGTTCCGGGATGCGTCTCAGGGTTGAGGGCCCACTGCATCATCAGTTGTAGTTCCGGGATGCGTCACAGGGTCGAGGACCTACTACATCATCAGTTTGAGGGCGATGCCCATTTTGTCAGCGGTATTGGGATGGGTCCCAGGCTCGAGGCACCCCCATTGTCCGTTGCAATTCCGGGATGCGTCCCAGCATTGAGGGCCCACTGCATCATCAGTTGTAGTTCTGGGATGCGTCCCAGGGTCGAGGACCCACTACAACATCAGTTTGAGGGCGAGGCCCACTTTGTCATCAGTATTGGGATGCGTCCTAGGGTCGAGGCCCACTACGTCATCAGTTGTAGTTTCGGGATGCGTCCCAAGGTCGAGGCCCACTACATCATTAGGTCCAGGAATGAATCCCAAGGTGGAGGCCCGAATCAGCATCAGTTTGGGGCGAGGCCCACATCAGTATCAGTGGGGTGACATCAGTTTCAGTTTTTCCGGGTATGGCACTCCGGGTATGGAGACACATCATCAGTTTTTACAATTGTGACACTCTAGGTTCGGAGACGCAATTGCGACACCCTAGGTACAGGGTTTAGCACGCCAGGTATGGCACTCAGACACAATTGCGAAACTCTACAACACCCTAGGTACGGGGTTTAGCACGCCAGGTACGTCACTCAGACACAACTGTGACACTCTTGGTATGGTGACGAATCGCGACACCCTAGGTACGAGGTTTAGCATAACCAAATAAACTCAGAGAAACTGGCAAGTCAAGTGGCAGCTGGCGAGCCAGGTAAGTAAAAATACATTGCATGTACTTTGATAGGATTATTATTGTCACACACTGCACAAGTCCCATCAAAGCGGGGGCGATTGTAGGCACTCCATTTTTGCATATAAGTCCCGATGATGACTCTCGTATGGAGACACTACCTCTTTAATTGTGGAAGCCGCGGGAAACAGACGTCGGAAGAGAAGAGTCAAGAATTGACATATTGTTGAATTTAATTCGCTGGAGTATTTGCGGGTTTGCTTGTTCGACCTCCGTTTCAAAACACATCCTTAGCCCAAAACCAAAGCCACACTCCCACCTAGCCCAAGACCATTAAATAACATCCAATAATAATTAAAACATTTAAAACACATGTCAAAAATTAAAAAAAATTAAATTAAATTAAATTTAAATCCAATTAAATTAAATTAAATCTCATTCCAAAATTAAATAAATCTCCTTCCTAAATTAAAGAAATCTCATCAAATACTTTCCTAATCCACTTAAAATACATTCCCTAATTAAAATATACAAATCAAATCATATCCTTAACTAAAGAAGAATAAATCAAATTAAATCAAATCACTTCCCTAATTAAAAGATTTCTTTATCCCATACTAATTTAAAAAGATATCATATTAATGCACAAAGCCTTCTCCTTCTCAAATAAGGAAAACCCCTCACCCCTTTGCCTATAAAAAGAACCCTTCACCACACATCTGTTAGACAATTATGACCCATAGCGTCACTGTTTGTAAAAGACATTGTGTTTTTGTACTAAATTAACTATGTAGTAATGAAATTGCCTTTTACCATTTTGTAATTTATTTACTTTGATATAGAAATGGTAGAAGTCCTTATGATTAGTTCCGGATTGAGATGATATGAGACAATATCAATCCATAAAGGTTTAATCATTAAATATCCCTAGTCATAGTATTATCGAGACTGGACATCGATAATGCGGAATAGACTAGTACTGCACTTGTGCGCGTTGTGAGGGCATAACAGCACAGTTCTCATATGTTTAAGTATTGGATACTTATGCAAGTGCGATAGGAGGTTGTGTTTTACCGATGGTACGGAAAACAGCTTCGCTTTGGAGAGACCCCGCGGAATCCCATTGGTAGTATGTATATGTGTTTATGGGAGTCCGCTTCAGAGTAGGTGTATTTGGTCTTAACCTGAGACTTGCATCACTAGTACTTGCGATAATCGGTAAACTTTCGTTTTGGTCATCCAAGGCTTTAACAGGTTCTGTGTGTGCCTCTTCTAGGTTTATTGAGAATCGTAGTGTATTGGATGTGATGTCAAGATGGAAGTATCACTTTAGACATATGGAGATGATGATCATGCAGGGATTCAGAACTAGTTCTCTATAGTGTTGCAACCATCGAGATAATATGACAAGATCATGATTATTGTGTTGGAAATAATAACCAAGCCCCAAGATCAACAAGAACAAGCAAAATACATAAATACATGAATGAATTAATTGAAGTATGGCGGAATCATACTCACAATACTTGAAGATGGATGCTAAGATGATGCGAAATTCCTCCCTTGTGCAGTGAAGCTCTCGGCCAAGAAGAAAAGAGGGACTCCAAGTCGAGTTTGATCCTTCCAAGCTCAAGGATTAGTTTCCCATATCACCTATGTATGATCCCTTGAAGGTGCTAGCCTTTGTTGTGATTTTGAATGCACAACTTCTTCAAATCTTGCCACAAAAATTGAAGAAATGAGAGCCCAAAACTGCATGTAGTTTCGGCAATGTGAGAGAGAGGAGAGTTCAATTGATTTTTGTTACAAAAAATCAATTTATATTTATGCCATAATATTTATTAAATTAATAATAAACTTATGACACAAATCATGCAATGGCTTAGAGTGTCAAACACTCAAACTCCATGCAAAACCATTGAGTGTATTGTACACTATCACCATGCAATGTATTAACAATTAAATAATGCATAAAATGACATGTGTCATGTGGGCCCCACACGTTTCCAAATGAAAGTGGGCCCACGTGCACTCACGCATTCGGGTTCGATATTTCCGAAATACCGAACTTACGTCGCGACGTTAATTAAATCGAATTTAAATAAATAATTGCGCCTAGCGAAATTATTATTTACGTCGCTAACGAATTAATTCTAATTAACTCGTTTGCCCGAATTAAAATCTAATTTTAATTTCGCGTCGAAATCGAATTTCGATTATTATATCGAATATAATAATTTTACGATTAATTCCAAATTGATCGTTCTCTCTCTTTGTATAGTACTTTATCCAAGATAAAGTCTCTCCGTAATTAATCCAAGATTAATCGAGTTTGAATCATACGTCATTGGTGAATCTTCGGGAAGCGACCCAAGAGATCTCCGGATATGTTGGCAGTAAATACGGTCGTCGGATTATCCGAACACGTACGTACCTCGTACTACGTTTTTACCGATTCACAAGACAAGGTTGGCTTCTAGCAAAGCGCCATGCCTACCCAATTCTCCAGAAATATTCTTATAGGAATATAAGATCTATATCAAGCGTAGTATACCGTAGTATTGCGTACATCGATCCAGTATCGAATGATCACATGTTAGGCCTGGGGCTGGAAATGTGTCTGCCCCGTACGAAACATATATCGGACATCAAGCAACTAGTCTCTTTAAATCGGACAATCCTGACCTGGTCATATTGTCCCGACGGTTGCAACCTTTTATAGAGTACTAGTTCTGTGTCCTGCGTGATCATCACCTCCATATGTCTGAAGTGATACTCCCATCTCGACATCACATCCAGTACACTACGATTCTCGATAAACCCAGAAGAGGTGTACACAGAACCGTTAAGGTCCCCAACACCAAAACCAAAGTTTACCGATTGTCGCAAGTACTAGCGATGTAAGTCTCAGGTTAAGACCATATACACCTACCCTGATGCGGCCTCCCATAGACACGCAGACATACTACCAATGGGATTCCACGGGGTCTATCCAGAGCGAAGTTGTTTTCCGTACCATCGGTAAAACACAACCTCCTATCGCACTTGCATAAGTATCCAATACTTAAATATATGAGAACTATGCCGTTGTGCCCTCACAACGTGCACAAGCGCAATACTAGTCTATTCCGCATTATCGATGTCCGATCTCGATAATACTCCGACTAGGGATATTTAATGATTAAACCTTTATGGATTGATACTGTCTCATATCATCTCAATCCGGTATTAATCATATGGACTTTCGCCATTTATATATCAAAGTAAATAATATTACAAAACGGCAAAAGGCAATTTCATTATCACATAGTTAATTTTGTACAATAATACAATATCATTTACAAACAGTGACGCTATGGGACATAATGTCTAACAATCTCCCACTTGGCCTATAGCCAGTCACTCAAGCATCTAATACCCGAACTATGTATGTGTCGTTCAAAATCTTGCTGAAGAACAGCCTTCGTCAGCGGATCTGCAATGTTGTCATCTGATGTGACCTTCTCGACCTTTACATCGCCACGATGTATAATCTCCCGAATCAGATGGTAACGTCGAAGAACATGCTTGGACCGTTGATGAGACCTTGGTTCCTTAGCCTGTGCTATAGCCCCGTTATTGTCACAATACAATGGAACGGGCTCAGCTGCTAACGGAACTACTCCTAATCCGATTAGGAACTTTCGGATCCAAACTGCCTCCTTTGCTGCTTCAGATGCAGCGATGTACTCCGCTTCTGTTGTTGAATCGGCAACAGTATCTTGCTTGGAAGATTTCCAGCTCACTGCTCCGTTATTCAAACAAAAAATGTACCCGGATTGCGACTTGTAGTCATCCTTGTCGGTTTGGAAACTTGCATCGGTATACCCAGATACCGCAAGTTCTCCACCTCCATAAATTAAGAAAGCATCCTTAGTTCGTTTAAGATACTTAAGGATATTCTTAACTGCTATCCAGTGACCTTCACCTGGATCGGCCTGATAGCGACTGCACATGCTCAAAGCATATGAGACATCAGGTCGTGTACATATCATGGCATACATGATCGATCCGACTACCGAGGCGAACGGTATCCGACTCATGTTGTCTCTCTCTTCCTGAGTCTTAGGACACATGTCCTTAGACAGAGAGGTACCACGTACCATTGGAACCAATCCCCTCTTGGATTGTTCCATGTTGAATCGCTTCAACACTTTATCAATGTATGTACTTTGGGAGAGTCCAAGCAGCTTTCTAGATCTATCCCGGTAGATCTTTATTCCAAGAATAAAGGCTGCTTCTCCCAGATCTTTCATGGAGAATTTTAATGAAAGCCAAGCTTTCACCGACGTTAGCATGGGATGTCATTGCCTATAAGCAATACGTCGTCGACATAAAGGACAATAAAAGTAAGTGCTCTCCCACTAACCTTCTTGTATACACAAGGGTCATCTGCGTTTTGCACGAAATCATATTCTTTTATGATCTCATCAAAACGCTGATTCCATGACCGTGATGCTTGCTTCAATCCATAAATGGATCGATTTAACTTACAAACCTTGTTTGCAAGTCTAGGTACGATAAAACCGTCAGGCTGTTGCATATAAACATCCTCCAAAAGGTTTCCGTTAAGGAAAGCGGTTTTAACGTCCATCTGCCATATCTCGTAATCGAAATATGCAGCTATTGCAAGCATTATCCGAATGGATTTAATCATGGCAACGGGTGAGAAGGTTTCGTCATAATCAATACCATATTGTTGACGATATCCCTTCGCTACAAGCCTAGCTTTGTACGTTTGTACGTTGCCATCCATGTCGGTCTTCTTCTTGAAGATCCATCTGCATCCAATAGGCTTTACGCCTTCTGGTGCATCAACCAGTGTCCAAACTTGGTTGGCGTACATGGAATCCATCTCGGACTTCATGGCTTCTTGCCATAAAGCGGAATCGATATTTTGTATCGCTTCCTCATACGTAGCCGGCTCATTATCCTCAATAAGATTAATATCTACATGAGGTGAGATCAGGAACCCATACCTCTCAGGTACTGTTCTGACTCTTTCCTCCGACCTACGCGGTCCTTGTGTATGTGAAGTTTGTGGTACAGACTCATCCCGGACGGTCTGTTCTTGTTCCGTCGTTGATTCATTGCCAGGAACAGTATCACTACGATCTTCATCGAGTTCTACTTTCCTCCCACTTACCACTGCATTTATAAAATCCTTCTCAAGGAAAAATGCTTGTAGAGCAACAAATACTTTGTTCTCTTGTGGGTGATAGAAGTAATATCCTTTGGTTTCCCTAGGATATCCTACGAAAAGGCATTTATCAGATTTGGGTTCAAGTTTGGTACCTTCCAAACGTTTAACATATGCCCAGCATCCCCAAATCTTCAGGAAAAAGAAACCTGGTTTCCTTCCTGTCCATATCTCATATGGAGTCTGTTCAACAGACTTCGACGGTACCTTATTCAAAATAAGTATAGCACTGTTTAATGCATATCCCCAGAAGGATATGGTAGCTCAGTGCGACTCATCATTGACCTTACCATGTCCAATAAGGTGCGGTTTCTCCGTTCGGACACACCGTTTAATTGCGGTGTTCCAGGAGGAGTCCACTGTGAAAGAATACCATATTCTTTCAAGTAATCTTGAAACTCATAACTTAAGTATTCGCCACCACGGTCTGACCGTAATGTCTTAATACTCTTCCCTCCTGTTTGTTTCTCCACTTCGTGTCGAAACTCTTTGAATTTCTCAAAAGTTTCCGACTTGTGTCTCATAAGATACACATAACCGTAACGAGATGCATCATCTGTGAAGGTTACGAAGTAGTGAAATCCACCTCTAGCCTGGCTAGACATGGGCCCGCATACGTCAGTATGAACGAGAGCCAACAGTTCTGTGGCACGTTCACCTTTACCGCTAAAAGGTGATTTAGGCATTTTGCCTAAAAGACAAGATTCGCAGACGTCATATGAATTGGGATCAAATTCGTCCAAGTACCCACTCTTCGAAAGTGTGGATATGCGAGTCTTGTTGATGTGTCCTAGACGACAATGCCACATATAAGCTTCATCTTTTAGATTACTCCTTTTGAGCCTTTTGTTTGTCATTTTAGGAGATTCATTTATATTCAAAATATAAAGACCGTTATTTGCAACAGCTGTGCAAATTTCTGCATCATTTTTATATAAATAACACCCAGTGTTTCTAAATACAAAAGTGTAACCCTGCTGGGTTAACAAGGATACAGATATAATATTCCTAGTTAAACTAGGTACAAAATAACAGTTCAAAAGTTTAAGTACATGCCCTGAGGGCAGTTCTAAAACAAAAGTCCCTACGGCCAAAACAGCAACTGTGTTCCGTTTCCGACCCGTAGATCCATCTCCCCCGATGCCAGCCCCTGCTATCCTGCAGATCCTGCACATCAGTACAAATATGAGCACCACAACCAGAATCAAAAATCCAATTTTTAAACTAGAAGTATTCATATTTATCTCAATAACAAACATACCAGAGGCGATAGCCTTGCCAGCCTTGATATCCTCCCTCTGCCCTTTGCCCATTCGGCAGTCACGTTTCCAGTGACCCCTCTTACCGCAGTTGAGGCAGATGTCGCGAGATTTGTCCTTTGGCTTCCTAGAAGCCACTGTCAACTTGCCCTTGTCCTTGTTCTTGAACTTCTTCTTCCTCGCACCTCCAATTGCCTTGGGCCCAGCCCTTGGCGCATGAGAGGTCGATGCATAATGCGCCTCGTGCTTGCTCCCCTTTAGGAGTTCCTTTTCGGACTCCTTCAGCACGGACAACAAATCTCCAAGAGTGTCGTCAGTGTCCATCAACTTATAGTTGATGATGATTTGTTTCCAAGTATCGGGTAGCGATTGTAATAGCATATCAATCGTCAACTCTGCCTCCAAGACAATGCCCATCTTGGCTAACTCATCTATGTCAGCGATCATTTGAGTCCCGTGGGCCTCAACTGATGCGCCGTCTGTCATCCGGGAGCGGAAGAGTTTCCTTACTAGCTCGTACCTCTCCATCCGCTTGTTGGTGCGGTGGAGATCACGCAATCTTGCCATCATGTTATAGGGATCCAAGTCCCTGTTATTGCGTCTGAAATGCTGGGTCATTGCAGCTAGCATAACTGACTGAGCTTGGTCACAATCGTCACTATGAGTCTTCCATAACTCTAGCTCCAGTGGCTCAGTGGGTTTAGGCGGGAGAGGTCTCTGAATAGTATACAACACCCTCTCAGCCCCAAGCACTATCTTGAGGTTCATTTCCCAGTCGGCAAAGTTTGTCCCTTGAAGACATTATCGCCCATGATTATGTCGCGGACATTACCCTTGCCAGTCATCTTGACAACTATAGTCCAACTATAAAGTCAACGATGTTATGGGTACAGTCAAACTGTTACAAGCAAAATAACAATATATTAGTCCAACTAATTATTAAAATATTGACGAAATAATTTTGAAAGACGCGTAAGCTAAGTATCTGAACGAAATTGCAAATTCAATAATAGCCTCCCACTATTTTCTTCAAGTCTCTAACCCTCTTGTGGAGAACTCGGGAAATCGCATTTCCTAGTGGGCTAGGATCCCGTTAAATAACACATAACCTTGACTTTGGCCAATAAAAGCTGTATGCTATTTAACTTAGGTAGATCTCTATGATCAATTGGATCTCATCCAATTCCTAGATCCGGTTAGGTGGACATCCAAGTCCGAAACATATGTATAATGTCAATGTATCCATTACATTTTCCTAACCCTATCCTCCGAATCATCTAGGCCTTGGCTTTGGCCAAAAACAAACCTAATGATTCCAGTTAAGCGGGACCCATTGACGAGGAAAGTTTCGTAATCAATGTCATTGGACAAAAAGTGATCTTGACTTTGGCCAATAAAAATCACGATTTGGACAAGACACCGATATGCAACAAAACTCTCATGATTCAAGTACATCCTTGATTGACAAAGGTCTTGACTTTGGCTAAACAAACCAATGCCAATTTCGGATCTTGAACAAGAATCATTCAATGGAAGGATAATCGCTTAATATTGTTTGAGGGATTTTTCGCGTAATTGGCAACCAATTAATTTATCTTTGTTAGGTCTCATCATCATACCCCCTTAAGCATGCTTCTAAAACATCATAAAGCGCGTAAAGTAAAGTAATAGCGATATACGGATGGATATGAACAACAACTTGTTCCTAGAACAAATCACTCCCTTTCCTCTCCCCGCTAGCACTATTCTACTCTTACCCAATTACATAATACATTAAGAGAAACCTCATTTACATTGAGGGGAATTAGGTGAGAAGAGAATACAAAGAGACAATAAGAGAAAGGCTGGACACGCAGGTCCAATTTATAAATTCTAAATTTACAATAATTTCTAAAATTACCCTTCCCTTCTAATATCCATCCGATATACACTATTCATACATCACATCCACATTCATTCATTCAAGGCATGTTATACAACCAATCAAATCCAATTAATTAGTCTTTAATTAGGTGACAATACAATGTTCAAACAATTGTTTGCATTTGCGCGAGTCCAACTCAATTTGAGAATAAATACTTATAGTATGAATTCACGAATTATATCGAACTACTCGTTAAATCCAATTTAAGTCGTATTCAATACTAATCCTATTATTTAATTCTAAATAAATATTTACACTTTTATTGTGCTTTTATAACTTAGATTCCAAATCTAATACAATCGGGTCTCAAAGCCCAACTAACATCTAATGTCCGTTTAATTAAAGTCCGATGGGCTTTCAATTGATTTCTTTAGGCTTGGGTTTTGGTCAATGTATGGGTCAAACCCAATTACCAAGCCCAATAAGGAATCGCCCTCATATGCCATAAAATCAATATCAAGCCCATAAGGCCCAATTAAACATAAAAGCCCATTTATTACATTTGGGCTTAAATGGTGTGATTTAGGCCCATTTTGGATCCAATCCAAATGGTCCAAATCTACTTGGCCCAACCAAGCCCATTATGTCCAAATATAATAGTTTTAGGCCCAATTCAAAATTAAGCCCAACTAACCAAATTTTAAAATTCCAAATTTTATAACTTAATTAATTAAAGTGTATTATCATGATTAATCCTTTAAATCATATTCCCAAAATATCAAATTAATCCATTAATCATATTTTTATCTTAAATATATGTCCAACATTATTTAATCAAAAAATCAAGTCCCTAATCCTCCATCAAGCATTCAGCCAAGGTGATTAAAATGGTTCCGATTTCGTTTTCAATCCAATCGAGTTACAAATCATCACCATATATTTCAAGTCATCTAATGTCTTAAAATTAAAAAATCATCTAGTCCAATGCTTGCATGTATTCGGCCAAGCCTCATTTGGGTTGGAAAAAATTAATCCAATTTATTTTCCATGAAATTGATGATGTATAATCTAAATAACATACATCTAAGCATATTTAATCAAGCAAACTCATCAAATCATGCTTCATACAATTTTCCCCAAATACATCCTAATATATTTGCATGCTCTTTAAGCTCAATGATACCATTGTTGGAAATAATAACCAAGCCCCAAGATCAACAAGAACAAGCAAAATACATAAATACATGAATGAATTAATTGAAGTATGGCGGAATCATACTCACAATACTTGAAGATGGATGCTAAGATGATGCAAATTCCTCCCTTGTGCAGTGAAGCTCTCGGCCAAAGAAAAGAGGGACTCCAAGTCGAGTTTGATCCTTCCAAGCTCAATGATTAGTTTCCCATATCACCTATGTATGATCCCTTGAAGGTGCTAGCCTTTGTTGTGATTTTGAATGCACAACTTCTTCAAATCTTGCCACAAAAATTGAAGAAATGGAGAGCCCAAAACTGCATGTAGTTTCGGCAATGTGAGAGAGAGGAGAGTTCAATTGATTTTTGTTACAAAAAATCAATTTATATTTATGCCATAATATTTATTAAATTAATAATAAACTTATGACACAAATCATGCAATGGCTTAGAGTGTCAAACACTCAAACTCCATGCAAAACCATTGAGTGTATTGTACACTATCACCATGCAATGTATTAACAATTAAATAATGCATAAAATGACATGTGTCATGTGGGCCCCACACGTTTCCAAATGAAAGTGGGCCCACGTTACTCACGCGTTCGGGTTCGATATTTCCGAAATACCGAACTTACGTCGCGACGTTAATTAAATCGAATTTAAATAAATAATTGCGCCTAGCGAAATTATTATTTACGTCGCTAACGAATTAATTCTAAATTAACTCGTTTGCCCGAATTAAAATCTAATTTTAATTTCGCGTCGAAATCAAATTTCGATTATTATATCGAATATAATAATTTTACGATTAATTCCAAATTGATCGTTCTCTCTCTTTGTATAGTACTTTATCCAAGATAAAGTCTCTCCGTAATTAATCCAAGATTAATCGAGTTTGAATTATACGTCATTCGTGAATCTTCGGGAAGCGACCCAAGAGATCTCCGGATATGTTGGCAGTAAATACGGTCGTCGGATTATCTGAACACGTACGTACCTCGTACTACGTTTTTACCGATTCACAAGACAAGGTTGGCTTCTAGCAAAGCGCCATGCCTACCCAATTCTCCAGAAATATTCTTATAGGAATATAAGATCTATATCAAGCGTAGTATACCGTAGTATTGCGTACATCGATCCAGTATCGGACGATCACATGTTAGGCCTGGGGCTGGAATGTGTGTCTGCCCCGTACGAAACATATATCGGACATCAAGCAACTAGTCTCTTTAAATCGGACAATCCTGACCTGGTCATATTGTCCCGACGGTTGCAACCTTTTATAGAGTACTAGTTCTGTGTCCTGCGTGATCATCACCTCTATATGTCTGAAGTGATACTCCCATCTCGACATCACATCCAGTACACTACGATTCTCGATAAACCCAGAAGAGGTGTACACAGAACCGGTTAAGGTCCCCAACCACCAAAACCAAAGTTTACCGATTGTCGCAAGTACTAGCGATGTAAGTCTCAGGTTAAGACCATATACACCTACCCTGATGCGGCCTCCCATAGACACGCAGACATACTACCAATGGGATTCCGCGGGGTCTATCCAGAGCGAAGCTGTTTTCCGTACCATCAGTAAAACACAACCTCCTATCGCACTTGCATAAGTATACAATACTTAAATATATGAGAACTATGCCGTTGTGCCCTCACAACGTGCACAAGCGCAATACTAGTCTATTCCGCATTATCGATGTCCGATCTCGATAATACTCCGACTAGGGATATTTAATGATTAAACCTTTATGGATTGATACTGTCTCATATCATCTCAATCCGGTATTAATCATATGGACTTTCGCCATTTATATATCAAAGTAAATAATATTACAAAACGGCAAAAGGCAATTTCATTATCACATAGTTAATTTTGTACAATAATACAATATCATTTACAAACAGTGACGCTATGGGACATAATGTCTAACATATCGGATTCAAAAAGACTAGTTGCTCGATATCCGATATGTGCTTCCTACATGGCAGACAATATTCCAGCCCCAAGCCTTGCACGTGACATCAGATACTGGATCGCGATACGCAATACGACGTATACTACGCCTGACATAGATTATATATTCCAGTAAGAAAATTTCTGGAGAATTGGGTAGGCACGGTGCTTTGCTAGAAGCCAACCGTGTCTTGTAAATCGGTAAGCATGTGGTACGAGGTACTTACTTTATCGGATAGTCCGATAACCGGATTTACTGCCAACATATCCAGAGATCTCTTGGATCGCTTCCCAAAGATTCACCGATGACAGTTGACTTAAATTAGAATTAATCTGGGATTAATTTAGAGAGAGAAAATTAATCTGGGATTAATTGGGGCTTTATTTAATCTGGGATTAAATGTGTTCGGTAGAGAGAGAACACGATTAATTTGGAATTAATCGGTCAAATAAATTTAATAGTTAAATTTGATTTTTCTATTTAATTTATTCGAATGGGCTAAAATTAATATATCGGATATACTAATATGAATTGGATTTCATTATGAAATTAAAGTCGGACTTTAATACGAACGAATGAATTAATTTAGAATTAATTCGTAATCGACGTTCGTAATATATTTGCGAGGCATCATTATTTAATTAAATTAGATTTAATTATTTAGCGACGAAAGTTCATTTAATCGGATTAAACGAAACTGAGCCGCGTCGAATGTTCCTAGAGATATTTGAATTTTGAATTCAAATAGTGGGGCCCACTTCACATGTGTGGTAGGTGGTGTTATTGGCATTTATACCAAGCCACCAACCACCCAACCACCTTGTAATAGTTTTGGTAAAACCATTTACCCAACTAACAAGTTTTGGTGAAAAGGGTAAAAGGGTTTTACCAAAAGCAAATCTCTACACATCATTTACACAAGTTGAAAAAAAGAAACCCTAGCACACACTCTCCCTTGGGCATGAGTCTCTTTCTCTTCTTCACTTGGATTTTGTTCTTCAAATCAAAAGCTAGCACTTAAGCAAGTCAATAAAGGTGATAAGGAAACATCTTCAAGAGTTGGAATCAACACTATGCTTGGAACTTGGAGTTCTCTTCTCAAATTTTTAAAAGCTCAAATCCGAATTTGTAAGTATTTCCGCAACTTATAATGATCTTAATCACTTGTTTTCATGCTTATTAGATCCTTGGCATGTTCTAGGAACACTAACAATGGTATCATGAGCCAATTTTGAGCATGAAAAATTTTAGTGTTCTTGAGCATAAAATTTGGGGCTTTTGTGTTTTGAAAATGATTTTTTCAAATTCATTATGGAGCATGTTTAGAATATGATAACTTAGAGTTATTCATGGTTACATTTGAAATAAATTGAATGAATCAAAAATTAAAATTGCTTAGGGTGGTCGAATGTATGTAGCAGTGCACTGTGCAATTTTTTGATTTTTGTAACATAAAATGATGTGTTTAAATGCATGTTTAAATGTTGATTGTTGGTTTGATTGGATTAGAATCAAAGTCAATAATGTTTATGTTAAAATCAAAGAGCATGTTGAGCATGAAATGATATATTTAAGCTTCAATTTGTGTTAAGCATGAAATGATGTATTTTGGCCTCAATTTGTGTTGAGCATGAATTGTTGGATTAAGCATGATTAATTAAGTTAATTGGTATTTTGGAAATATTGAGTTTAATTAATTAATCATGATTAATACACTTTAATTATAATAATTATAATATTTGGAATATTAAAATTGTAATAATTGGCCTTTAAAGTTTATTGGGCTAAAAGTGTGTATTTGGGCTTAATGGGTTTGGTTTGACCAAGTTTGGTTTTGGACTTTTGGATTGGATCCAATTGGGCCCAAAGCCAATTCCATAAAGTCCAAATACATCACTTGACCAATTAAAGAATTTAATTGGGCCTAATGGGCCTAGATTGATTTGTTGGCAATAATGTGATTCATATTGGGCCTTGGCATTTTGGGTTTGATCCATTATGGCCAAAGCCCATGCCTAAAGAATCAATTAAAAGCCCATTGGACTTTAATTAAAATGACATTGGATGTTATTAGGCCTTTGAGACCCATTAAGATTGGATTTGGAATCCAAGTCTTTAAGGAAAATAAATAAGTGTAAATATTTAATTTGGAATTAAGTTGGAATTAGTATTGAATACAAATAAATTGGATTTAAAATTGTAGTTCAAAATAATTCAAGAATACTTACTTTGAGTATTTATTCTTAAACGAGTTTGACTCGAGCAAATCAAATCGTTGTTTGAACATTGGATGATCATTAATTCAAAGATTATTTAATTGGATTAGATTGATTGAATAACATGTTTTGTATGATTACATGAATGTGTTGTATGAATAATGTATATCGGATGGATATTAGAAGGGCGATGGCAATTTTGGAAATTGTAATAAATTTATAATTTATTAAATTGGACCTGCGTGTCCAACCTTTTATCTCCTTATTCTTTGTATTTCTCTTCTCACCAATTCCCCTCAATGTAAATGAGGTTTCTTTATTGAATTATGTTATTGGGTAGAAGTTAGAATAGTTCTAGCCGGGGAGGGGAAAGAGAGTGATTTGTTCTAGGAACAATTTGTGACATATCCATCGGCATATCATTATTAATTTACAATTTGCACTTTATGATGTTTTAGAAGCATGCTTAAGGGTGTATGATGAGACCATAACAAAGATAATAAATTGGTTGCCAATTTACGCGAAAAACCCTCAAAACATATTAAGCGTTTTTCCTTCCGTTGAGTGATTCTTACTCAAGATCCAAAATTGGCATTGGTTTGTTGGCCAAAGTCAAGACCTTTGTCAATTGAGGATGTGTTTGAATCATGAGAGTTTTGTTCCATATCGGTGTCTTGTCCAAGTCGTGATTTGTTGGCCAAAGTCAAGATCACTTTTTGTCCATCGACATTGATTACGAAGCTTTCCATGTCAATGGGTCCCGCTTAACTGGAATCATTAAGCTTGTTGTGCCAAAGCCAAGGCTTAGTTGATTCAGAGGAAAAATGTTAGGAAAATATATTGGATATATTGGCATATATATTATATATATGTTTCGGACTTGGAGGTCCACCTACCGGATATAGGAATTGGATGAGATCCAATTGATCTTAGAGATCTACCTAGTTAAATATCATACAACTTGTTGGCCAAAGTCAAGGTTGTATGTTATTTAACGGGATCCTAGCCCACTAGGAAACTAGGTTTCCCGAGTACTCGACAGAGGGTTAGAGATTCGCCGAAAAATAGTGGTAGAGCTAGTATGCTGATATTGATTTCTCTTCATTCGATACTTAGCTTTACGCTTTCAAATTATTTCGTCAAATTTATTTTAGTTGGACTAATACAATGTTATTTTTCTTGTAACAGTTAGACTGTACCCAAATATCGTTGACTAGATTGGACTATCGTAGCCAAGATGACTAGAAAGGGAAATGTCTGAGACATTATCATGGGCGAAACGAACTTTGCAGATTGGGAAATGAATATAAGGATAGTCCTTGGAGCCGAGAGGCTACTATATACTATACAGAGACGGCTACTATATACTATACAGAGACCTCTTGGGCCTAAGCCCAAACCTGATGAGCTACTTGAGCTGGAGCTTTGGAAGACTCACATCGATGATTATGATACTGCTCAGTCTATTATGCTTGCTTCTATGACTCAGCATTTCCATCGACAGAACAGGGACTTGGATCCCTATAACATGTTGGCAAGGTTGCAAGATCTTCACCGTCTAACCGTAGGTCACGGAGATATGAGTTAGTAAAGAAGCTCTTTCATTCACGTTTGTCAGAAGGCATGTCTATTGAGTCCCATGTGGCACAGATGATTGCTGACATAGATGAGCTAGCTGAGATGGGGATAGTCTTTGAGGCTGAGATTATCATAGATATGGTCCTGCAATCTCTCCCCTGTTGGATAAAATGACCCATAGCGTCACTATTTGCACAGATCATTGTGTTGTTGTAGCAAATTAACTATGTGACAAGGAAATTGCACTCTCATCATTTGTGATTAGATCACCATAGATATATAAATGAAGAGAGGTCCATATGATTAGTTCCTGGATTGAGATGATATGAGACAGTATCAGTCCACTAAGGATTAATCATTAAATATCCCTAGCCGTAGTATTATCGAGACAGGACATCGATAATGCGGAATAGGCTAGTATTGCACTTGTGCGCGTTTGTGAGGGCACAACGGCATAGTTCTCATATATATAAGTATTGGATACTTATGCAAGTGCGATAGGAGGTCGTGTTTCACCGATGGTACGGGAAACAGATTCGCTCTGGATAGACCCCTCGGAATCCCATTGGTATTATGACTATGTGTCTATGGGAGGCCGAAATCAAGGTAGGTGTGTATAGTCTTAACCTGAGACTTACATCGCTAATACTTACGATAATCGATAGACTTTGGTCTTGGTGGTAGGGGACTTTAAACGGTTCTGAGTACACCACTTCTGGGTTTATCAGAGAGTCGTAGTGTATTGGGTGTGATGTCAAGATGGAAGTGTCACTTCAGTCATTTGGAGATGATGTCACGCAGGATACGGTACTAGTGCTCTTGAGTGTTGCGCAACCAATCGGGATATTGTGACCAGGTCATGTATATCCGATTATAGAGACTATGTTACCAGACATCCGACATGTGTTTCGGACGGGGCAGACACTTATCCAGCCCCAGCCCTAGCACGTGATTATCCGATACTGGGCAAATATACACAATACTACGGTATACTACGCTTGATACAGATCTATATATTCCTATAAGAATATTTCTGGAGAATTGGGTAGGCATGGCGCTTTGCTAGAAGCCAACCTTGTCTTGTAAATCGATATAAACGTAGTACGAGGTACTTACGTGTTCGGACAGTCCGACGACTCGTATTTACTGCCAACATATCCGGAGATCTCATGGGTCGCTTCCTGAAGATTCACCGATGATGTATAACTCGCACTTTGATTAATCTGGGATTAATTAGAAGAGAGAGATAGAATTAATCTGGGATTAATTCGATGAGAGAGAAAATTAATCTGGGATTAATTGCGGAGATATTTTATCTGGGATAAATATTAATTAAAGAGAGAAACGATTAATTTGGAATTAATCGATAAAATTATATATTCGATATATTAATCGAAATTGGATTTCGACGCAGAATTAAAATTAGATTTTAATTCGGGCGAACGAATTAATTTAGAATTAATTCGTTAGCGACGTGAATAGTGAATTCGCTAGGCGTAATCATTTAATTACGACGCGACGGAAAATTCGTTAATTTGGAATTAGCAACCCGAGCCCGAGAGTGATTGCGAGCGCGTTCGCATTTCGAATTCGAACGCGGCACGCGAGTCACATCAAGCGTCAAATCGTTTGTCACATCATGCGTCAAATCAATTGTCACTTTGAGTGATGTGATATGACATGTTGTCACTTTATTAAGTGAATAGATGTGATATGAAAAGTGATGTGACATGACTTAAAGTTATAAGTAAAAGTGATGGAATATGAAAAGGTTTGAATATATATATTTGTTTTTATTTATTTTTGGAAAATAAATGAATAATATAAATTGCTTTTTCTTTTCACTTTTTAGACACACATTCGGTCCCTCTCTCTCTTACATGAAAAGGCAGTACACGGTTTCTTCCTCTCCCCTCTTATTTTCCCTCTCTTCTTCACTTCCTCTTCTCACGGCATGGTGCCGATTTTCTCTCAATTTTTCTGGTTTACCGATTTTGAGAAGCAAATGAAGAAGGATGGTGCTACTAGCACACACACATGGGTTATACTTAGGTGATAGGGAAACGAAATCTTTGAGCATGGAAGCTTGAAGCTTGGAGCTTTAATGGAGTTCATGCATGGCCGAACATGGAGGAAGCCGAACCAGTCCAAATCGCACAGCCCACTGCCTTGGAGAGCCATTGCCGTGACTTGGAGGGAGCAAAAATCGCACCTTATTCTTCAAACATCAAAACCGAAATTCAATGTGAGTTGATTCCGCCACCTCCTTTGATGTGTTCATAACTCGTTTTTTTTTTTATGCATTGTTTGTGATCTTGTGGACTTGATTAAACTCCAACATTGGTATCAGAGCCATTGATGCATGAAATCCGAAATTAGGGTTCTTGGCAATTTTGGGGCTTTTTGATTTTGGCTTGATTCTGACAAATTGATTGTGTAAGAATGCTTATATATGATCTAATTTGAGATATATGTAATCAATTTGACAAAAAAAAATCATTGGATTGATTTCCTTCTTCCCAATTTGCAAATTTTGGTAGAAACTTTAATTTGGGTAAACTCGATTTAGGCATGATTTGGTTGAATTGTTTGATGCATTATGCTTGAATGAGGTTGAATTGAAGTTGTGCATGATCAATTTCAAGAAAATTGGATTAGATCAATTTTCCCCAATTCTTAGGTTGAATTTGAAACTTGAAATTGGGCAAAATGTGTTTAAGCATGTTTTAATTGCATTGGATGTTTAAGTATGCTTAGAACATGTTTAATTGAGATTGTGTGGTGTCAATTTCATGAAATTGGATTGGATTCATTTTCCCCCAAATTGGAGGCTTGGCCGAAAATTGGAAGAACCTAATGTCTTGGTAATTTTTGTTTTGTTTGATCATTGGATGACTTAAAACAATTGGTTAATGTTGTTTTGAAGTTCAATTGGATTGAATTTTGATTTGGAACATTTTTCCCTTTTAAAGTGGCTTGGCCGATTTTAAAGAACATGAAATTCTTTGTGATTTTGTTGTTTTAATTCATTGGATGAATTGAATTGATTTGGGAAATTAAGATTGTGGACTCAATTGGATTGAAACCGAATCGAATTGAAAAACCCCCAAATTGCCGAGACTTGAAAGCATGTTAATTGGGTTTGATTTTAATTGAATTGTGTTGGACACTATTTGGTTGTTAAAGTGCATGATTAATTAGGCTAATTGATATTTTAGAAATGTTAATTGGGTAATTGATTGTGTATTACACTTAGGTTAATTAATTGTGAAATTTGGAATTTTATAAGTTAATTAATTTGGGCTTGATTTTGGAAATTAGGCTTGTTGGGTTGTAATTGGGCTTTTGGGCTTTGTTGTAACAAAGTTGGGTTTAGGCAAAATTGGTTGGATCCAATTAGGCCCAAAACCGAATCCAAAAGGTCCAATTATGACTTAATGGACCTTAATTATTTAATTGGGCCTAATGGGCCAAAATTAATTAAAGGCTTATGGGGTAACTCCCGGATTGGATTTTGGTTGTTCGGTTTGACCCGAGTTGACCAAAAGTCCACGCCTATAGAAATTAATTAAAAGCCCATTGGACTTTAATTAAATAAAACATTAGATGTTAATCGGGCTTGAGACCCGTTGCGATTAAATTTGGAATTTAAATCGTAAAGGTTCGTTAATAAAAGTGTAATATTTAATTTAGAATTAAATAATGAATTAGAATTAAATACGTATTAAATTGGATTTAATTATGTTATTTAATTTAATTCGTAGAAATTGTACTTTGAGTACGTGTTTGCAATACGAGTTTGACTCGAACAAAAATCAAATCTTTGTTTGAACATTGGATGATCACTAATAATCAAGATTAATTAATTTGATTGATTGATTGATACATGCTTGTATGATACATGGTTGTGATGTTTGAATAATGTATATCGGATGGATATTATTCGGGTTGGGCGATTTTGGAAATTGTAATAAATTTGATTTATTAATTGGACCTGCGTGTCCAGCCTTATCTCCTATTTCTTTGTATTCTCTTCTCACCTATTCCCCTCCATGTAAAAGAGGTTTCTTTAGAAGTGTAGTGTAACGGGTAGAAATAATACAAGTGCTAGCGGGAGAGAGAAAGTGAGAGATTTGATCTAGGATCAATGTGAAGTATCCATCCGCATATCATTATTATTTTATTTCATACTCGCTTTATTATGTGTTTAGAATGCTGCTTAAGGGTGTATGATGATGAGACCTTAACAAAGATAATTAAATTGGTAGCCATTTGCACGCGAAAAACCCTCGTTAAATATCATGCGTTTTTCCTTCCATTGAGTGATTCTTACTCAAGATCCGAGATTGGCAGGGGTTGTTGGCCAAGTCAAGCCCTTGTCCATCAAAGATGTGTTTTAATCACGAGGCTTTGTTCCATATCGGTGTCGTGTCCAAGTTGTGGTTTGTTGGCCAAAGTCAAGACCACTTCTTGTCCATTGACATTGATTACGAAGCTTCCATGTCAATGGGTCCGCGCTTGACTGGAATCATTAGGTTTGTTGTGCCAAAGCCAAGGCCTAGTTGATTCAGAGGAAATAGGTTAGGGTATACATTCGATGTATAGGCATATATAAGATATATGTTTGGGACTTGGATGTCCACCTACTGGATCTAGGAGTTGGATGAGATCCAATTGATCTTCGAGATCTACCTAGTTAATTATCATACAATTTGTTGGCCAAAGTCAAGATTGTGTGATATTTAACAGGATCCTAGCCCACTAGGAAACACGGTTTCCCGAGTACTCCACAGAGGGTTAGAGGCTCGACGAAAAATAGTGGGAGGCAAGTATCGAATTTGCAACATTCGTTCGAATACTCGCTAAACACGCTCATTTTATTTTATTTCGTCATTAGATAAATATTAGTTAGACTAATATTTAAATTGTTGTTTTAATGAACAGTTGGACTGTATTATATTTGATTATATATAATTGGATTATATTAATCAATATATTTGAATTAATTAATTTCAGTTTACAGTTGATTTTATAATTGGATTATAGTAATCAATGTAATTGAGGTTAATTAATTGGATTATATTTGATTATATAGTTGGACTATTATAATCATTATAATATATATAGTACCACTAATCGTTGATTAAATAGTTGGACTATTGTAATCAAGATAAGAAATTGAAAAGTTGGATATTTAAAATATAATCTGGGATTAAAAATATTTTAAATGATTTAATTTTCAAATTGGGAATAAATAATGGGTTACTTATTTATTTGATAAAATAACTTATTATACCTTACGCCCAAAATTAAGCAAATAATAGAGCATAAAATCTCTGGAAGATTTATGTGATGATGACTTTAATGCTTAATTAATATACTTATAATAAATCTATCTTTAGATTTAAAAGTATTAAAATTGCAATTAATAATTCTTGGAGAATTAATTGACTATTCTAGTGGAGAAAAGTCAAAGTTTGCAATTGGGCATGTTGCACGAGGTGCACATCGTTTCGATATTCCAAAACCCAAGGCTTGGCCTAAGGTTCCTAAAATATTGAAAAAGGATAATTGACATATCCCAAAGTGACTACCATTTGGATATGGAAGACACAAAGGAATTAAAGAAAGGGCGAGACTCTAACTTTAAAAATATTTGTCTTAGTTATGTTCACAGCTAGTATTGAAATTAGATTTTAAATACTTAGTGTGGTACATAATATATATGTATTGATATTCAGAATCTGCTTTGAGCAGGATACTGACTTCAAGCTGAGATTCCTCTGCGAATCGGAAGGGACGAAAGTCGCTGTTTCGACCGTAGATACCTAAGTTTAGGAACTACCTGGGGTGTGTACTTAAATTAGGAACTGTTATAATGTAACTAGTTTGACTAGAAACATTATCTCTTTATCAGTGTTTAACCCACTGCGGATGAACCTTTATATTCTAAAACACTAAAGTGTTTTATTATATAAAGATGATACTGAGATAAATACATTAGATGTAAATAACAGAATTTATATTTTGAATATAATAAAATCTCAAACATATAAATGACAAATAAATAGCTCAAATTGATTTGATCAATAGAGACTATTTATGGTATTGTTGTCTAGGACACAATTAAACGAGACATGTCAGTTAGACGGTGTGTCCGAACTAAAACCGAATTTTGTTGGACATGATAAGGTTTATCACGAGTCGCTCTGAGCTATCATTTCCTTCAAACAGGATATGTATTTACAGTGCAAAACTTATTTAGAATAAGGTTCCATATTAAATCTGTTTGACAGATATCATATAGGATGTGAACAGGAAAGAAACGAGGTTTCTCATTCCTGATAATTTGGGTATGCCAGGCATAAAGTTTGGATGATACCAAACTAAGAACCCAAATTGGATTAGTGCCAATATAGGTTATCCTAAGGGAAACCATAAGTATATAGTACTTATAAATCTCACATGAGAACAATGTGATTGTTGCTCACCATGCGGTTTTTCCTGAGAGAATACCGATATGCAGTGGTCAGTGGGAGGATAGTGATACTCGATGAAAATCGGAGTAATACTATTCAAGGCACGAAGTCCTTAATGGAACACAAACAGTTCATCAATGATGAATCTGTACCATTAATCTTCAAATACACAAGAAACTTCGTAGATCGGATAGAGTCAGAAAACAACCTAGGGTATGGGTTTCTGATCTAACCTCATTAAGATGTCAATCTTATGGAGGTGTACCATCCGACTACGTTTAGAGGAAGTGATACGAGGTATCGACTCCCTATCATGGCAAAGTGCCATGAATCGAAAATGGATTCCATGTTTAACAACTATTTTGGATACTAGTTGTTGTACCACGAGGCATTGTGCCTATGGTACATTAAACGTCTTCAAGGAAGACATACATGGTAGGCAACATACCAACATACAAAGCTGGGCTTTTGACGGAAAGGTATCGTTATCAACATTGTGTTAATAACGGTTCAACCTTTTACCTGTTGCCATGGTAAATCCATTTTGAAGATGCTTGTTGATAACTGTATATTTCATTTGTGAAATATGTCAGTTAAAATCAAAATCGCTTTCCTGAAAAGGAAACCTTTTGGAGAATGTTTACAACATTCTGACGATTTTGTATAACCGACAAACAAGGTTTGCGGATTATTCAATCCATGTTTGGATTGAAGCAAGCATAGGGTTCTTGGAACTGACGTTTTGAAATAATCATAATAGTTTATGATTTGACTCAAAACGAAATAATTCTTGTGTATATAAGGAGGCTAGTGGGAGAGGGCACTGACAATGAAATTCCCATAAAACAATCGGTGAAAGCTTGGCTTTCATAAGAAATTCTCCGTAGAATTCTGGGGAGTAACAACCTTTATTCAAGGAATAAAGATCTACTGGGACAGATTTGGAGTTGGTAACACTCTCTGAGAAATTGTACATTTAAAATGTACTTATATTGGTGTCTCATACGCTTCGAGCATATGGAGTCACAATCGGGTCAATCCAAGTGATAGTCACTGGATTGAAGATTAAGAACATCTCTTAGTATCTGAGAGAACTAAAGATGTTGTCTTAAACTATGGAGATGGAGAACTTGAAGTGACTGGGATCACTGCTGCAAGTTTCCAAACCGGTAAATACTGCGGTACTATAAAGATTGAACACTGGGACAGTAAGCTGGAAATCTTCCTAGCAAGATAACTGTTGCCGAATAAACAACAAATGCGGATTATTGCTGCAGCTGAGGCAGCAATAGAAGCCATTTGGATCGATAATAAATCTAATTAGATTAGATATAGTTCTGTTAGCAGCTGAGCTAGGCGTCAGCACAGGCTAAAGAATTAAAGGTCTCATCGACGATCCAGATATATACTTCTATATATCATCTGATTTGTTCGGATCATACATCGTGGCGATGTGATGATCGTGCAAATCGCGTTAGACGATAATCACGCAAATCCGCTGACGAAAACATTTCCTCAGCAATTTGAGCGAACCGTACATAGTTCGGGTGTTAGACACTTGAGTGACTGGCTATGTGCCAAGTGGGAGATTGTTGGATAAAATGACCCATAGCGTCACTATTTGCACAGATCATTGTGTTGTTGTAGCAAATTAACTATGTGACAAGGAAATTGCACTCTCATCATTTGTGATTAGATCACCATAGATATATAAATGAAGAGAGGTCCATATGATTAGTTCCTGGATTGAGATGATATGAGACAGTATCAGTCCCTAAGGATTAATCATTAAATATCCCTAGCCGTAGTATTATCGAGACAGGACATCGATAATGCGGAATAGGCTAGTATTGCACTTGTGCGCGTTTGTGAGGGCACAACGGCATAGTTCTCATATATATAAGTATTGGATACTTATGCAAGTGCGATAGGAGGTCGTGTTTCACCGATGGTACGGGAAACAGCTTCGCTCTGGATAGACCCCTCGGAATCCCATTGGTATTATGACTATGTGTCTATGGGAGGCCGAAATCAAGGTAGGTGTGTATAGTCTTAACCTGAGACTTACATCGCTAATACTTACGATAATCGATAGACTTTGGTCTTGGTGGTAGGGGACTTTAAACGGTTTCTGAGTACACCACTTCTGGGTTTATCAGAGAGTCGTAGTGTATTGGGTGTGATGTCAAGATGGAAGTGTCACTTCAGTCATTTGGAGATGATGTCACGCAGGATACGGTACTAGTGCTCTTGAGTGTTGCGCAACCAATCGGGATATTGTGACCAGGTCATGTATATCCGATTATAGAGACTATGTTACCAGACATCCGACATGTGTTTCGGACGGGGCAGACACTTATCCAGCCCCAGCCCTAGCACGTGATTATCCGATACTGGGCAAATATACACAATACTACGGTATACTACGCTTGATACAGATCTATATATTCCTATAAGAATATTTCTGGAGAATTGGGTAGGCATGGCGCTTTGCTAGAAGCCAACCTTGTCTTGTAAATCGATATAAACGTAGTACGAGGTACTTACGTGTTCGGACAGTCCGACGATCGTATTTACTGCCAACATATCCGGAGATCTCATGGGTCGCTTCCTGAAGATTCACCGATGATGTATAACTCGCACTTTGATTAATCTGGGATTAATTAGAAGAGAGAGATAGAATTAATCTGGGATTAATTCGATGAGAGAGAAAATTAATCTGGGATTAATTGCGGAGATATTTTATCTGGGATAAAATATTAATTAAAGAGAGAGAACGATTAATTTGGAATTAATCGATAATTAATATATTCGATATATTAATCGAAATTGGATTTCGACGCAGAATTAAAATTAGATTTTAATTCGGGCGAACGAATTAATTTAGAATTAATTCGTTAGCGACGTGAATAGTGAATTCGCTAGGCGTAATCATTTAATTACGACGCGACGGAAAATTCGTTAATTTGGAATTAGCAAACCCGAGCCCGAGAGTGATTGCGAGCGCGTTCGCATTTCGAATTCGAATGCGGCACGCGAGTCACATCAAGCGTCAAATCGTTTGTCACATCATGCGTCAAATCAATTGTCACTTTGAGTGATGTGATATGACATGTTGTCACTTTATTAAAGTGAATAGATGTGATATGAAAAGTGATGTGACATGACTTAAAGTTATAAGTAAAAGTGATGGAATATGAAAAGGTTTGAATATATATATTTGTTTTATTTATTTTTGGAAAATAAATGAATAAATATAAATTGCTTTTTCTTTTCACTTTTTAGACACACATTCGGTCCTCTCTCTCTTACATGAAAAGGCAGTACACGGTTTCTTCCTCTCCCTCTTATTTTTCCCTCTTCTTCTTCACTTCCTCTTCTCACGGCATGGTGCCGATTTCTTCTCAATTTTTCTGGTTAGACCGATTTTGAGAAGAAAATGAAGAAGGATGGTGCTAGCACACACACATGGGTTATACTTAGGTGATAGGGAAACGAAATCTTTGAGCATGGAAGCTTGAAGCTTGGAGCTTTAATGGAGTTCATGCATGGCCGAACATGGAGGAAGCCGAACCAGTCCAAATCGCACAGCCCACTGCCTTGGAGAGCCATTGCCGTGACTTGGAGGGAGCAAAAATCGCACCTTGTTCTTCAAACATCAAAACCGAAATTCAATGTGAGTTGATTCCGCCACCTCCTTTGATGTGTTCATAACTCGTTTTTTTTTTATGCATTGTTTGTGATCTTGTGGACTTGATTAAACTCCAACATCCCCGACACTTGGAGACAGTTCATCATAAACTATAATTTGATGAACACTGATGATACTCTTGGAGACTTATTATCGGTTCTCAAGGAAGCTGAGAAAGAGCTACTTAAGGGCAACAAGCGCGAGGCGCACTTTGCTTCGACATCTCATACACCGAGGGCTGGGCTCAAGGCGACTGGAGGTGTGAAGAAGAAGAAGCATAAAGGAAAGGGCAAGGCCAAATCGTCAAAGGCTTCTGGGAAGCCTAAGGACAAATCTTAAGATGTTTGCCTCCAGTGTGGCAAGCGGGGTCACTGGAAGCGTGACTGCCGCGAGTACAAGGCGCTCCAGAAAGAGATTAAAGCGGGCAAGGCACCGACTTCTTGTAGGTTTGTTATAGAGATAAACATGACTACTTCTAGTTTAAAAAATTGGATTTTTGTTGTAGTACTCATATTTGTACTGATGTGCAGGATCTACAGATTAGCAGGAGACTGGCCTCAGGGGAGATTGATCTACACGTTGGAAATGGGGCACCAGTCGCCGTTTTGGCCTTTGGCACTTTTGTTTTAGAACTGCCCTCGGGGCATGTACTTGAACTTAATGATTGTTATTATGTACCTAGTTTGACTAGGAGTATTATCTCTGTATCTTGTTTGACCCAATGCGGGTACACTTTTATATTTCGAAACACTGGGTGGTTTGTTTATAAAGATGATTTTGAGATATGTTCTGTTGATGCTAATAATGGTCTTTATATTTTGAATATAAATCAATCTCAAACATATAATGTAACAAACAAAAGGCTCAAACTAAGTAACAAAGATGAAACTTATATGTGGCACTGTCGTCTGGGACACATTAACAAGACTCGCATATCCACACTTTCGAAGAGTGGGTACTTGGACGGATTTGATCCAAATTCATATGACGTCTGTGAATCTTGCTTATTAGGCAAAATGCCTAAATCACCTTTTAGCGGTAAAGGTGTACGCGCCACCGAACTGTTAGCCCTCGTTCATAGTGACGTTTGTGGGCCCATGTCTAGCCAGGCTAGAGGTGGATATGAATACTTCGTAACCTTTACGGATGATGCATCACGTTATAGTTATGTGTATCTTATGAGACACAAGTCGGAAACTTTTGAGAAATTCAAAGAGTTTCGACACGAAGTTGAAAAACAGATCGGCAAGAGTATAAAGACATTACGGTCGGACCGTGGTGGAGAATACTTGAGCAATGAGTTTCTAGATTACTTGAAAGAATATGGCATTCTTTCACAGTGGACTCATCCTGGAACACCGCAATTAAACGGTGTCTCTGAACGGAGAAACCGAACTTTGTTGGACATGGTAAGGTCTATGATGAGTCGCACTGAGCTACCTATTTCCTTATGGGGATATGCATTAAACAGTGTAATTCTTATTTTGAATAAGGTTCTGTCAAAGTCTGTAAAACCGACACCATATGAGATATGGACAGGAAAGAAACCGGGTTTCTCATTCCTGAAGATTTGGGGATGCTGGGCATACATCAAATGTTTGGAAGGTACCAAACTTGAGCCCAAGTCGGATAAATGCATATTCGTAGGATATCCTAGGGAAACCAAATGATATTACTGTTGGGGTTGGTGCTCAGAGCGCCAATTCCCGGTTGTATTTCTGTTAAATACTTCTGTAAAACATTATTATTATGAATAATATATGCAGTTTCTATAATATAATCTATTATTTTATATGGTAAAGACGTAATGACCCTAGAATGATTAGTCATGATACAGTTGCAAAAGCGTCGCAACGGACATTGAGATGTATCATGACGTTGTCATTCTCAGACAGTTCCTGGTCAAGGTTTACACTACTTGGTCAGTATAGTAAACCCGTTGAGACCGGTACATGTCATATACTGGAATATATGATTCCAATGGTTTCTCAATGAACCATTAGTATTGGAGACTAGTATAGACGTGTAGGTGTTTATAGCGGATAAACACTGAACGACTCACCGAAGATTCTTAATGGATGGTACAACAGCGTCAATAAGAATCTTCTTGGGTTGAGTAGCACTTGTGATTCTTAGACTTGAGATGCCATTGTGGGCACATGAGACATCTTCTACACTTAGACGGCAGTCACGTCACCGATCTATTTAGATCAGACCTCCGCCTGTTCGTTGGTGTAGATAGATCCTCAGGGTGTCCTATGTGTATCAAGATAGGATCCGTCAGTTCTGTGTAACAGAGCATAGGTAGTCAATATGATTAGCAATCAGAGAAATCCATGGGCCCGTGGTAAGTTTAGAAGCTAGTTCTAAACATTCTTTTTGAGATTGCTAATGGAATAGTCGACTGGATAATCCCGATAGAGATTTGACGTTTACATCTATATCTCTGGGATTTATCCGGATACCTGTGACGGCGGAATTATACATTTGCGATGACCTCGACCTGTATGGTTCAGTGAGATTATCCATGATCGTCATAATCTACAGGTGGATAGATTATGGACACGAAATTAGATTTTGTGACGGATATACCTGAACCTAGAGAGTCTCAATAATGAAACATACTCGTAGAGCACTAGAGCAACATTAATAAATAATATTGATTATTTATAAAGTCATTTAATGGTTAAACGCAAGATACATGCTAAAGAGACTAGATAGTCATTTGCTTAATTATTGTGTATTTACATTTAATACTTGATTAATTTAAATACACATTAATTAATAGTCAAAATGAGTTATTTGACTTATTTCCTAAATGAATATATGTTTTTAATATTTAATGTAAATATTATACATATATTTAATATATTTGTATTTGATTAATTAATTAATTATTTAATTGTTAAATGATTAAATTAATTAAAATATAAATATCTTATGTTAGGATATTTAAAGTTAATGATGATAGTTGCTTTTGTTGACCAAAATAATATCTAATAAAGTTTTTTATAAGATATTGTGCAAGTTGACCAAATGAAACTTGAAATGAAATTGAAATTAATTTCCTTGTTTTTGTCTTAGCCATTTTCGGCCAAAGGCCAAATGAAACAAGTATAAATTGATTTTCATTTCATGATACACTTAACCTAATACACTTTATCAAAATAAACTCCATTGAAGAAAGGCAAAGGAAGCTTGAGAAAAGAAAGACAAAATCAAAGATAGCTTGGAATTTAGTAAGTTTTTCCAACTTACTATTAGAGAGGAATATGTTCCTTAGGTTCAAGGCTTCAACATGTGATGTTCTTAGATTATTTCTTTCTTTATTTCTTTGTGTTTTTGTTGGTGGAAGTTTGATAGAAGTGTTGAGCATGTATGGTGAAGGAAACTTGTGACTATTGTAGTTGTAAGGATTCTTTTAAGGTTTATGAAACCATGTTGCTAATCTAGAGTTATTGACCCACTCTTAAATGACCTAGATTTGATCTTGAGTTGTTTCATTGTGTTGAGACTTGGATTGGATGGAAGAATGATGATTGAAGTAATTGATTTAATGTATTTGGTCTAATTTGTCCAATTTGAGGAAATTGAAAAATTAGGGTTTTTAACTAATTCCAAATTTGGGGGTTTTCATATATGTTGACCATTTGGGTGTGTATATGATGCATGCAAAGTTTCATGTTGATTGGATTTCATTTGGATGAGTTTTGAAGCATGAAATGACCAAATGGTCAACTTGGGCACCAAATGGTGCATTCGGCCAAGATAAAGAAAATTGGGGATTTTGATTGCTTTGGTGTTTTGATGTTTTGAACATCATAAGTTCATCTTAGAAATGATTTAGAATCATTCAAAATTGATTGGATCAATTTCGGACTAAAACGGACAAAAATACAAAGCAAGGGTATTTCAGTAAATTCACTTAAAATTGTTTTATTGAATTTATTTTCATAATTTGATTATTGGAATATTAAATAAATATGTTTATTTAATTTATCCGAGAAAAAGTTTTGAAATCTGAAAATTCGATTTTCACCGCTTCCGCTGCGTTACCGGACTCACCCCCTAAATAACCCCTACAATTACTTCTATCACCAAAGAGAGAACAAAATATTTGTTGCTCTACATGCGGTTTTCCTTGAGAAGGAATTCATAAATGCAGTGGTTAATGAGTGGAAAGTGTTGAGTTTCAATCAAGTCCCAAGGATCATAAATCATGCATAAACGAGTTGAATACATATCAAAGGAGGTGCAGAATAACTCACATTGATCGGTAGAGATGCAACAAAGAAAAAACCGAACTGCCTTCAAGTTTCTGCCTCCCTCCAAGCTCGGCAATGGCAGTGAACTGCAGCTCCATTTTCGGCTTTGGGTGGTCCTCCATTGATGCTCCAAGCTCCAAGCTTATCAAGGTGATTCCAAGCTCATGAAGACACTTCCCTATCACCTTAGGATGGCTCCTATGTGTGCTAGCACCCAAGAAATTTGCCACAAATTTCTCTATCTTCTCCTTGAACTCACTGTTTTGAGGCAGTGAGCAGAGGAAAAATCGTGAGAGAGAGAAAGGGTTTTGGGCTCCAAAACGTGAAGGTTGCAAGAGAGAGAGGAGGGAAAAAATAAAATGCGTAAATGTATTTGTTAATTTCCAAAATTAATAAACATATACCATTTTTAATTTTGTAAAAGTCAAAGGTACAAGCCTTTTTCACTTTTCACCCAACTCCATCAAGTCACATCACTCAATCAAGTGACAACTTGTCACATCACTCAAAGTGATAATTGATTTGACGCTTGATGTGACTAATGATTTGACGCTTGATTTGACTTGCGTGCCGCACTCGAATTCGAAATGCGAATGCGCTCGCAAACAATCTCGGGCTCGGGTTCGCTAATTCCAAATTAACGAATTTTCCGTTGCGTCGTAATTAAATGATTACGCCTAGCGAAATCACTATTCACGTCGCTAACAAATTAATTCTAAATTGATTCGTTCGCCCGAATTAAAATCTAATTTCAATTCCTCGTCGAAATCTAATTTCGTTATAATATATCGAATATATTAATTTATCGATTAATTCCAAATTAATCGTTCTCTCTCTTTAACGATATTTTATCCGAGATAAAATATCTCCGTAATTAATCCCAGATTAATTTTCTCTCTCATCGAATTAATCCCAGATTAATTAAAGTGCGAGTCATACGTCATCGGTGAATCTTCAGGAACCGACCCATGAGATCTCCGGATATGTTGGCAGTAAATACGGTCGTCGGACTATCCGAACACGTAAGTACCTCGTACTACGTTTATACCGATTTACAAGACAAGATTGGCTTCTAGCAAAGCGCCATGCCTACCCAATTCTCCAGAAATATTCTTACAGGAATATATAGATCTGTATCAGGCGTAGTATACAAATTGTATTGTGTATATCGGCCCAGTATCGGATAGTCACGTGCTAGGGCTGGGGCTGGATAAGTGTCTGCCCCTTCCGAAGCACATGTCGGATGTCTGGTAACATAGTCTCTATAATCGGATATTCATGACCTGGTCACAATATCCCGATTGGTTGCGCAACACTCAAGAGCACTAGTACCGTATCATGCGTGACATCATCTCCACTATGACTGAAGTGATACTTCCGTCTTGACATCACACCCAATACACTACGACTCTCTGATAAACCCAGAAGTGGTGTACGCAGAACCGGTTAAAGCCCTGTACCACCAAGACCAAAGTCTATCGATTATCGTAAGTATTAGCGATGTAAGTCTCAAGTTAAGACCATACACACCTACCCTGATTTCGGCCTCCATAGACACATAGTCATAATACCAATGGGATTCCGAGGGGTCTATCTAGAGCGAAGCTGTTTCCCGTACCATCGGTGAAACACGACCTCCTATCGCACTTGCATAAGTATCCGATACATATATATATGAGAACTATGGCGTTGTGCCCTCACAATGCACACAAGTGCAATACTAGCCTATTCCGCATTATCGATGTCCAGTCTCGATAATACTCCGGCTAGGGATATTTAATGATTAATCCTTCGGGGATTGATACTGTCTCATATCATTCTCAATCCAGGAACTAATCATATGGACCTCTCTTCATTTATATATCTATGGTGATCTAATCACAAATGATGAGAGTGCAATTTCCTTGTCACATAATTAATTTGCTACAACAACACAATGATCTGTGCAAATAATGACGCTATGGGTCATTTTGTCCAACAGAAAGTAGAACTTGATGAAAATCGGAGTGATACTATTCCTGGCATAGAATCCTCAACGGAACAAGAACAGTCCATCCGGGATGAGACTGTACCACAATCTTCTATTACACAAGGACCGCGTAGGTCGGAGAGAGTCAAGATATAACCTGAGAGGTATGGGTTTCTGATCTCACCTCATGTAGATATTAATCTCATTAAGGATACTGAACCGGCTACGTATGAGGAAGCGATACAAGATATCGATTATGCTTTATGGCAAGAAGCCATGAAGTCTGAAATGGATTCCATGTACACCAACCAAGTTTGGATACTGGTTGATGCACCAGAAGGCGTAAAGCCTATTGGTTGCAAATGGGTCTTCAAGAAGAAGACTGACATGGATGGCAACGTACAAACGTACAAAGTTAGGCTTGTAGCGAAGGGGTATCATCAACGACATGGTGTCGATTACGACGAAACTTTCTCACCCGTTGCCATGATTAAATCCATTCGGATAATGCTTGCTATTGCTACATATTTCGATTACGAGATATGGCAGATGGACGTTAAAACCACTTTCCTTAACGGAAACCTTTTGGAGGATGTTTATATGCAACAGCCTGAAGGTTTTATCGTGCCTAAACTTGCAAACAAGGTTTGTAAGTTAAATCGGTCCATTTATGGACTGAAACAAGCATCGCAGTCATGGAACCAACATTTTGATGAGATCATAAAAGAATATGATTTCATTCAAAACGAAGATGATCCTTGTGTATACAAGAAGGTTAGTGGGAGAGCACTGAATTTTATTGTCCTTTATGTTGACGATGTATTGCTTATGGGCAATGACATTCCCATGTTAACATCGGTGAAAGCTTGGATTTCATTAAAATTCTCCATGAAAGATCTGGGAGAAGTAGCCTATATTCTAGGAATAAAGATCTACCGGGATAGATCTAGAAAGCTGCTTGGACTCTCACAGAGCACGTACATTGACAAAGTGTTGAAAAGATTCAACATGGATCAGTCCAAGAGGGGACTGTTACCAGTGTCACATGGCATCACTCTATCTAAGGACATGTGTCCTAAAACTCAAGATGAGAGAAACAACATGAGTCAGATACTGTTCGCCTCGGCAGTCGGATCGATCATGTATGTCATGATATGTACGCGACCTGATGTCTCGTATGCTTTGAGCATGTGTAGTCGTTATCAGACCGATCCAGGTGATGGTCACTGGATGGCAGTTAAGAACATCCTTAAGTATCTTAGATGAACTAAGGATGCTTTCTTAATCTATGAAGATGGAGAACTTGAGGTAACTGGGTATACCGATGCAAGTTTCCAAACCGATAAGACGACTACAAGTCGCAATCCGGGTACATATTTTGTTTGAATAACGGAGCAGTGAGATGGAAATCTTCCAAGCAAGATATTGTTGCCGATTCAACAACAGAAGCAGAGTACATTGCTGCAGCCGAGGCATCAAAGGAAGCAGTTTTGATCCGAAAATTCCTAATTGGATTATGAGTAGTTCCGTTAGCAGCTGACCCCGTTCCATTGTATTATGACAATAACGGGGCTATAACGCAGGCTAAGGAACCGCGGTCTCTTCAACGATCCAAGCATGTTCTTCGACGTTTCCATCTGATACGTGAGATCATACATCGTGGCGATGTGAAGATCGAGAAGGTCGTATCAGATGACAACATTGCAGATCCGCTGACGAAATCTATTTCACAGCAGAAGTTTGAGAAACATATACATAGTTCAGTTGTTAGATGCTTGAGTGACTGGCTATAGGCCAAGTGGGAGATTGTTAGACAATTATGACCCATACCGTCACTGTTTGTAAAAGACATTGTGTTTTTGTAATAAATTAACTATGTAGTAATGAAATTTCCTTTTACCATTTTTTAATTTATTTACTTTGATATAGAAATGGTAGAAGTCCTTATGATTAGTTTGGGATTGACATGATATGAGACAGTATCAATCCACAAAGGTTTAATCATTAAATATCCCGAGTCGTAGTATTATCGAGACTGGACATCGATAATGCAGAATAGACTAGTATTGCACTTGTGCACGTTGTGAGGGCATAACGGCACAGTTCTCATATGTTTAAGTATTGGATACTTATGCAAGTGCGATAGGAGGTTGTGTTTTACCAATGGTACGGAAAACAGCTTCGCTCTGGAGAGACCCCGTGGAATCCCATTGGTAGTATGTATATGTGTTTATAGGAGTCCGCTTCAGGGTAGGTGTATTTGGTCTTAACGTGAGACTTGCATCGCTAGTACTTACGACAATCGATAAACTTTCGTTTTGGTCGTACAGGGCTTTAACAGGTTATGTGTGCGCCTCTTCTAGGTTTATTGAGAATCGTAGTGTATTGGATGTGATGTCAAGATGGAAGTATCACTTCAGACATAAGGAGATGATGATCACGCAGGGGTTCAGAATTAGTTCTCTATAGTGTTGCAACCATCGAGATAATATGACAAGGTCATGATTATCCGATTCAAAGAGACTAGTTGCTTGATATCTGATATGTGCTTCGTACGGGGCAGACACTATTCCAGCCCCAGGCCTTGCACATGGCATCAGATACTAGATCGCGATACGCAATACAACGTATACTACGCCTGACATAGATTATATATTCCAGTAATAATATTTCTGGAGAATTGGGTAGGGACGGTGCTTTGCTAGAAGCCAACCATGTCTTGTAAATCGGTAAGCACGCGGTACCAGGTACTTACTTTATCGGATAGTCCGATAACCGGATTTACTGCCAACATATCCAGAGATCTCTTGGGTCGCTTCCCAAAGATTCACCGATGACAGTTGACTTAAATTAGAATTAATCTGGGATTAATTTAGAGAGAGAAAATTAATATGGGATTAATTGGGGCTTTATTTAATCTGGGATTAAATGTGTTCGGTAGAGAGAAAACACGTTTAATTTGGAATTAATCGGTAAAATAAATTTAATAGTTAAATTTGATTTTTCTATTTAATTTATTCGAATGGGCTAAAATTAATATATCAGATATATTAATATGAATTGGATTTCATTACGAAATTAAAGTCGGACTTTAATACGAACGAATGAATTAATTTAGAATTAATTCGTAATCGACGTTCGTAATATATTTGCGAGGCATCGTTATTTAATTAAATTAGATTTAATTATTTAGCGAAGAAAGTTAGTTTAATCGGATTAAAGGGAACTGAGCCACGTCGAATGTTCGTAGAGATATTTGAATTTTGAATTCAAATAGTGGGGCCCACTTCACATGTGTGGTGGTAGGTGGTGGTAGTTGGCATTTATGCCAAGCCACCAACCACCCAACCACCTTGTAATGGTTTTGGTAAAACCATTTACCCAACTACCAAGTTTTGGTGAAAAGGGTAAAAGGGTTTTACCAAAAGCAAATCTCTACACATCATTTACACAAGTTGAACAAAAGAAACCCTAGCACACACTCTCCCTTGGGCTTGGATTTTGTTCTTCACTTGGATTTTGTTCTTCAAATCAAAAGCTAGCACTTAAGCAAGTCAACAAAGGTGATAGGGAAACATCTTCAAGAGTTGGAATCAACACTTTGCTTGGAACTTGGAGTTCTCTTCTCAAATTTTTAAAAGCTCAAATCCGAATTTGTAAGTATTTTCGCAACTTATAATGATCTTAATCACTTGTTTTCATGCTTATTAGATCATTGGCATGTTCTAGGAACACTAACAACATCTAAACCCTGGAGTTCATACACACAATATTCTCACAAGAAACAACTCTGGCTCATTCTCACGAAAACACAAAAAAATAACTTAGCATTCACGTCCCCTCTCTATAATTTTCTCACAATTCGAACAGCCCCTCACGTTCACCACCTTTCACGCCCTAACAACCCCTCACGTTCACTACCTACCACCTTCACTTTGCTCTTTAATTTATGCACCAAGACCCCTCAACACTTAAGCCATCTCCACGCACAACATTGCCCCCTCACAAATCAAACACACTCACGCACATTGCCTCATTCCACGCGCATTACCCTTCACGCTCATTGCCCCCCTCATAAAGAACAAGCCCACTCACCTTCACAAGCAACCCCTCCACAAATCAGCCCTCACATCAGCCATCTGCCCCACTCACGGTACACACTCATAAGCACGTAAGCCATCTGCCTCCCTCAAAACCACTCTAACTCACGCCACTTTACAAACAATAAGCCACCTACCCTTCATTCTCACTCACAAACGTAAGTCACGCATCAGCCAACACTGCTCATGTATCCCTCATGGCCCAAGCATCCAAGCATACCTAATCCTTCAGTACTCAGGAACCTTCATAGCATTTATTCACGCCATTCATATTCAAACAACAAACAAACTCCCCTCATCCTTCATGCATAACCTGACATTAAACAACTCTCAAATCAACGCCCAAATTGCCTAGAAATTGTCCCAAAACTACACTGAAAAATAGTCCAAAAATTGCCAAAAATAGTGACGAAAACTGCCCCCAAGCCAGTCCAAATAACCTACAAAACAGTCCCCTCATTATCAAAAATAGTGACAAAAATAATACAACAAAACAGCAGTGAAACAGAGTGAAAATAGCAGCCCAGACAGCGAAACAGTGAGGATAAATGTTGGATTAGTGAACCAGAAATGTTGCAGAGCATTCTCCCTACCAACGGCCGTGTAACGCGCTTTCGGGAGACGACAAAATAGGTTAGACCTGAGGGCACCCTTTTTACTTATTATCTTTCGTTTCTTTAATTTATTTTAATATATTATCGTATGAGTGTCATTTTTTGAGGCATGATGTGAATTCTGGATGAACGAAATGCGTGTTCTCTTTTATGGTATATCGGATGGAAACCTGGACGTAAATTCCGTAGCTGAATCCGAATGGACGGTAGTGCAGTTTGCACTCGGGATACAACATCACGTATTACTTAAGAGATACACGTATTTCGTTTCATCCAACCATCTATTTGAGCATGATTAGGCTGCTAGTACGTTATTTATCTTTGTAAGCATGATTTAGTTTAGTATGTTTTTTATCTTTAAGCATGATTTGGTTGTTTCTTTTTAAGCATGATTAGTTATTCATTTTGCGTTTGAAATTTGCATTAAGTTTATGTTGTTGTTTGCATTTCGCATTATATAATTGAAATATGTTCATGAGATTGCCGTGTGTTTTCGTGTGTTATGATGACTTACTTTCCAAGCATGCAAACTTAGACATATGACTTATCTTTATGAACATGAACTAGATATAGATTGTTTTTGAGCATGTTGAGTATATTCGGTTAGTTTATTGCACAAGTCACATCATTACAAGTGACATAAGTAAGGGACCATTCCGAACCCAATGGTTTGAGGTATTCCCTTGCGAGGGGTGAGTGCGGCCTTAAATCTTTGTCCCGATTCACACCGGGTGGCGATTCCATGTTATTTCTCTAGTTTAGTTCCCTACGAGCTATTCCGTACTCCCAACTAGGCCGCGAGCCTAGAACAACGTCGTTGATTTCTGTGTCCTAGACATCCACTGTCACAACTCTCATGGTAAAGCTATCTTTAGTAAGGTCCCTCCATGAGTGAAGTAGCTGCAAAGAACAACAAACATGTTTAGTGGCATCAAAATCAACAATTAATATGGATTTATCATCCTCCAACAAAAGAGACTCAATGACAAGTAAATAATATTTGCCTGTATAATTCTTCTTTTTAAGCCCTACAAGGTATTTTAGACAATTCCTTTTCCAATGCCCTTTTTGTATACAATGGAAACATTTTCCTTTGGCATTGGTTCCTTTGGAGCTTTTATTGTTCTTCATTTTCATTGGTTTTACCTTTGCCTTCCAATTGTCTTTCTTCTTTTTCTTTGCAGATTTAGAAGATTCAGTAACATTTTCCTCGACATTGGGCCTACGAGGACCATTCATAACAGACTCGTAATTGGTGAGCTCATTCGGTAATTTAGTCAATGTGAAAGTCAACTTTTTCATAGAACAATTGCTCTTAAACTGCAGGATACTCTTCGGAAAGGTTTCCATGATCATTGTCATCTGGCTTTGCACATTAATATGTGCACCATGGGTTTCAGTCATATTAAGATGAGCCATCATCCTTAACACATGGTATCGGACTGATGTGTCTTCCTTCATTCTAGCGGTCAATACAGAAGTAATTACCTCATATTGTTGCCGGTCTGAAGGTTTCCCTAACATGTTCTGTAATGACTACATAATCATTGATGTTGTTGCCATAGACTAATGATGTACAGTAAAAACCTCAGACATAGATGCTATCAAATAGCTACGGGCTTTCTCATCAGCTTTAATCCAATTATTATAGGCATTACGTGCATCTCTGCCAGCATTAGGTGATGGCTCAAGAGGACATTCCTCCATTAGGACAAGTTTAAGGTCTTCACAGACCAAGATATCATTCATGTCACTTTTCCATTTAACATAATTATCCCCGGTTAATTTTTCTTGTTGTTTGATAATGGAGATTATTGCAGATGCCATGGCTGACGCACATTCAATATTCATTCGTCGCATATTAAAATTGTCAAACATTTAGGCATAAAATTAAACATGATGCATGATCAATGTATAATGAACTAGAAACCTAAAAGAATTACTATGCCACTGTTATCTATCATCCCATAAATAAGTGCCGCCGTAGGGTATGTCAAGTATTCGTATGATAGATTGATACATTCTCAATTGATTAATATATCTGAAATAACTCTTATTCCTATATTAATCAACTACCGTTATTTTGATCAAGGAAGCTTTGATTAACAACTTAATCATTCATTTGTGAGTGTGACCCATTATTTAGGAACCATTGGAATTAACTAGTGAAGTGCCACCATATGGTAGGTTAAATCACCAGATACATCTAGAGTCCCTATCCTTTCGGAATCCAAACCTAATATTGACCCAAAAATGACACCATCTGTAGGAGACGAAAGCAAAGCCGTCTCAAGGCGCCTATTGAACATGTTGAATTATCAAACACGAAAAATGAATAACAACCTAAACATAAACGTAAATTGAACGCCTATTGCGAAAGAAAATGACCAAATCATGCATAAAGGGATAACGCACTAACAGTTAAATCATGCTTGAACACAATCTCACAAACACATTAAGTAGATAAATACGGGAGTGTAAATAAATGATAACAGTAAAAGTGTTAATAATGGAATGATATAATTAATTATGTAATGCAAGATAAATCACCAAAGAAGCGAACACGCATGAAATGTGATGAAAAGAGATCGGCTCACTGTATGTGCGTTCATGTAGCATTTGAAAACATGTTCGAATGATAAACAGAAGGTTCGCGTTCGTATAGAGTTCGAGAACACGTTCGAAGGGGATAAGACCTAAAGCATGATAAAACAAAATGCATGTGTGTTCGAGTAGTGTTTGTAAACGCGTTCGAATGGTAAACAGAAGGGTCATTTTCGTATAGCGTTCGAGAACACGTTCGAACGGGACAAGACCTGATGTGTGATAAAACAAAACACATACACATTCGAGTAGCATTCGTAAACGCGTTCGAACGGTAAATAAAAGGTTCGCATTCGTATATCGTTTGATAACGCGTTCGAACGGGATTAGACCTGATGCATGATAGACGACGCAAACACATACATAGATAAGCGAATGTACAATGTAGGACCCCGTGTGCCCGATTGAGCATATTTCACATTCAATCAAGTGTACATTCAAACATCGTGGTAAAGGTAGCCTTTAGGTACTTTCCCTCGAATAGAGGACCTTCAATCCACCCTAGTTAGCCCATGCACACTAGAATGCAATATATGCATAAATATAGCAATGATATGCAAATGGTGAATGACATAATAAAAGTCGCGACAAAACATCGTGGTAAAGGTAGCCTTTAGGCATTTTCCCTCGAATTGAGGACCTTTAATCCACCTTGGTTAGCCCATGCGCATTATATTAACATGCATACGAATGAATGAGACAATAATATGGAAATCCGTATATCTGATTAAACATATCTCACATTTAATCAAACATACTTCGTCCGGCGCGGCAAAATGTCGTGGCAAAGGTAGCCCTTAGGCTTTTAATTCCTCAAAACGGATGACCTTTAATCCAACTTGATTTTTCCCATTCGCACTACATCATCAATATACAAACAAATAACGTACAGAAAGTAAATGGCGGAATATAAAAATGGAAATAATAGAAAAACATGATGAAATAAGGTGAAACATGTGTGTTTGCTCAAGTGGTACGTGAAGTTGTCTCCCAAGTACAGACCGCACTACCGTCCATTCAGATTTGGCTACGGAATTTACGTCTGGGTTTCCATCCGATATACCACAAGAGACGACACATATTCCATTCATTCAAGGACCACAACATATATCATCAAACGACTTTCATGCGAATGAATTCTAATAAACAACAAAAAAAAAGATGAGAATAAATAAGAAGGATGCCCTCAGGTCTAACCTCTTAGGTCGTCTCTTGAAAGTGCGTTACATGGTCGTCGGAGGGATTGATGCTCTGCAACTCTTTCGGTTCACTGGTCCACTGCTTTTGTTTGTTATTTTGCTATTTGGGCTGCTATATTTTACTCTGTTTCGCTGCTGTTTTCACTGTATTTTATGGGTACTATTTTACGGTGTTTGTGTTGGAAAATTATGACCCATAGCGTCACTATTTGTACAGATCACGGTGTTGTTGTACAAATTAACTATGTGACAAATGAGATTGCTCTCTTATCATTTGTGATTAGATCACCAAGATATATAAATGATAGGAGGTCCCTATGATTAGTTCCTGGATTGAGAATGATATGAGACAATATCAGTCCACGAAGGATTAATCATTAAATATCCCTAGTAAGAGTATTATCGAGATTGGACATTGATAAATTCGTAAAAGACTAATATTACACATGTACGCGTTGTGAGGGCACAATGACATAGTTCTCATATATTTGGGTATATAATACTCATGCAAGTGTAATATGAGGTTGTGTTTACCGATGGTACGGGAAATAGCTTCGCTCTAGATAGACCCCCTCGGAATTCCATTGGTAGTATGACTATGTGTCTATGGAAATACGAAATCATGGTAGGTGTATTTGGTCTTAGCTTGAGACTTGCACCGCTAATACTTGCGACAATCAATATACCGCATATAAACACATCAAAGGAGTAAGGCGGAAACATAACTTACATTGAACGGTTTTGATGAAATGAAGAACATGCGTTTTTAAGCTCCCTCCAAGCTCGGCAATGGCTTCTGGAACTGCAGTGGACGCACGGTTTGGGCTGTGAAAGTCTCCTCCATTTTCGGCCATGCAAGACTTCATTGAAGCTCCAAGCTTCAAGCTTTCCAAGCTCATGAAGACACTTCCCTATCACCTATGTATTACTCAAGGTGTGCTAGCACTTGTTCATCTTCCATTTTGCTTCTCAAAAATTCGGTGAAACCAGAAAAATAAGAGAAGAAATCGCACCATGCGTGAAGGAGATGAAGAAGAAAAAGAGAGGGAAGAGAGAAATCGTACATGTTTGCATGTAAGAGAGAGAGGACCGAATGTGTGTGTAAAAGGAAAAGAAAAGTAATATATATTTATTCATTTATTTTCCAAAATAAATAAAACATATATATATATTCCAAACCTTTTCATATTCCATCACTTTTACTTTTAACTTTAAGTCATATCACATCACTTTTCACATCACATCTATTCACTTTAATAAAGTGACATATTGTCAAGTCACATCACTCAAAGTGACAATTGATTTGATGATTGACGCGACTAGCGATTTGACGCTTGATGTGACTTGCGTGCCGCGCTCGAATTCGAAATGCGAATGCGCTCGCTATCACTCTCGGGCTCGGGTTCGCTAATTCCAAATTAACGAATTTTCCGTCGCGTCGTAATTAAGTGATTACGCCTAGCGAATTCACTATTCACGTCGCTAACGAATTAATTCTAAATTAATTCGTTCGCCCGAATTAAAATCTAATTTTAATTCCGCGTCGAAATCTAATTTCTAATAATATATCGAATATATTATTTTATCGATTAATTCCAAATTAATCGTTCTCTCTCTTTAATTAATATTTTATCCCAGATAAAATATCTCCGCAATTAATCCCAGATTAATTTTCTCTCTAAACGAATTAATCCCAGATTAATTCTATCTCTCTCTTCTAATTAATCCCAGATTAATCAAAGTGCGAGTCATACGTCATCGGTGAATCTTCAGGAAGCGACCCATGAGATCTCCGGATATGTTGGCAGTAAATACGATCGTCGGACTGTCCGAACACGTAAGTACCTCGTACTACGTTTATATCGATTTACAAGACAAGGTTGGCTTCTAGCAAAGCGCCATGCCTACCCAATTCTCCAGAAATATTCTTACAGGAATATATAGATCTGTATCAAGCGTAGTATACCGTAGTATTGTGTATATTGGCCCAGTATCGGATAATCACGTGCTAGGCCTGGGACTGGATAAGTGTCTGCCCCGTACGAAGCACATGTCGGATGTCTGGTAACTAGTCTCTATAATCGGATATACATGACCTTGTCATAAATCCCGATGGCCGCGCAGCACTTAAGAGCACTAATACCGTATCCTGCGTGACATCATCTCCAATATGACTGAAGTGATACTTCCATCTTGACATCACACCCAATACTCTACGACTCTCTGATAAACCCAGAAGTGGTGTACACAGAACCGGTTAAAGCCCCCTACCACCAAGACCAAGTTTATCGATTATCGTAAGTATTAGCGGTGCAAGTCTCAGGTTAAGACTATACACACCTACCTTGATTTCGGCCTCCCATAGACACATAGTCATAATACCAATGGGATTCCGAGGGGTCTATCCAGAGCGAAGCTGTTTCCCGTACCATCGGTGAAACACGACCTCCTATCGCACTTGCATAAGTATCCAACACTTATATATATGAGAACTATGCCGTTGTGCCCTCACAAACGTGCACAAGTGCAATACTAGCCTATTCCGCATTATCGATGTCCAGTCTCGATAATACTACGGCTAGGGATATTTAATGATTAAACCTTCGGGGACTGATACTGTCTCATATCATTCTCAATCCAGGAACTAATCATAGGGACCTCTCTTCATTTATATATCTATGGTGATCTAATCACAAATGATGAGAGTGCAATTTCCTTATTACATAGTTAATTTGCTACAACAACACAATGATCTGTGCAAATAGTGACGCTATGGGTCATATTATCCAACATTTGGAAGATTCAAGTGATGATAACTTTAGTGCTTAATCCATTAAGCTTGTCGCAGTAGACTCCTTAATTTCTGAATCAGAACTAAGGATTAGATCCTTAAAGTATGATAAAGAAATTGAAGGATCTTAATAAATCTATCTTTAGATTTTAGAAGTACTAAATTGCAATAAATAACTCTTGGAGGGTTAATGACTATACTCAAGGAGACAAAGTCAAAGTTTGCAATTAGGCAAGTAGCGCAAGGCGCACCTTACTTCGATATTATAGGAACCCGAGGCTTGGCAAAAGGGTTCTAGAGTGTTGAAAAGGGCAAAGGCAAAATCGTTATAATCTTCTGGGAAGATAAATGACATATCCCAAAATGTCTGCCTGAATTGTGGCAAACGGGATCGCGGAAGCGTGACTGCCGTTTGAACAAAGCAGACATGAAGGAATTGAAGACAGGGCAAGGCTCTGACTTCAAATATGATTGTCATAAATTTATGTTCATTACTAGTATTAAAATTAGATTTTAAATACTTAGTGTGGTACATAAAATATATACTGATGTTCAGAATCTGCTATGAGCAGGATACTGACTTCAGTTGAGATTTATCTGCGAATCGGAAACGGGACGAAAGTTGATGTTTTAACCTTAGATACCTAAGTTTAGGAACTACCATTCGGGTGTGTACCTAAATTTGGAAACTGTTATAATGTAACTAGTTTGACTAGGAATATTATCTCTACATCAGTGTTTAACCCGCTGCGGGTTAACCTTTATATTCTAGAACACTGAAGTGTTTTATTAATATAAAGATGATATTGAGATAAAACATTAGATGTGAATATAGAATTTATATTTTGAATATAAATAAATCTCAAACATATAACATGACAAAAAAAATAGCTCAAACTGATTTGATCAGAAGAAACTTAACTGTGGCATTGTTGTCGGGGACACTGTTGGACAAAATGACCCATAGCGTCACTATTTGTACAGATCATAGTGTTGTTGTACAAATTAACTATGTGACAAGGAAATTGCACTCTCATCATTTGTGATTAGATCACCTTAGATATATAAATGAAGAGAGGTCCCTATGATTAGTTCCTGGATTGAGAATGATATGAGACAGTATCAGTCCACGAAGGATTAATCATTAAATATCCCTAGCCGGAGTATTATCGAGACTGGACATCGATAATGCGGAATAGGCTAGTATTGCACTTGTGCGCGTTGTGAGGGCACAACGGCATAGTTCTCATATATATAAGTATTGGATACTTATGCAAGTGCGATAGGAGTTGTGTTTCACCGATGGTACGGGAAACAGCTTCGCTCTGGATAGACCCCCTCGGAATCCCATTGGTATTATGACTATGTGTCTATGGGAGTCCGACATCATGGTAGGTGTGTATGGTCTTAACCTGAGACTTGGACCGCTAATGCTTACGACAATCAATATGCTTTAGTTGAGGTCGTCCAGGACTCTAACCGGTTCTGTGTATGCCAATGCTGGGTATATTGAGAATCGTAGAGTATTGGGTGTGATGTCAAGACGGAAGTATCACTCCAGTCATAGTGGAGATGATGTCACGCAGGATACGGTATTAGTGCTCTTAAGTGCTGGCCGGCCATCGGGATATTATGACAAGGTCATGTATATCCGATTATAGAGACTAGTTACCAGACATCCGACATGTGCTTCGGACGGGGCAGACACTTATCCAGCCCCAGCCCTAGCATGTGACTATCCGATACTGGGCCGATATACACGATACTTGGTATACTACTCCTGATATAGATCTTAAATATTCTTAGATGAATATGACCGGAGAATTGGATAGACTTCGTGCTTTGCTAGAAGCCGATCTTGTCTCGTAAATCGGTAGAACGTAGTACTTGGTACGTACATGATTCGGATACTCCGACGACCGTATTTACTGCCGAATTATCCGGGGATCTCATGGGTCGCTTCTTGATAATGCACCGATGACGCATAACTCGCACTCATTAATAATATGGGATTATATAGAAGAGAGAGAAAATTAATCTAGGATTAATTACGGAGATATTTTATCTGGGATAAAATATCGTCTTAAGAGAGAGAATGATTAATTTGGAATTAATCGGTAAATTAATATATTCGATATATTAAACGAAATTAGATTTCGACGCAGAATTGAAATTGGATTTTAATTCGGGCGAACGAATTAATTTAGAATTAATTCGTTAGCGACGTGAATAGTGAATTCGCTAGGCGTAATCATTTAATTACGACGCAACGGAAAATTCGCTAATTAGGACTTAGCGAATCCGAGCCCGAGTGTGATTGCGAGCGCATTCGTATTTCGAATTCGAATGAGGCGACGCAAGTCACATCAAGCGTCAAATCATTCGTCACATCAAGCGTCAAATCATTCGTCACATCAAGCGTCAAATCAAAAGTCACTTTGAGTGATGTGATTGATTGATTGAGTGATAGACACACATCACTTTAATAAATTGACATTGAATAGTTGATGGAAGTAGATGAAATAGTGGAATTGGTAGAGACTTTTACCAATTTAATTATTTATTGAATTATTTGGTAATTGTTTAATGTATTTTCTTGGAAAATATATAAGGCAATTTGGAAATGCTTTACTAACTAATTACACATTTTTCTCTCCATCTCTCCTCCTCTCTTTCTCACGCCCAAGGGGCTGTTTTTCCTCTCTTCCATTTCAGCTCACTGCCGTGAGCCATAAGGGAAGCAATGAGTGGTTTTTTGTTGCAAAAACGCAAGTGCTAGCACACTTATGGGACTTGCGAAGGTGTTAGGGAGGTTCACCCATGAGGCGGGATCCATTCGACGAAGTTTGGAGCTTCAAAATGAGATCCGAAACTGCCCAAACCAGTGAAGAATTCTGCACAGCAGTGGCGCCAAACCAGTGAGCGTTTTTGGCTTCATTCGTCTTCAAATCGTCTCAACCGATCGATGTGAGTATTCCGCAACTTCGTCGATATGTATTCGCAATGTTTTTCATGCTTATAATCGATCCGGGACCTTAATAGAAACCAATAATGGCATCAAGAGCATAGGTTTGAGCATGAAAATTTTAGGGCTTAAAATTTGGGCAAATTGAATTTGAGCATGATTTTGTGAAATTGGATTGATGAATATGCTTAAATGTGTTTGTATTGAAAGTTGATTGGATCAATTTCATGAAAATTGATTTGGAATAATTTTCCCCAAAATGTTATGTTGGCCGAATGTATTGGGTATTTTGGAAATCTTGGATTTTTGATTTTTGATTCATTGGATGAGTTAGATTCATGTAGGATGATGTTAATTTGAAACTAATTGGATTGGATTTTGAATTGAACATAAATCCCCAATTAATCATGTTGGCCGAATTGGACATTGCCCTATAATGTCTTGGTATTTTGATTTTTGAACATTGGATGTATTGGAAATCATTTAGGATGGTGATTTGATGTCGATTGTGGGTTCGATTGGATTGAAACCAAATCGGACACAAAATCCCTCATTGGCCGAGACTTAAAAGCATGTAATGGGTTTGATTTTTTCATTTATGTGTTGGACATGTGATGATGATAATGAGCATGATTAATTGGACTAATTTCATGTTTTGGAAATATTGATTTGGGTGATTAATCATGTAATGCACTTTAGGTAATTAAATTGCGGAATTGGATTCATGTAATTTAGTTATTTAGGCCTTAAATTGGATTTGGGCTTATTCTGTTGTAAATGGGCTTATTGGGCTTTGTTGTACAAAGTTGGATTTAGGCCAAATGGATTGGATCCAATTGGGCCCAAAGCCACTTCCGTTAAGCCAAATGCGACTTATAAACCTTTAAAGTTTAATTGGGCCTAATGGGCCTAAATTGATTTCTGGGCTTATGGGGTTACTCCTTGATTGGGCTTTGGTTGCCGAAGCCCACGCCTTATAAAATTAATTAAAGCCCATTAGACTTGAATTGAATTGACGTTGGACGTTAATCGGGCTTTGAGTCCCGACGCGATTAAATTTGGAATTTAAGTCGAAAAGGTTTATTAAATAAAGTGTAATATTTAATTTGGAATTGAATAGTGAATTAGTATTAAATACATGTTGAATTGGATTTAATGATGTAGTTTAATTTATTCAAGAATTCGTACTTTGAGTACTTATTCGCAAAAACGAGTTTGACTCGACCAAATCAATTCGTTGTTTGAACATTGGATGATCACATAATTATCAGATTAATTAATTTGATTAGATTGATTGATAGCATGCTTATGTGTGAATACGTGGTTGTGATGAATAATGTATTCGGATGGATATTAGTCGGGTGGGGGCAATTTTGGAAATTGTTGTAATAATTCGATTTATTAAATTGAACCTGCGTGTCCACCTTATCACTTCTATTCTCTTTGTATTCTCTTCTCACCTATTCCCCTCAATGTAAATGAGGTTTCTTTAGAAGTGTAGTGTAACGGGTAGAAGTAATACAAGTGCTAGCTTGAGAGAGAAAGGGAGAGATTTGATCTAGGATCAATGTGTTAAGTATCCATCCGCATATCATTAATTTTATTTTCATACTCGCTTTATTATGTATTTAGAATGCATGTTTAAGGGTGTATGATGATGAGACCTTAACAAAGATAATGAAATTGGTAGCCAATTTGCATGCGAAAAGCCCTCATTAAAATATCATGTGTCTTTTCCTTCCATTGAGTGATTCTTGCTCAAGATCCTAGATTGGCATGGGTTGTTGGCCAAAGTCAAGCCCTTGTCCGTCGAAGATGTGTTTGAATCACGAGGCTTTGTTCCATATTGGTGTCTTGTCCAAGTTGTGGTTTGTTGGCCAAAGTCAAGACCAATTCTTGTCCATCGACATTGATTACGAAGCTTCCATGGTCAATGGGTCCGCGCTTGACTAGGATCATCAGGTTTGTTGTGCCAAAGCCAAGGCCTAGTTGATTCAGAGGAAAAAGGTTAGGGTTATATTGGATATATAGGCATATATATGATATATGTTTAGGACTTGGATGTCCCCTACTGGATCTAGGAATTGGATTAGATCCAATTGATCTTAGAGATCTACCTAGTTAATTATCATACAATTTGTTGGCCAAAGTCAAGATTGTGTGATATTAACGGGATCCTAGCCCACTAGGAAACACGGTTTCCCGAGTACTCGACAGAGGGTTAGAGGCTCGACGAAAAATAGTGGGAGGCAAGAATTGAATTTGCAATATTCGTTCAATTACTCGCCATACGCGCTCAAACAAATATCACTCGTCAAATATATTAAAAGTATTAGTTGGACTAATATTTATTGTTGTTTTAATAAACAGTTGGACTGTATTATACTTGATTATATATAATTGGATTATATTAATCAATATATTTGAATTAATTAATTTCAGTTTACAGTTGATTTTATAATTGGATTATAGTAATCAATGTAATTGAGGTTAATTAATTTGGATTATATTTGATTATATAGTTGGACTATTATAATCATTATAATATATATAGTACCACTAATCGTTGATTAAATAGTTGGACTATTGTAATCAAGATAAAATTGAAAAGTTGGATATTTAAAATATAATCTGGGATTAAAATATTTTAAATGATTTAATTTTCAAATTGGGAATAAATAATAGGTTACTTTATTTGATAAAATAACTTATTATACCTTAAGCCCAAAATTAAGCAAAATAAGTAGAGCATAATCTTTGGAAGATTTATGTGATGATGACTTTAATGCTTAATTTAATATACTTGTCATAAATCTAATTTTAGATTTAATAAGTATTAAAATTGGAATAAATAATTCTTGAGAATTAATTGACTATTCTAGAGGTGAAAAGTCAAAGTTTGCAATTGGGCATGTTGCACGAGGTGCCATCATCGATTTCTAATATTCTAAAACCCAAGGCTTGGCCTAAGGTTCCTGAAATATTGAAAAGGATAATTGACATATCCCAAAGTGACTACCATTTGGATATGGCAGACACGAAGGAATTAAAGAAAGGGCAAGGCTCTGACTTTAAAAATGTTTGTCAAAATTATGTTCACTACTAGTATTGAAATTAGATTTTAAATACTTAGTGTGATACATAAAATATATGTATTGATGTTCAGAATCTGCTTTGAGTAGGATACTGACTTCAAGCTGAGATTGCTCTGCGAATCGGAAACGGGACGAAAGTCGCTGTTTCGACCGTAGATACCTAAGTTTAGGAACTACCATTCGGGTGTGTACTTAAATTAGGAACTGTTATAATGTAACTAGTTTGACTAGAGAAATTATCTATATATCAGTGTTTAATCCATTGTGGATAAACCTTTATATTCTAGAACACTAAGTGTTTCATTATATAAAGATGATACTGAGATAAACACATTAGATGTGAATAACAGAATTATATTTTGAATATAATTAAAATCTCAAAACATATAAAATGCAAATAAATAGCTCAAATTGATTTGATCAATAAAGACTTATTTGTGGCATTGTTGTCTAGGACACAATTAAACAAGATTCGTATATCCGCACTTTTGAAGAGTGAGTACTAGGACTGATTTGACTATTCAAATAAAGTCTACGAATCTAGTTTGTTAGGTAAAGTACCTAAAACACTGTTTACTTGGTAATAGTGTAAGTGCCACCGATCTGTTAGCCCTATTCATGGTGAAGTTAGTGGGCCCATATCTAGCTAGGCTAGATGTGAACATGGATATTTCGTGACCTTAACGGATGTAACATCACGTTATGGTTATGTGTTTCTTTTGAAGAACACAGATCGGAAACTATTAGAGTTTCGACACGAAGTAGATAAATAGATCGACTATAGTATTATGCCGTCACGGTAAGACCGTAATGAAAATACTTAAGCAGTAAGTTTCAAACATACATGAAAGAGTATAGTATTCTTTCAGATGAGGACTCCTCCCGAGACATGTCAGTTTGACGATGTGTCGGAACTAAAAACCGAATTTTGTTGGACATGATAAGGTTTATCACGAGTCGCTCTGAGCTATCATTTCCTTCAACGGTTATATATTAACAGTGCAAAACTTATTTAGAATAAGGTTCCAAATAAATCTGTTTGACAGATATCATATAGGATATGAACAGGAAAGAAACAGGGTTTCTCATTCCTAATAATTTGGGTATGCCGGGCATAACGTTTGGATGATACCAAACTAGAACCCAAATTGGATAAGTGCCAATTATAGGTTATCCTAGGGAAAACCATAAGTATAGTACTTATATATATCTCACAAGAGAACAATGTGATTGTTGCTCGCCATGCGGTTTTCCTAAAAGGAATACCGATATGCAGTGGTAAGTGGGAGGACAGTAAAACTCGATGAAAATCGGGGTAATACTGTTCAAGGCACGAATTCCGTAATGGAACATAAACAGTTCATCAATGATGAATCTGTACCATTAATCTTCGAATACACAAGAACCGCGTAGATCGGAGAGAATCAGAAAACAACCTGGGGTATGGGTTTCTGATGTAACCTCATAAAGATGTCAATCTTATGGAGGTATACCAACCGACTACGTATGAGGAAGTGATACAAGGTATCGACTCCCTATTATGGCAAAGTTCCATGAGTCCAAAATGGATACCATATATAACAATTATGTTTGGATACTAGTTGTTGTACCACAAGGCATTGTGCCTATTGGTACTGTAAACGTCTTCAAGGAAGACATACATGGATGGCAACATACCAACGTACAAAGCTAGGCTTGTGACGGAAAGGTATCGTTATCAACGTTATGTTAATAACGGTTCAACCCTTTTACCTGTTGCCATAGTAAATCCATTTTGAAGATGCTTGTTGATAACTGCATATTTCATTTATGAAATGTGTCAGTTGTAGATCAAAATCGCTTTCCTGAAAAGGAAACCTCTTGGAGGATGCTTACAAGATCCTGACGATTTTGTATAACCGACAAACAAGGTTTGCGGGTTATTCGATCCATGTTTGGATTGAAGCAAGCATAAGGTTCTTGGAACTGTCGTTTTGAAATAATCATAATGGTTTATGATTTGACTCAAAACGAAATGATTCTTGTGTATATAAGGAGGTTAGTGGGAGCGCACTAACAATGAAATTCCCATAAAGTAATTGGTGAAAGCTTGGCTTTCATAGATATTCTCCGTAGAATTATAGGGAGTAACAACCTTTATTCAAGGAATAAAGATCTACTGGGATAGATTTGGAGTTGTTAACACTCTCTGGGAAATTGTACATTTAAAATGTACTTGATATGGTGTCTCATACGCTTTGAGCATATGGAGTCACAATCGGGTCAATCCAAGTGATAGTCACTGGATTGAAGTTAAGGACATCTGTTAGTATCTTAGAGAACTAAAGATGATGTCTTAAACTATGGAGAAGGAGAACTTGAAGTGACTGGGATCACTACCGCAAGTTTCCAAACAGTTAAATACTGCGGTAATATAAAGTTTGAATAACGGGACAGTGAGCTGGAAATCTTCCGAGCAAGATACTGTTGCCGAATAAACAACAAATGCGGATTATTGCTGCGGCTGAGGCAGCAATAGAAGCCATTTGGGTCGATAATAAATCTAATTAGATTAGATATAGTTCTGTTAGCAGCTGAGCTAGGCATCAGCACAAGGCTAAAGAATTAAAGGTCTCATCGACGATCCAGATATATACTTCTATATTCATCTGATTCGTTCGGATCATACATCGTGGCGATGTGGTGATCGTATAAATCGCGTCAGACGATAATCATGGAAATCCGCTGACGAAAACTTTTTCTCAGCAATTTGAGCGAACCGTACATAGTTCGGGTGTGGGACACTTGAGTGACTGGCTATGTGCCAAGTGGGAGATTGTTGGACAAAATGACCCATAGCGTCACTATTTGTACAGATCATAGTGTTGTTGTACAAATTAACTATGTGACAAGGAAATTGCACTCTCATCATTTGTGATTAGATCACCTTAGATATATAAATGAAGAGAGGTCCCTATGATTAGTTCCTGGATTGAGAATGATATGAGACAGTATCAGTCCACGAAGGATTAATCATTAATATCCCTAGCCGGAGTATTATCGAGACTGGACATCGATAATGCGGAATAGGCTAGTATTGCACTTGTGCGCGTTGTGAGGGCACAACGACATAGTTCTCATATATAAGTATTGGATACTTATGCAAGTGCGATAGGAGGTTGTGTTTCACACCGATGGTACGGGAAACAGCTTCGCTCTGGATAGACCCCTCGGAATCCCATTGGTATTATGACTATGTGTCTATGGGAGTCCGACATCAGGGTAGGTGTGTATGGTCTTAACCTGAGACTTGCACCGCTAATGCTTACGACAATCAATATGCTTTAGTTGAGGTCGTCCAGGACTCTAACCGGTTCTGTGTACGCCAATGCTGGGTATATTGAGAATCGTAGAGTATTGGGTGTGATGTCAAGACGGAAGTATCACTCCAGTCATATTGGAGATGATGTCACGCAGGATACGGTATTAGTGCTCTTAAGTGCTGGCCGACCATCGGGATATTATGACAAGGTCATGTATATCCGATTATAGAGACTAGTTACCAGACATCCGACATGTGCTTCGGACGGGGCAGACACTTATCCAGCCCCACCCCTAGCACGTGACTATCCGATACTGGGCCGATATACACGATACTTGGTATACTACGCCTGATATAGATCTTAAATATTCTTAGATGAATATGACCGGAGAATTGGATAGACTTCGTGCTTTGCTAGAAGCTGATCTTGTCTCGTAAATCGGTAGAACGTAGTACTTGGTACGTACGTGATTCGGATACTCCGACGACCGTATTTACTGCCGAATTATCCGGGGATCTCATGGGTCGCTTCCCGATAATGCACCGATGACGCATAACTCGCACTCATTAATAATCTGGGATTATATAGAAGAGAGAGAAAATTAATCTAGGATTAATTACGGGGATATTTTATCTGGGATAAAATATCGTCTTAAGAGAGAGAATGATTAATTTGGAATTAATCGGTAAATTAATATATTCGATATATTAAACGAAATTAGATTTCGACGCAGAATTGAAATTGGATTTTAATTCGGGCGAACGAATTAATTTAGAATTAATTCTTTAGCGACATGAATAGTGAATTCGCTAGGCGTAATCATTTAATTACGACGCAACGGAAAATTCGCTAATTAGGAATTAGCGAACCCGAGCCCGAGTGTGATTGCGAGCGCATTCGTATTTTGAATTCGAATGCGGCGACGCAAGTCACATCAAGCGTCAAATCAAAAGTCACTTTGAGTGATGTGATTGATTGATTGAGTGATAGACACACATCACTTTAATAAAGTGACATTGAATAGTTGATGGAAGTAGATGAAATAGTGGAATTGGTAGAGACTTTTACCAATTTAATTATTTATTGAATTATTTGGTAATTGTTTAATGTATTTTCTTGGAAAATATATAAGGCATTTTGGAAATGCTTTACTAACTAATTACACATTTTTCTCTCCATCTCTCCTCATCTCTTTCTCACGCCCAAGAGGCTGTTTTTCCTCTCTTCCATTTCAGCTCACTGCCGTGAGCCATAAGGGAAGCAATGAGTGGTTTTTTGTTGCAAAAACGCAAGTGCTAGCACACTTACGGGACTTGCGAAGGTGTTAGGGAGGTTCACCCATGAGGCGGGATCCATTCGACGAAGTTTGGAGCTTCAAAATTAGATCTGAAACTGCCCAAACCAGTGAATAATTCTACACAGCATTGGCGCCAAACCAGTGAGCGTTTTTGGCTTCATTCATCTTCAAATCGTCTCAACCGATCGATGTGAGTATTCCGCAACTTCGTCGATATGTATTCGCAATGTTTTTCATGCTTATAATCGATCCGGGACCTTAATAGAAACCAACAGACACAATTAAACAAGACTCGTATATCCACACTTTTGAAGAGTGGGTACTATGACTGTTTTGATTCCAATCAAATAAAGCCTACGAATCTAGTTTATTTGGAAAAGTGCCTAAAACACTATTTATTTGGTAAAAAGTATAAATGCCATCAATTTGTTAGCCCTAGTTCATAGTGAAGCAAGTGGGCCCATATCTAGCTAGGCTAGAGGTGGATATGAATATTTCATGACCTTTATGGATGTAGCATCGAGTTATGGTTATGTGTTTCTTTTGAAGAACACAAATCAGAAACTTTAAAGTTTCGACACGAAATAGACAAACAGATCGGCTATAGTATTATACTGTCACAGTAAGACCGTAATGGAAAATACTTAAGCAATAAGTTTCTAATATACTTGAAAGAGTATAGTATTCTTTCAAAGAAGACTCCTCCTTAAACACGTCAAGTTGACGGTGTGTCCGAACCGAGTAACCGAATTTTGTTAGACATGGTAAGGTTAATCCTGAGTCGGTCTTGATGAGTTCTTATAAGGTCCCAAAAATCATCAAAATCAAGCATAAAAATGCATGAATACATCAAAGGATAATGGCGGAAACATATACTCACAATGATTGGATTTGATGCATCAAAGAACACAAGCCTTTTCCTCCTTGTTGAAGGTTCGGCCATGGCTTCCAAGGGTAGTGGGTGCACGGTTTTGATGCTCCATTTGTCTTTAAGATTCGGCCATGGAAGACCACCATTGAAGCTCCAAGCTTCAAGCTCCAAAAACAAATCCAAGCTCATAAATTTGTTTCCTTATCACCATAATATAACCCATGTGTGTGTGCTAGCACTAAGTCTTCATCCTTGCTTCTCACGCCCAAGAAAATGGAGAAGAAGAAGATGAAAATGGCTCAAAGCCGAGAGAGAAGGAAGAAGAAATTTTAGCTCCAAAATGACCAAAATCGTATCTCACAAGAGGGAGAGAGAGAAGATCAAATTTTTATAAAAGGAGGGAGAGAAAAATTGTAATATATATTATTTATTTATTTTCCAAAAACAAATAAAATATATATACCAAACTTTTCCTAATACCAAAAAGTCAAAAGCAAAAGACAATCAATGCTTTTCACCTTTTACCCATCACTTTTACTATTCACATCAAGTCACTTTATCAAAGTAACAACATTTCATGTCACATCACTCAAAGTGACAAGTGATTTGACGATTGATGCGACTAGCGATTTGACGCTTGATGTGACTTGCATGCCACGCTCGAATTCGAAATGCGAATGAGCTCGCAATCACTCTCGGGTTCGCTAATTCTAAATTAATGAATTTTTCGTCGCGTCGTAATTAAATGATTACGCCTAGTGAAATCACTATTCACGTCGCTAACGAATTAATTCTAAATTAATTCGTTCGCCCGAATTAAAATCTAATTTTAATTCCACGTCGAAATCCAATTTCGTATAATATATCGAATATATTATTTTATCGATTAATTCCAAATTAATCGTTCTCTCTCTTTAATTAGTATTTTATCCCAGATAAAATATATCCGCAATTAATACCAGATTAATTTTATCTCTCTCTTCTAATTAATCCCAGATTAATTAAAGTGCGAGTCATACATCATCAGTGAATCTTCGGGAAGCGACCCATGAGATCTTCGGATATATTGGTAGTAAATCGGGTCGTCGGACTATCCGAACACTTAAGTACCTCGTACTACGTTTACACCAATTCACAAGACAAGGTTGGCTTCTAGCAAAGCGCCATGCCTACCCAATTCTCCAGAAACATGCTTACAGGAATAATCGATCTATATCAAGCATAGTATACTGAAGTATTGCGTATTTCTGTCCAGTTTCGGATGTTCACGTGCTAGGCCTGGGGCTGGAATTGTGTCTGCCCCGTAAGAAGCACATATCGGATGTTTGGTAACTAGTCTCTATAATCGGATATACATGACCTAGTCATAATATCCCGATAGCTCGAGCATTTAAGAGAACAAGTTCCGTATCCTACGTGACGATCATCTCCATATGACTGGAGTGACACTTCCGTCTTGACATCACACCTAACACACTACGATTCTCAATATACCCATCATCGGCGTACACAGAACCGGTTAAAGCCCTGGACTACCTCAACTAAAGTATATTGATTGTCGTATGTATTAGCGGTGCAAGTCTCAGGTTACGACCAAATACACCTACCCTGATTGCAGACTCCCATAGACACATAGTCATACTACTAATGGGATTCCGCGGGGGGTCTATCCAGAGCGAAGCTGTTTCCCATACAATCGGTAAAACACAACCTCCTATTACACTTGCATGAGTATCCTATACCCAAATATATGAGAACTATGCCGTTGTGCCCTCACAAATGCGCACAAGTGTAATACTAGTCTTTTACGTATTTATCGAGGTCCAATCTCGATAATACTTTGACAAGGGATATTTAATGATTTATCCTTCGTGGACTGATACTGTCTCATATCATTCTCTGTCCAGGAACAAATCATAGGGACCTATCATCTTTTATATATCTAGGAGATCTAATCACAAATGATAAGAGTGCAATCTCTTTTGTCAAATTGTTAATTTGTACAACAACACCGTGATCTGTACAAATAGTGACACTATGGGTCATAATTGTCCAACAATCTCCCACTTGGCCTATATCCAGTCACTCGAGTTTTTGACACCCGAACTATGTACGGTTGGCTCAAATTGCTGAGATATTCTTTCGTCAGCGGATTTCCATGATTATCGTCTGATGCGATTTATTGGATCATCACATCGCCACGATGTATGATTCGAACGAATCAGATGAATATCGAAGTATTTATCTGGATCGTTGATGAGACCATTAATTCTTTAGCTTGTGCTGACGCATAGCTCAGCCGCTAACAGAACTATATCTAATCTAATTAGATTTGTTATTGACCCAGATGGCTTCTATTACTGCTTCAGCTGCTGCAATTAACCCGCATTTGTTGTTTATTCGGTAACAGTATCTTGCTTGGAAGATTTCCACCTCACTGTACCGTTATTCAAACTGTATAGTACCGTTGCGACTTTTAGTCGTCTTTATCGGTTATAGGAAACTTGCTACAGTGATTCCAGTCACTTCAAGTTCTCCTTGTCCATAGACTAAGACAGCATCCTTAGTTCTCTAAGATACTAATGGATGTTCTTAACATCAATCCAGTGACTATCACTCGGATTGGCCTGTTTGTGAATCCATATGCTCAAAGCATATGAGACACCAGATCTCGTACATTTTTCAATGTACGGTTTCTAGGAGAGTATTTCGAAAGCCAAGCTTTCGCGGATAGCTATTTTATGGGGATATCATTTCCATGAAATGACTTATATTATTATCATTATTTATAGGATAGCCACTGTCAGTGCGCTCCCACTAACCCTCTTATATACACAAGAATCTTTTCGTTTTGAATTAAATCATAAATCATTATGATTATATCAAAACGATAGTTCCAAGAACCTAATGCTTGCTTCAATCCAAACATGGATCGAACAACAAGCATTATCCAAATGGATTTACCATGGCAACAGGTAAAAGGTTGAATCGTAACCAACACAATGTTGATAACGATACCTTTCCGCTACAAGCCTAGCTTTATACGTTGGTATGTTGCCATCCATGTACGTCTTCCTTGAAGACTCATAAAGTACCAATAGGCACAATACCTTATGGTACATCAATTAATATCCAAACTGGTTGATATACATAGAATCCATTTCGGATTATCTGACACTTTGCCATAATAGGGAGTCGATACCTTGTATCACTTCCACATTCGTAATCAGTTGGTATTCCTCAATAAGATGGACATCTTTATGAGGTGAGATCAGAAACCCATACCCCAGGTTATTTTCTGACTCTCTCCGACTTACGCGGTTCTTGTGTATTCGAAGATTAATTGTAATAGTTTCATCCTTGATGAACTATTTGTGTTCCATTAGAATTCGGTGCCTTGAACAGTATTACTCCGATTTTCATCGAGTTATACTATCCTCCCACTTACCACTGCATATCGGTATTCCTCTTAGGAAAACCGCATGGTGAGCAACAATCTAATTGTTCTCAGGTGAGATGTATAAGTACAATACTTATGGTATCCCTAGGATAACTTATATTTGGCACTTATTCAATTTGGGTTCTTGTTTGGTATCATCCAAACGTATGCCTAGCATCCCAAATCTAACAGGAATGTGAAACCCGGTTTCTTTTTCCGTTCATATCTAATATGTTATATGTCAAACAGATTATTATGGAACCTTATTCTAAATAAGTTCTTGCACTGTTTGGCGTATCCGTTGAAGGAAATGGTAGCTCAGAGCGACTTGTGATTAACCTTATTATATCTAATAAAATTCGGTTAATCCAATTCGGACACACCGTCAAACTGACGTGTTTCGAGAGGAGTCCTCATTTGAAAGAATATTATACTCTTTCAAGTATACTAGAAACTTATTACTTAAGTATTTTCCATTACGGTCTTACCGTGACGGTTTCATACTTTAGTCGATCTGTTTGTCTATTTCGTGTCGAAACCTGAAAGTTTTCGATTTGTGTTTCAAAAGAAACACATAACCATACGTGATGCCACATCGGTAAAGGTCACGAAATATTCATATCCATATCTAGCCTAGCTAGACATTGGCCCACTTACTTCACTATGAAGTAGCGCTAGCAGGTTAGTGGCAGTTACACTTTTACCAAGTAAATAGTGTTTGAGGCACTTTGCCCAATAAACTAGATTCGTAGACTTTATTTAAATAGAATCAAATTAGTCCTGGTACCCGCTCTTCAAAAGTGCGGATATACGAGTCTTGTTTGATAGTGTCCTTGACAACTATGCCACATTTTAGTTTCTTAACTGATCAAATCAATTTGAACTATTTATTTGTCATGTTATATATTTGAGATATTATTTATATTCAAAATATAAATTCCGTTATTCACATCTAATGTGTTTATCTCAATATCATCTTTATAGAATGAAACACTTTAGTGTTCTAGAATATAAAGGTACACCCGCAACGGGTTATACGTGATATAGAGATAATGTTTCTAGTCAAATTAGTTACATTATAACAGTTTCCAATTTTAGGTACACACCCGAGGGTAGTTCCTAAACTTAGGTATCTACGGTTAAAACAGCGACTTTCGTCCCATTTCCAATTCACAGATAAATCTCAATCGAAGTCAGTATCCTGTTCAAAAGAGATTCTAAACATCAATATATATACTTTATGTACCACACTAAGTATCTAAAATCTAATTTTAATACTAGCTATGAACATAATTATGACAATCATTTTCGAAGTCAGAGCCTTGCTCGTCTTCAATTCCTTCTTGGGATATGTCCTTTTATCTTCCTAGAAGATTATATTGATTTTGCCTTTGCCATTTTCAATATTCCGGTAGCCTTCGGCCAAGCCTAGGGTTTCTAGAATATTGAAGTAAGGTGTGCCTTGCACAACTTGCCTAATTGCAAACTTTGACTTTGTCTCATTGAGAATAGTCATTAATTCTCCAAGAAATATTTATTGCAATTTTAAAAGTACTTATAAGATCTAATCTTTGAATATCCTTCAATTTCAATATCATACTTTAAGAATCTAATTCTTAGTTCTGATAAAGAAATTAAGGAGTCTATATGACAATTATTATGGATTAAGCACTAAAGTTATCATTACATGAATATTCCAAATACCATGTTCCACTTATTTGCTTAACTCCGGGCTTAGACTTAATATATATTATTTTATCAAATAAAATAACTTATTATTTTTCCAAGACCATCTTGAAATTTATTCCCAATTTGAAAATTAAACCATTTAAATACATTTTCCCCAGGATTATGTTTTAAATGTCAATCTTTCTATTTATATCTTGATTCTAATAGTCCAACTATTTAATCAACGATTTGTGGTACTATTTATTATAATGATTATAATAGTCCAACTATATAATCAAATATAATCTAAATTAATTAACCTCAATTACATTGATTACTATAATCCAATTATAAAATCAATTGTAAACTGAAATTAATTAATTCAAATATATTGATTAATATAATTCAATTATATATAATCAAGTATAATACAGTCCAACTGTTAATTAAAACAACAATTTAAATATTAGTCCAACTAACATTTAATCTAACGACGAAATAATTTGAATGAGCACGTATGGCGAGTAATTGAACGAGTATTGCAAATTCAATTCTTGCCTCCCACTATTTTTCGGCGAGCCTCTAACCCTCTGTCGAGTACTCGGGAAACCGCGTTTCCTAGTGGGCTAGGATCCCGTTAAATATCACACAATCTTGACTTTGGCCAACAAATTGTATGATAATTAACTAGGTAGATCTCTAAGATCGATTGGATCTAATCCAATTCCTAGATCCGGTAGGGGGACATCCAAGTCCGAAACATATATCTTATATATGCCAATACATCCAATGTATTACCTAACCTTTTTCCTCTGAATCAACTATGCCTTGGCTTTTGCACAACAAACTTAGTGATCCCAGTCAAGCGCGACCCATTGACCATGGAAAGCTTCATAATCAATGTCGATGGACAAGAAGTGGTCTTGACTTTGGCCAACAAACCACAACTTGGACAAGACACCGATATGGAACAAAGCCTTCGTGATTCAAACACATCTTCGACATACAAAGGCCTTGACTTTGGCCAACAAACCAATGCCGTCTAGGATCTTGAGTGAGAATCACTCAATGGAAGGAAAAACGCTTAATATTGAATGAGGGTTTTTCGCGTGCAAATTGGCAACCAATTTATTATCTTTGTTAAGGTCTCATCATCATACACCCTTAAACATGCATTCTAAACACATAATAAAATGTATATGAAATAAAATAATAATGATATGCGGATGGATACTTTACATTGATCCGAGATCAAATCTCTCATTTTCTCTCTCCAACTAGCACATGTATTTACTTCTACCTGTTACACTACACTTCTAAAGAAACCTCATTTACATTGAGGGGAATATGTGAGAAGAGAAATACAATGAGAATAGAGGTGATAAGGCTGGACACGCAGGTCCAATTAATAAATCAAATTTATTACAATTTCCAATATTGTCCCATCCGACTAATATCCATCTGATATACATTATTCATGCATCGCAACCATGTATTCAAACAAGAATGTTATCAATCAATCTAATCCAATTAATTAATCTGATAATTAGTGATTGTTCGGGCCAAATTTGGTCCAGGGGTAGTTTCGTCATTTTACTTCAGACCCAATACTAGACGCACCCCTGAAGCCTCCTAATCAAACACCAAAGACATAATGTCGGCCCAGGCCCGATGAACACCAACACCCGTAACCGAAGGACCATCCAGAGGCCGGCCCACGTAACGCCTAAGTTCATAAACACCATTCATAAATTCAACAGTTGCCAGCCATCAACGGGCAAATACAAATAAAACCCCCCTCATGAAGTCGACCGTTATCACGACCCAACGGACAAGTAATCAAACGGCAATAAAGGCACACGTTACTTAAGCATGTATATATAGGAAATGAGTTTCCAATAGGAGGACATGGAACGTCTGGCTCTCCTACCCATAGCTTTGGGACATCCTCAAGCTCGCCACTCCTGCCACTTACCGCCCTTACGGCATTCAACGGAGTTCAAGGTAGCATCTAACCTTGACCTTCCATCTACAACTACCTTTGTTCATTTACTGACTTGGGCGTCGGAGTGCCCCCGGCACCCACCACACCGGTGGGCAGTACTCCCGCTCACTCTACATCTTTGTTTTGCAGGATCGCTAGTGCCTCATCCTCACGAAATCTCGATTGTAGACCTCGGGCGAAAACCAGCGTCTACAATTTGGCGCCCACCGTGGGGCTCTGGCGATTCAAAGCATGCAAAGATCTCTCCATCTACGATCCTATCAATCGACATATCTGGACTATCATTTGAACCATTTTACACGCTCCCTCCGATCGATATAAGAATACCCTCTTAACCCCCAGCATACCCAATCAACCAAGAAGTATTCTCCATAATTTTCATCTATTCAAGACTGCTTAGGATGATCATCACCTACTCTAGATGGCATAGATAGGATGTCATTCCCTTTAGACTACGTAAGAGGATTGTCGTCACTTCCAGACTAAGTGAAAGAAGCGTTACCTCATTCAGACGATGTTAAGATGATTCATGTCTCCTTCATAAGACATAAATGGATTGTCATCAAATTCAGACTATATTCGACTAGAGTCCCATGGACCAACATCAGGAGCTAAATGCATCCTTTCAATGGAACCATTCTCCTTATCATTCACCTCGTATGATGGAGTAATGAACTTGGCATAAGGATTGTCTCGGTCGACAGTACCCGGGCGAAGACTGGGCGTGGACATCCCTATCAACCTTTCCAGGTATGGCTAACACTTTTTAAGAATGTCTCAGTTGACATCACTAAGGTACGGGGCTTATAGTAGTTGTTATGATATGATACTTGTTATGGGTGTCCATGTCGACACTATAATTTAAAACTAGGTAACTGTAATGAATGACACAATCGACATTTTCAATGTATGACATAAGACTTGTTAGAAATATCCCAATCAACAATACTACACACATCTTGTCACAATCGACATTAAATGATAGTTTATATTTAGCAAAGATTTCACTCAACACTCCACGTATGAGACCTGACACCTGCTTAAGATCCCATCCGACATGAGATGGAAGAAGACTTAGCTTGACTGAGGTACCATTAGATAGAACATAGACCAATTACCTAAATGACAAAATAGATTGCCAACAACTTCATACTAAAAGTAATGATTGTCACCCTCCTCAAAAGAAAAAAAGGGATAGTCTTTTTCCCAATACGACAATGTGGGCGTTAAGTCTTCACGACATACAAAGATTGACATCTCCTCCAAGCGACGAAGAACATAGTTATTACTCCAGATGATATGTATGTTTTACCATCTATTCCAGACAACATAGATATAAGGTCGTCTTCTTTAGACTACTGATCCATGTGACATGGAAGGAATATCAACTCGCTCGAACCACATAGAAGGATTGTTATCCCACGAATGGGCAAAACAGTCATACGACATGTTTTTCATTTCTCCTAACGACCTCGTTGAAATGTCATCCACATCTGTCTGCGTGGGATGGTTGCTGACTCTTCCGGACGACAAAGGAAGTTATTCCTTCCTTCTTCAAACGACATAACTGAGCTCCCATCCTCTTCATTCGACATGAAAAGATATTCGTCTCCCTCATACGACAAGAAGAACTCAGCCCATCAATCGGTTGAATCACATGGATCAAAAACATATTGCCCTCCAGCCTAGAGATACAGGATGAGCACAGTCACTCAAAGACAGCCTACCATGAACACCTATGTCGTCTCAACATACAAATCACCCCACAAGTCCATTTCATGACAGACCCATCACCAAATTTGTTACCCACGCGACAATAAGCCCCAAAACACTTGACAAAGGGTGATCCCAAAGTTCATACTGTAATCAATGCGAGATGATGCGCCAACTCTTATTTCAAGGCTCAGCTGATGAAGAGTGACAATTTCCCAATTAAAGATAGAGCCTGGAAAAATAGCGTGCAACTACTTGAAGCTGTGGCTTACTGTGTTCCTCTACAGCCTTCTCAATGTTGAGTCAGATTATACCCGAGGTATTAACAGATACAAATCCCAAAGTCAGCATGCTCAAAGAGTAGACTGCACCAGTTCATGCGCTTTCACAGACGAGCCATTGGGCCCAAAACGCAAGCCTACATTACAGGAACCATGAAGCAGGCACAAACTAGGGCCTCATGTTTCAGCCTTTCAATTGCCTATACAAGTCGCACTGAAGAGAACAAGAAGGTCCAGGACTGGCGAATCCACCAGCGGTCTCAACAGCACACAAAATATCCGTTTTACCCCTCTCGCTCTCACTCTCCAGGCCGTTTCTCAAACAATTTCTCAGTAATTTAACCACCTTGGAATCTCAGACGACTCCTCCACTTTCCCCCTCAGCTGCCAATTGCGGCGACACTTCCTCCTCCCACGCGAACAATGCCTTACAAACAGATTCCGAAACCACATTCCCTTCGCCCACAATTTGATTCTCTTCGCAAGGGTTCTAATCGCACATTTCAGAATTGAATTTCCCAGACTAAAATTGAAGGTATCTCGAGGAGAGGAAAGATTCTGCGATGAAAGTAGAGGACGAGAGGATTAAGTTGGAGAGGCGAATAGAGAAAGGGAAGAGGCGGCGAGGGGGAGGGCGGGGAATTTGGTGAAGAGAAAGCGGGAGTCGGAGTCGATAAGGAATCCGATCTTGATTGGTTTGAGATAGATGAATTTTGAGTTTGAAGAATTATTAGCAGATGAGGAAGGAATAGGAGAGACCGGCAGAGACTAGGGTTTTATGGAGGGGGGTGTTGGCGGAACAGATTTGATATGTTGGATGAGAGAGTGAAAATCCAGCGGCTGGGTAAGAAATATTGTCGAGTGAAGATGAATTAGTCGACAGAGGAGGAGCTGGCCACGCCCAAGCTTTGAGATCTCCACGCAAAAAAATAATAATAATAATAATAGCCCACTCGCCAAAGCTGTAAAGCACGACCATGTGCAAGAATAGTGTTCCCAACTCCCAAATTTTGCCTATAGTGTGAAACCACGTGAATGGTGGGCCCAACCACCTACTACAAAAAATTGGAGCATGCGTGAGCCCCATTCCGTACCACACTTCATTCCACATACATTTCACAATGCTCCGAAACTCATGTGATTTCCAATCAATGAAAAGAGGTATCTAATGTTCGACATTGGCAGAGGCACCATTTGACGCTACATGCATATTAGTGTAGCATCGGCTAATACCCCACTCGACATAATACAGAGATTATCTGGCTGAGGCATCATTAAACACAACACACATAAATGAAATGATAAAATATATTGTTCACTCAATTCCAATACAACTAGGTGGATGGCCGTCGACCCACGGTATATCAAGAAAATTACCATTCCTTCCTCAGACGACATAAAAGAATGAAAGATCATTAGAACCTACATCAGGTTCATTCGAACAACCTCCATCTAGTAGGTAGAGTGAAAATTATTATGGAACTCCATGAGGTCTATTCGACCTTAGACCCTCACTAACCTTTGTTGGGTCTTATAGAGTAAGGATGGTAGTATGAGGAATAAAGACCTTCATTGATATTTAGCATGTATCGTAGTGTGAGAAGTGAAACCCATTTTGACACTCTTATGTCTAATAGAGTCAAGAGTATACCTTGGACGATCATCTAGTCCATTAGTCAAATTGATTTGACAGTAGCGTCGTTGAAGGGTAAAGAAGTAATGACCAGGTTCACCCCATTATAATATTTTAGGCCTTCTTTAGGACTAGTGTAGTAAGAGGTGAATTTGATAGACATTCATCAAATCCATACGACAAGTCCATTTCAATCGTGGTCTCATATACCTTCATCAGGTCTAGTAGAGTAAAGACCCTCATGGACCCATGTTTATATCATGCAGAGTGAGGAGTGGAGACCCTCACGAATCTTCATCGTGACTAGAGTGTGTAGACTCTTCCATGTACCTTCATCAGATATAATGAAGTGTTTAGATTCCCATGTACTGAGACTCCTCTGGTCATAGACCAGTAGTAAGGAGATTGTCCTGAACCGTCATCTGGTTCAGTCGACGGGGACACCCCCCACAGACTCACGTCGAGTCAAGTTGTAGACATGGATTACACATGTCGTATGACTTATAACTTCCTGGTCTCATCAAGTCCAGAAGACTGGGGACATCCCCCACGGACTCGTGTCGAGTCAAATTATAGACATAGATTACACATGTCGTATGACTCATATCTTCCTGGACTCATCAAGTCCAGTCGACCGGGGACATCCCCCATAGATTCATTTCGAGTCAACTTTTAGACATGGATTACACATGTCGTATGACTCATATCTTCCTGGACTCATCAAGTCCAGTCGACCGGGGACATCCCCCATAGACTCATTTCCAGTCAACTTATAGACATGGATTACGCATGTCGTATGACTCATATCCTCCTGGATTCATCAAGTCTAGTCGACCGGGGACATCCTCCATAAACTCATTTCGAGTCAACTTGTAGACATGAATTACACATGTCGTATGACTCATATCTTCCTGGACTCATCAAGTCCAGTCGACCGGGGACATCCCCCATAGATTCATTTCGAGTCAACTTGTAGACATGGATTACACATGTCGTATGACTCATATCCTCCTGGACTCATCAAGTACAGTCGACCGGGGACATCCCCCATAAACTCATTTCGAGTCAACTTGTAGACATAGAGGGCACATGTCGTATGACTGATATACTGACCTTCATCGGGTCCAAACGATTGGGTACTTCCCCAATGGCTCTTGTAGACTCAAGTTGATAACTTGACATTCGTTTGGTTTAATTAGTAGGCAGCATCAACGCTCGAGTACAGCTACATAATATGGCCTCGTCCCTGGCGACACATGCATCAAGTACTCTCCAAGTCAATGACTCTTGACTTAGAGAGTAGGGGACAAACTGTTCGGGCCAAATTTGGTCCAGGGGTAGTTTCGTCATTTTACTTCAGACCCAATACTAGACGCACCCCTGAAGCCTCCTAATCAAACCCCAAAGACATAATGTCGGCCCAGGCCCGATGAACACCAACACCCGTAACCGAAGGACCATCCAGAGGCCGGCCCACGTAACGCCTAAGTTCATAAACACCATTCATAAATTCAACAGTTGCCAGCCATCAACGGGCAAATACAAATAAAACCCCCCTCATGAAGTCGACCGTTATCACGACCCAACGGACAAGCAATCAAACGGCAATAAAGGCACACGTTACTTAAGCTTGTATATATAGGAAATGAGTTTCCAATAGGAGGACATGGAACGTCTGGCTCTCCTACCCATAGCTTTGGGACATCCTCAAGCTCGCCACTCCTGCCACTTACCGCCCTCACGGCATTCAACGGAGTTCAAGGTAGCATCTAACCTTGACCTTCCATCTACAACTACCTTTGTTCATTTACTAACTTGGGCGTCGGAGTGCCCCCGGCACCCACCACACCGGTGGGCAGTACTCCCGCTCACTCTACATCTTTGTTTTGCAGGATCGCTAGTGCCTCATCCTCACGAAATCTCGATTGTAGACCTCGGGCGAAAACCAGCGTCTACAGTGATCATCCAATGTTCAAACAACGATTTGATTTTGTTCGAGTCAAACTCATTTTGCAAACACGTACTCAAACTACAATTTCTTCGAATTAAATTAAATTACATAATTAAATCCAATTTAATACGTATTTAATTCTAATTCTCTATTTAATTCCAAATTAAATATTACACTTTATTAAATAAACCTTTACGACTTAAATTCCAAATTTAATCGTTACGGGTCTCAAAGCCCGATTAATATCCAATATTAATTTAATTAAAGTCCAATGAGCTTTTAATTAATTTCTTCAAGGCGTGGACTTTTGGTCAACTCGGATCAAACCGAATAACCAAAATCCAATCCGGGAGTTACCCCATAAGCCCAAAAATTAATTTAGGCCCAATTAAACTTTAAAGGTTCATTAGTCGCATTTGGGCCTTTTGGAAGCGGTTTTGGGCCTACCAATTTTGGCCTAAACCAACTTTGTACAACAAAGTCCAATAAACCCAATAACAACTTTAAAAGCCCAAATCCAATTTTAAGGCCCATTTTAATTAAATTACAAAATCCAATTTTACAATTCAATTAAACAAAGTGCATAACATTATTAATTACCCAAATCAAAGTTTCCAAAACACCAAATTTGTCCAATTAATCATGCTTAACATCATTGAATCATGTCCAACATAATTTGATCAAAATCAGACCCAAATATACATGCTAAAGTCTCGGCCAAAGAGGGAAATTATGCCCAAATCAAATTCAATCCAATTGAACCCAATCAAACATAAAATCAACATCCCCAAATGATTTCCAAGTCATCCAATGAACAAAAAATCAAAAAATTCCAAGACAATATGGGCTATGTGTATTCGGCCAACTTAAGCAATTTGGGGAAAATTGTTCCAAACTAATTTTCAACAAATTGACCCAATCAATCCTCAATTAAACATACTTTAAGCATTCTAAATCATCCAATTTCATTAAACATGCTCAAAACCAAGTTTACCAAAATTTGTCAATTTTGGCCTAACACAAAAATTGGGGAAATTTGTTCCAAACACAATTTCTTCAAATTGATCATGCACAACATCAATTCATCAATATACAAGCATACTTAATTAATTAATTCAAGCAAATCATGCTTTAATTGATTTTACCCAATTCAAACCCTAACTTTTTTCATGCTTGACCAAAGCTCAAGATACCATTGATGAGTTCTTATAAGGTCCCAAGAATCATCAAAATCAAGCATAAAAACGCATGAATATATCAAAGGATAATGGCGGAAACATATACTCACAATGATTGGATTTGATGCATCAAAGAACACAAGCCTTTTCCTCCTTGTTGAAGGTTCGGCCATGGCTTCCAAGGGCAGTGGGTGCACGGTTTTGATGCTCTATTTGTCTTCAAGATTCGGCCATGGAAGACTACCATTGAAGCTCCAAGCTTCAAGCTCCAAAAACAAATCCAAGCTCATAAATTTGTTTCCCTATCACCATAATATAACCCATGTGTGTGCTAGCACTAAGTCTTCATCCTTGCTTCTCACGCCCAAGAAAATGGAGAAGAAGAAGAAGAAAATAGCTCAAAGCCGAGAGAGAAGGAAGAAGAATTTTTGGCTCCAAAATGACCAAAACCGTATCTCACAAGGGAGAGAGAGAGAAGACCGAATTTTTATAAAAGTAGGGAGAGAAAAATTGTAATATATATTATTTATTTATTTTCCAAAAACAAAAAAAAATATATACCAAAATTTTCCTAATACCAAAAAGTCAAAAGCAAAAGACAATCAGTGCTTTTCACCTTTTACCCATCACTTTTACTATTCACACCAACTCACTTTATCAAATTAACAACATGTCATGTCACATCACTCAAAGTGACATGTGATTTGACGATTGATGCGACTAGCGATTTGACGCTTGATGTGACTTGCGTGCCGCGCTCGAATTCGAAATGCGAATGTGCTCGCAATCACTCTCGGGCTCGGGTTCGCTAATTCCAAATTAACAAATTTTACGTCGCGTCGTAATTAAATGATTACGCCTACCGAAATCACTATTCACGTCGCTAACGAATTAATTCAAAATTAATTCGTTCGCCCAAATTAAAATCTAATTTTAATTCCGCGTCAAAATCCAATTTCGTATAATATATCGAATATATTATTTTATCGATTAATTCCAAATTAATCATTCTATCTCTTTAATTAGTATTTTATCCCAGATAAAATATCTCTGCAATTAATCCCAGATTAATTTTATCTCTCTCTTATAATTAATCCCAGATTAATTAAAGTGTGAGTCATACATCATCAGTGAATCTTCGGGAAGTGACCCATGAGATCTCCAGATATGTTGGCAGTAAATCGGGTCGTCGGACTATCCGAACACGTAAGTACCTCGTACTACGTTTACACCGATTCACAAGACAAGGTTGGCTTCTAGCAAAGCGCCATGCCTACCCAATTCTCCAGAAACATGCTTACAGGAATAAGCGATCTATATCAAGCGTAGTATACTGAAGTATTGTGTATTTCTGTCCAATATCGGATGTTCACGTGCTAGGCTTGGGGCTGGAATTGTGTCTGCCCCTTACGAAGCACATATAAGATATCTGGTAACTAGTCTCTATAATCGAATATACATGACCTAGTCATAATATCCTGATAGCTCAAGCATTTAAGAGAATGAGTTTCGTATCCTACGTGACCATCATCTCCATATGACTGGATTGACACTTCCGTCTTGACATCACACCCAACACACTACGATTCTCAATATACCCAGCATCAGCGTACACAGAACCGGTTAAAGCCCTGGACTACCTCAACTAAAGTATATTGATTGTCGTATGTATTAGCGGTGCAAGTCTCAGGTTAAGACCAAATACACCAACCCTGATTGCAGACTCCCAAAGACATATAGTCATACTACCAATGGGATTCCGTGGGGAGTCTATCCAGAGCGAAGCTATTTCCCGTACCATCGGTAAAACACAACCTCCTATAACACTTGTATGAGTATCCTATACACAAATATATGAGAAATGTGCCGTTGTGCCCTCACTGTTGGACAATTATGACCCATATCGTCACTATTTGTACAGATCATGGTGTTGTTGTACAAATTAACTATGTGACAAAGGAGATTGCTCTCTTATCATTTGTGATTAGATCACCTTAGATGTATAAATGATGAGAGGTCCCTATGATTTGTTCCTGGACGGAGAATGATATGAGACAGTATCAATCCACGTAGGATAAATCATTAAATATCCCTAGTCAGAGTATTATCGAGATTGGACATAGATAGATACGTAAAAGACTAGTATTGCACTTGTGCGCGTTGTGAGGGCACAACGACATAGTTCTCATATATTTGGGTTTTGGATACTCATGCAAGTGTAATAGGAGGTTATGTTTCACCGATGGTACGGGAAACAGCTTCGCTCTGGATAGACCCCCTCGGAATCCCATTGGTAGTATGACTATGTGGCTATGGGAGTCCGAAATCAGGGTAGGTGTATTTGGTCTTAACCTGAGACTTGCACCGTTAATACTTGCGACAATCAATATACTTTGGTTGAGGTTGTCCAGGGCTTTAACCGATTCTGTGTCCGCCAATACTGGGTATGTTGAGAATCGTAGAGTATTGGGTGTGATGTCAAGATGGAAGTATCACTCCAGTCATAGTGGAGATGATGTCACGTAGGATATGGTATTAGTGCTCTTAAGTGCTGCGCGGCCATTGGGATATTATGACTAAGTCATGTATATCCGATTATAGAGACTAGTTACCAGACATCCGACATGTGTTTCGTACGGGGCAGACACAACTCCAGCCCCAGGCCTAGCACGTGACCATCCGATACTAGATCGATATGCACTATACGATGTATACTACGCCTGATACAGATCCTTCATTCCTGTAAGGATATTTCTGGAGAATTGGGTAGGCATGGTGCTTTGCTAGAAGCCAACCTTGTCTTGTGAATCGGTAAGATGTAGTACTTGGTACTTACGTGTTCGGATAGACCGACGACCCTATTTACTGCCAACATATCCGGGGATCTCATGGGTCGCTTCCCAATGATTCACCGATGATGTATGACTCGCACTTTAATTAATATGGGATTAATTCGATGAGAGAGAAAATTAATCTGGGATTAATTACGGATATATTTTATCTGGGATAAAGTATCGTCTAAAGAGAGAGAACGTGATTAATTTGGAATTAATCGGTAAAATAAATTTAATAGTTAAATTTGATTTTTCTATTTAATTTATTTGAATGGGCTAAAATTAATATATCGGATATATTAATATGAATTGGATTTCATTACGAAATTAAAGTCGGACTTTAATACAAACGAACGAATTAATTTAGAATTAATTCGTAAACAACATTCGTAATATATTTGCGAGGCATCGATAATTAATTAAATTAGATTTAATTATTTAACGACGGAAGTTCGTTTAATCGGATTAAACGAAACCGAGCCGCGGAAAATGTTCATAGAGATATTTGAATTTTGAATTCAAATATGTGGGGCCCATGTGTGGTAGGTGTACCTACCACCCAACTACCTTGTTTTGCGTTTACAAACCATTTACCCACACCTAGTGAACTATCATTATTCATTAGATGAATTTTGAAAACCCTAGTGAACTCTCTCTCTCTCCCATCTCCTTTCTATCTCATGCCCAAATGAAGGGCTGCTCTCTGCCTGAAAATGGAGTGAATGAGCTAGGATGTTTGAAGGTTTTGTGACCAAATCCAAGTGCTAGCACACTCCTTAGAGGCATATGAAGGTGTTAGGGAAACCCACCCACGAGCCGGGAATCATTTGACGCAAGTTCGAGGCTCAAATTCATGAAGCAAAACTGAAAATAGTGGGTAGAAAATCTGCACTGCAGTGGCAGAATTTGGAGGGCTAAAATCAAGTTTTGTTCTTCATCAAATCGTCTCAACCGATCGATGTGAGTATTCCGTTACCTCCTTTGATGTATTCACACATATATTCATGCTTGTTATGATCTTGGGACCTAAATAGAAACCAACAATGGCATCAAGAGCCTAGGTTCAAGCATGAAAGTTTTAGGGCTTAAAATTGGGTATTTTGTATTTGAGCATGATTTGAATAAATTGGATGTTTGAGTATGCTTAATACATGTTGAATTGAAGATTGATTGGATCAATTTCAAGAAAATGGTTTGGAACACTTTTTCCCCAAAATAGTTACATTGGCCGAATATTAAGGTTTTTGGAAATCTTGGAATTTTTTCATTTTGATTCATTGGATAAGTTGTAATGATGTTGGATGATGTTAATTTAAGATTTAATTGGATTGAATTTTGAATTGAAAAAAATCCCTAAATTCCTTACTTGGCCGAATTTGATATGCCCTATAAAGTCTTGGATTTTGATTTTTTGGACATTGGATGTGTATGAAATCATTCGGGAAGTTGATTTAATGTCGATTGTGGATTAATTGGATTGAAACCGAATTGGACATGAAATAACTCCCTTGGCCGAGACATGTAGCATGGTTAATGGGTTTGATTTTTCATCAAAGTATGTTGGACATGTGATGATTATAAAAGCATGATTAATTCGAAAAAATGATGTTTTGGAAATATTGATTTGGTTAATTAATCATGTAATACACTTTGGTAATTAAATTGGAAATTTGGAATTTGATAATTTAATTATTTGGGCCTTAAAATTGGATTTGGGCTTTTAAAGTTGTAATGGGCTTATTGGGCTTTGTTGTACAAAGTTGGGTTTAGGCAAATTGGATTGGATCCAATTGGGCCCAAAACCACTTCCATAAAGCCCAAATGTGACTTATAAACCTTTAAAGTTTAATTGGGCCTAATGGGCCGAAATTGATTTCTTGGCATATGGGGTTACTCCTTGATTGGGCTTTGGTTGCCAAAGCCCATGCCTTAAAGAAGTTAATTTAAAGCCCATTGGACTTGAATTAAATTGACGTTGGACGTTAATTGGGCTTTGAGACCCGTAACGATTAAATTTGGAATTTAAGTCGTAAAAGGTTTATTAATAAAGTGTAATATTTAATTTGGAATTAAAATAGTGAATTAGTATTAAATACATATTAAATTGGATTTAATGTTGTAGTTTAATTTAATTCGAGAATTCGTACTTTGAGTACTTATTCGCAAAAACGAGTTTGACTCGCGTAAAATCAAATCGTTGTTTGAACATTGGATGATCACTAATTATCAGATTAATTAATTTGATTAGATTGATTGATAACATGCTTGTGTGAATACATGGTTGTGATGAATGAATAATGTATATCGGATGGATATTAGTCGGGTGGGGACAATTTTGGAAATTGTTGTAATAAATTCGATTTATTAAATTGGACCTGCGTGTCCAGCCTTATCACCTCTATTCTCTTTGTATTCTCTTCTCACCTATTCCCCTCAATGTAAATGAGGTTTCTTTAGTAGTGTAGTGTAACGGGTAGAAATAATACAACTGCTAGTTTGAGAGATAAAGGGAGAGATTTGATATAGGATCAATGTGTTAAGTATCCATCCGCATATCATTATTATTTATTTTCATTCGCTTTATTATGTGTTTAGAATGCATGTTTAAGGGTGTATGATGATGAGACCTAAACAAAGATAAAAAATTTGTAGACAATTTGCACGCGAAAAACCCTCATCAAATATCATGCATTTTTCCTTCCATTGAGTGATTCTTACTCAAGATCCGAGACTGGCATTGGGTTGTTGGCCAAAGTCAAGCCCTTTGTCCGTCGAAGATGTGTTTGAATCACGAGAGTTTTGTTCTATATTGGTGTCTTGTCCAAGTTGTGGTTTGTTGGCCAAAGTCAAGACCACTTCTTGTCCATCGACATTGATTACGAAGCTTTCCATGGTCAATGGGTCGCGCTTGACTGGGATCATTAGGTTTGTTGTGCCAAAGCCAAGGCTTAGTTGATTCAGAGGAAAAAGGTTAGGTAATACATTGGATGTATTGGCATATATAAGATATATGTTTAGGATTTGGATATCCGCCTACTGGATCTAGGAGTTGGATTGGATCCAATTGATCTTTGAGATCTACCTAGTTAAATATCATACAATTTGTTGGCCAAAGTCAAGATTGTGTGTTATTTAAAGAGATCCTAGCCCACTAGGAAATATGGTTTCCCGAGTACTCAACAGAGGGTTAGAGGCTCGCCGAAAAATAGTGGGAGGCAAGAATTGAATTTGCAATATTCGTTTAATTACTTGCCATACGTGCTCATTCAAATTATTCGTCATATAAATTAAATGTTAGTTAGACTAATATTTAAATTGTTGTTTTAATAAGCAGTTGGACTGTATTATAGTTGATTATATAATTGGATTATAGTAATCAATATATTTGAATTAATTAATTTCAATTTACAGTTGATTTTATAATTGGATTATAGTAATCAATGTAATTGAGGTTAATTGATTTAAATTATATTTGATTGTATAGTTGGACTATAATAATCAATATAATACATAGTACCACAAATCGTTGATTAAATAGTTGGACTATTAGAATCAAGATGAATGAAAGATTAGTGTTTAAAACATAATCCTAGGTGAAAATGTATTTAAACGACTATATTTTAATTGGGAATAATTTCAGGATGGTCCTGGAAATAAATAATAAGTTACTTTATTTGATAAAATAACCTATTATGCCTAAGCCAAGAATTAAGCGAATAGTAGAGCATAATCTTTGGAAGATTTATGTGATGATAACTTAAATGCTTAATTCGATATATTTGTCATAAATCTATGTTTAGATTTAAGAAGTATTAAAATTGCAATAAACAAACTCTTGGAGGGTTAAAGACTATTCTCGAGGAGATAAAGTCAAACTTTGCAATTAGGTAAATGGCGCAAGGCGCACTATACTTCAATATTCTAGAAACCCAAGGCTTGGCCAAAGGCTTCTGAAATATTTGAAAGGGCAAAGGCAAAATCATTATGATCTTCTGGGAAGATAAATGACATATCCTAAAGTAACTGCCGTTTGGATATGGCTGACACGAAGGAGTTAAAGAAAGGGCAAGGCTCTGACTTTTAGAATGTTTGTCAATATTATGTCTATTACTAGTATTAAAATTGGATTTTAAAATACTTAGTGTGGTACATAATTTATATGGATTGATGTTCAGAATCTGCTGTGAGCAGGATACTGAATTCAAGCTGAGATTAATCTGTGAATCGGAAATAGGATGAAAGTCGCTGTTTCGACAGTAGAACCCTAAGTTTAGGAACTACCTTTAGGGTATGTACTTAAATTAGGAACTGTTATAATGTAACTTGTTTGACTAGAAACATTATCTTTATATCAGTGTTTAATTCGTTGCGGATAGACCTTTATATTCTAGAACACTAAAGTGTTTCATTATATAAAGAATGATATTAAGATAAACACATTAGATGTGAGTAACATAATTTATATTTTGAATATAAATAAAATCTCAAACATATAAAATGACAAATATATAGCTCAAACTGATTTGATCAGTAGAGGCTTATTTGAGGCATTGTTGTCTGGGACACAATTAAACAAGACTCGTATATCCACGCTTTTGAAGAGTGGGTACTAGGACTGATTTGACTATTCAAATAAAGTCTACGAATCTAGTTTACTAGGTAAAGTACCTGAAACACTATTTACTTGGTAATATCAATAGTGCCACCGATCTGTTAGCCCTATTCATAGTGAAGTAAGTGGGCCCATATCTAGTAATACTAGATATGAATATGAATATTTCGTGACCTTAACGGATGTGGCATCACATTATGGTTATGTGTTTCTTTTGAAGAACACAAATCGATAACTTTTAGAGTTTCGACATGAAGTGAACAAATAGATCGTCTAGAGTATTAAACCGTCGCGGTAAGACCGTAATGAAAATACTTAAGCAGTAAGTTTCAAACAAACATGAAAGAGTATAGTATTCTTTCAATGAGGACTCCTCCCGAGACACATAAGTTTGACTATGTGTCCGTACGGAGAAACCAAATTTTGTTGGACATGATAAGGTTAATCATGAGTCGCTCTGAGCTACCATTTCCTTCAAAGGATATGCATTAACAGTGGAATACTTATTTAGAATAAGGTTCCATATAAATCTGTTTGACAGATATCATATTAGATATGAACGGGAAAGAAACCGGGTTTCTCATTCCTGATGATTTGGGTATGCTAGGCATATGTTTGGATGATACCAAACTAAAACCCAAATAGGATAAGTGCCAATTATAGGTTATCCTAGGGGAAACCATAAGTATTGTACTTATGCATCTCACGAGAGAACAATGTTATTGTTGCTCACCATACGATTTTCCTAAGAGGAATACCGATATGCAGTGGTAAGTGGGAGGATGGTATAACTCGATGAAAATCGGAGTAATACTGTTCAAGGCACGAAGTCCTTAATGGAACACAGATAGTTCATCAATGATGAAACTATACCATTAATCTTCGAATACACAAGAACCGCGTAGATCAGAGAGAATCAGAAAACAACCTGGGGTATGGGTTTCTGATCTCACCTCATAAAGATGTCAATCTTGTTGAGGTAGACCAACCGACTACGTTTGAGGAAGTGATACAAGGTATCGACCCCCTTTTGTGGTAAAGTGCCATGAGTCCAAAGTGGATTCCAAAGTGGATCTCACCTCATAACACTCTCTGAGAACTCGTACATTGAAAAATGTACGTGACCTGATGTCTCATATGCTTTGAGCATATGGAGTCACAAACAGGTCAATCCAAGTGATAGTCACTGGATTGATTTTAATAACATCCGTTAGTATCTTAGAGAACTAAGGATGATGTCTTAAACTATGGAGAAGGAGAACTTGAACTGACTGGGATCACTGCTGTAAGTTTCCTAACCGATAAAAACAATGGTACTATACAATTTGAATAACGAAACAGTGTGCTGGAAATCTTCCAAGCAAGATACTGTTACCGAATAAACAACAAATGCGAGTTATTGCTGTGGCTGAGGCAGCAATAGAAGCCATCTGGGTCATTAATAAATCTAATTAGATTAGATATAGTTCTGTCAGCAGTTGAGCTAGGCTGCAGCGCAGACTAAAGAATTAATGGTCTCATCAATGATCCAGATATATACTTCGACTATTCATCTGATTCTTTCGGATCATACATCGTGGCGATGTGATGATTGAATGAATTGCATCAGACGATAATCATACAAATCCGCGACGAAAGTCTTTCCTCAGCAGTTTGAGGAAACCGTACATAGTTCGGGTGTAAGACACTCGAGTGACTGGCTATAGGCCAAGTGGGAGATTGTTGGACAATTATGACCCATAGCGTCACTATTTGTATAGATCATGGTGTTGTTGTACAAATTAACTATGTGACAAAGGAGATTGTACTCTTATCATTTTTGATTAGATCACCTAGATGTATGAATGATAGGAGGTCCCTATGATTAGTTCCTGGATTGAGATGATATGAGACAGTATCAGTCCTCGAAGGATTAATCATTAAATATCCCTAGTCATAGTATTATCGAGATTGGACATCGACAATGCGGAATAGACTAATATTACACTTGTGCGCGTTATGTGAGATCATAATTGCATAGTTCTCATATATTTTGGTATAGGATACTAATGGAAGTGTAATAGGAGGTTGTGTTTTACCGATGGTACGGAAAACAGCTTCGCTCTGGATAGACCCCTAAGAATTCCATTGGTAGTATGACTATGTGTCTATGGAAGTCCGAAATTAGGGTAGGTGTATTTGGTCTTAACCTGAGACTTGCACCGCTAATATTTGCGACAATCGGTATGCTTTAGTTTTGGTCGTCCAGGGCTTTAACCGGTTTTGTGTACGCCTCTGCTGGGTATATTGAGAATCGTAGTGTATTGGGTGTGATTTCAAGACGGAAGTATCACTCCAGTCATTGTGGAGATTATGTCATGTAGGATACGTTGCTAGTGCTCTTAAGTACTGCATTCATCGGGATATTATGACTAGGTCATGTATATCCGATTATAGAGACTAGTTACTAGACATCTGACATGTGCTTCGTACGGGGCAGACACAATTCCAGCCCCAGGCCTAGCACATGACATTCAATACTGGATCGCAATACGCAATACTACGTATACTACGCCTGACATAGATTATATATTCCAGAAAGAATATTTCTAGAGAATTGGGTAGGCACGATACTTTTCTAGAAGCCAACCATGTCTTGTAAATCGGTAAGCACGTCGTACGAGGTACCCACGTATTCGGATAATCCGATGACCGTATTAACTACCAACATATCCATGGATCTCTTGGGTCGCTTCCCAAAGATTCACCGATGACAGTTGATTTAAATTAGAATTATTCTGGGATTCATTAAGAGAGAAAATTAATCTGGGATTAATTGAGGCTTTATTTAATCTTGGATTAAATGTGTTCGGAAGAGAGAGAACGCGATTAATTAGGAATTAATCGGTAAAATAAATTTAATAGTTAAATTTGATTTTTCTATTTAATTTATTCGTATGGGCTAAAATTAATATATCGGATATATTAATATGAATTGGATTTCATTACGAAATTCAAGTCGGACTTTAATACGAACGAACAAATTAATTTAGAATTAATTCGTAGACGACGTTCGTAATATATTTGCGAGGCATCATTATATAATTAAATTAGATTTAATTATTTAGCGACGAGAGTTCGTTTAATCGAATTAAACGGATCCGTGCCATGGAAAATGTTTTTAGAGACATTTGAATTTTGAATTCAAATGTGGGGCCCACTTTAAATGTTGTAGTTGGGAGAGTGGTTGGCATTTATGCCATACCATCCACTTTCCAACCACCTTGGAATGGTTTTGGCAAAACCATTTACCCAACCACCTTGTTTACCAAAACCCTTTCTCTCTCTCTCATTTTGTGTAGAGAACACACTTGGAACAAAAACACACAAAAACCCTAGAACACTCCTCCATGGTGTGAATGGCCTTCTCTCATCTCTTTGATTCTGTTTCAAAATCAACAAAGCTAGCACTTCATGGAATCAACTAAGGTGATAGGGAAACCAACTAAAAGCTTGGAATCAAAAAATGAAGGATCTTGGAGATCTTCAACTCAAAGCTTGGAATCAACAAAGGAAGGATCTTGGAGATCTTCAACTCAAAGCTTGGAATCAACAAAAGAAGGATCTTGGAGATCTTCTTCTCAAAATTTTAAAAGCTCAAATCCATTCAATGTAAGTAATTCTGCAACTTATTTTGAATTTATGAACACCTTTTCTTTCTTATTAGATCCTTGGCATGTTCTAGGAACACTAACATCACATTCAATCGAGTTTACCTCATCCGGCATGGCAAAACATCGTGGTAAAGGTAGCCTTTAGGCATTTTCCCTCGAATAGAGGACCTTTAATCCACCCTAGTTAGCCCATACGAACTAGAATGTAATACATGCGTAAATAGAGCAATGATATGCAAATGGTGAATGACATAATAAAAGGATCGACAAAACATCGTGGTAAATGTAGCCTTTAGGCATTTTTCCTTGAATTGAGGACCTTTAATCCACCCTAGTTAGCCCATGCGCATTATATTACCATGCATACAAATGAATGAGATAATAATGTAGAACTCCGTATGTCCGAGTAAACATATCTCACATTCAGTCAAACATACTTCGTCCGGCGCTGTAAAACGTCGTGGCAAGGTAGCCCTTAGGCTTTTCATTCCTAAAAATGAAGGACCTTTAATCCAACTGGATTTTGCCCATGCGTAATACATCATCAATATACAAACAAATAACGTACAGAAAGTAAATGGCGGAATATTAAAATTCAAATAATAGACAAACAAGATGAAATAAGGTGAAATATATGTTGTTTGCTCAAGTGGTACTTGGAGTTGTCTCCCAAGTACAGACCGCACTACTGTCTATTCGGATTCGGCTACGGAATTTATGTCTGGGTTTCCATCTGGTATACCATAAGAGACAACACATATTCCATTCAATCGAGGACCACAACATATATCAACAAACGACTCTCATGCGAAGGAATTCTAATAAACAACAAAAAAAAGATGAGAATAAATAAGAAGGGTGCCTTCTGGTCTAACCTCTTAGGCCGTCTCTCGAAAGTGCGTTACACGGCCGTCAGAAGGATTGATGCTCCGTAACTCCTCCGGTTCACTGGTCCACTGCTTTCATTAGTTGTTTCACTGTTTGGGCTGCTGTTTTTTACTCCGTTTCACTGCTGTTTTCACTTATTTTCTGGGTACTATTTTACGATGTTTGGGCTGCTGTTTGAGTGTGTATTTTTGATGGTTGGGATGCTGTTTGGGGTTGTATTTTTGGTGGATGTAGTACAGTTTCAGGGGCTGTTTTTCAGTAACTGCAGGGACTATTTTGAAGGGTGATTTTCGGTGGTTTAAGCAATTATTTCTTGTAGCTTGTTACTTATGTTGGGCTTCTGATGCTAGGGGAGGTTAAGGGTTGATTTTGTGCTTCTTTTATAGGCAAAGGCTAGGGTTCTCTTGTGTGAATAGGAAAGGAATCAAGCAATTATGGGGGGAATATTTCTAATTAGTATCTCACAAGGAAAACATCTAATTAATTAGGGAAAAAATTTTGCTTGATTGGGAAGATGATATATTTGATTTGTTTTATTTAGGTATGTGAATTATTTAGATTGGATTTGTTTTATTTAATTTGGAATGTGATTTATTTAATTTAGGAAGGATATTATTTTAATTTGTGACATGTGTTTTAAATGTTTTAATTATTTTTGGGTAGGTTTTGGTGGGCTAAATGGGCTTGGGCGTGAGGCTAGCAACAAAACCAGAAGTACCGACACCGTTCGAACGCCGATTCAAATGCTACATGAACGCCCGTAATCTGTTTGATGTTCAATCGTGATCACGAACACAGCACGAACGAAAGTAGTGAACATTTGAATTGAATCCAATGACATACTTATTCTGAATTTCCCCTTCCGACATTCGTTTCTCGCGACTTCCGTAACCTAAAGTGTAGTGCCTCTGTACGAGACTCATCATCGGGACTTATATGCAAAAATGCAGTGCCTACAATCTCCATTTGTTCTTAAACTTGAATTCATAATTTTTTACCTTTAAACTAATTAATCTTATTAATTCATTAACATGCATCTTATATTTCAATTTAACTTTTAAATTTACATAAAATCACATTTTATGACTAGAATATCATGCATGTCTATATGTTATGGCATATGAAAATACATGAGTAGGCACCATAGGCTATATGATATGTTAATAAACAATTTAAAACAAATATATATGTCAAAGTCTGGGCTGAAAACGTTCATGTAGCATTCTTTGGGCGTTCGAACGTTTCCAGGCAGTAGCCAAATGTTTAAGTTGCGTTTGACTGGAGTTCAAACGCTATCGGTCTGGTGTTCGAACACTAGAACTTCATTTACAAGGTGCCTCCATTCCCATGTCACTACATGAACGATCCTGGATCAAGGTCATCATACAAGTATAAAATGGACCACAGCTATAGAAAAACCACAAACAAAGTACCTTCTTTGTTTGCTCCCTATGGACTATTTAGATTACTAACATTAGACTTAAATCCTCTTATGCATCAAACATACACTAAGTCTGAAGGTACAAGAGTAATCAAGGTAAACAAGACAATTGGACAATATGCGATATAAATCAAACAACTTTGATAAAATGAATAATGCATTTATTATTATTACAAAAATCAATTCCTTTTACAATACATGAAGCTCTAGGACATAAATCCCAACAAATAAAAGCTTAAATAAAATAAAAGACATAAAGTAAATGCTAGAAATTAAATGCTGGAAATTAAAAATGTAAAAGTACAATAAAAGAAATTGTTGGGGCTAGAGGATCACTTTTAATATTTTAAAATTAGAAATCTCCCTTATTCTCAATGTCTACCGATTAATTAACCAGACAATAAAGGCGGTAATTTTATTTGTCTCAATTAAATCCTACCGAACATATAGGCAGTAACAAGGTTATTACCTAAACCGACCATATAGGCAGAAACTACGTCTGAAATGAAAAACCGACCATATAGGTGGTAAATAAGATTGTCACAAATTTTTATTGTGGTAACTAATTAATCCAAATTTTAATTAAAATAAGGGAGATTAATCTAATTTATTAATTAAAAGTCTTACCTCTTCACCCCTGCAGAATAAGATTACCTGCTCATGCTGTAAATGAAAATTCATAAAATTTTATTAATTAAATAAAAAGAAATTACAAGAACACTTAAATAATATACAAGACACTTTCCTTTAAATTTTCATGAAGAAACTCCTCCAAAGAAAGCATGAAAATTTTACAAAGTTAAGCTTGATATTTATAGGAAAATCTAAAGGCTTCCACCAATTTCTCCACCAAACATGACACCAATCATGGCATCAAACATGGCACCGAACATGGCACCAAACATGCAAGCATGTATAGTGGAAGTTTGATAATTTTTACTTTTTTATTTTATTAATTTTATTTTATATATTGAAAATGACTATAGTAATTACACAAAATATACTAGATTATTCATCAATTTCGGCCTTCCAAAACTTCAAAATTTGAAAATATTAAAATCTTCAAAGTTGTAGATATTTGTGTCTTCTTTAATCTGGCACTTGAATTAGCTTAATCGGATATCAGATGAAACAGTTATGGCCAAAATTTGAAACTTGCGCAAAATTGGAATTTAGGACTGCCCTTCGTGACGCGTATAGTAAATTTTCATTTTCGCCATTTTTTGCTCCGAATTTCATCATTTTAGCCCCGAGTTGATTCCATTAAATATCAATACTTTATTTATCTGCAAAACACGTAAAACACATCAAAACGTTCATCAAACCCGAGAAACTAAATAAAATATTAGGTAAAAGAGGTGGTAAATATTGATATATTTTCCGCTCATCACCATGCTGAGTGTCACGGTTCTAGTTTAAGGCTAGGATGTTCTGCCACTTTGTAAAGAAGCCAATGTTTCGGGACACCATATCAAGCTCATTCATGGTAAATTATATCTCTCATGGGATTTTGTACTAGAGAGATTTCATCGGTGAAGCCTTATTTGAAAGTCTTCTTGGAGAATTAGAGACATGCTCGTTTGTCGCTAGCTGCTAACATAGTGTAGGCATTGCATTTTTGCATATTAGCCCGATGATGAGTCTCGTATGGAGACACTACCTCTTTAGTTGTGAAAGCCGCGGGAAACGGACGTTGGAAGGGTAAAGTTGGAAATTAGCATTTCGTCAGAGTTAACTCGCGTGTTTCGCTTCGGGTTCGCTTGTTGGACCTCTGTTTTAAAACACACCAAACCCATTAAATCACATCCAAAAATAATTAAAAAATTTAAAACACGTCTCAGAAATTAAATAATTAAAACATTTAAAATACATGTCACAAATTAAATTAAAACCAATTAAATTAAACTTAAATTAAATTAAATTAAAACACATGTCACAAATTAAATTCCTTTCTCAAATTAAAAGATTCAAATTAAATTCCATAAATAACATTCCTAATTAAAATAAATCACATTCCTAATTTAATTAAATCACCTACCAATTTAAATAAATCATATCCTTAATTAAAAAGAACAAATCAAATCAATTCCCCTAATTAAAAGATTTCCTTATCATATACTAAATTAAAAGATATACCCAATTAATACACAAATCATATTCCTTCCCCAACAAGGTAACTAATCCCCTTGCCTATAAAAATAACCCCTCTCCACACATTCAAACCCTGGCTGGCTGGCTGATCCTCACGAAGACACAAAAGAAAGAAAAAACCATAACAAAGCCTCTCTCCATCTCCTCTTATTCGGCAGCCACAAACAAACAATAAACCCTAATAATTCAACGTAATAAGCAGCTCTCACATGCCTATAAGCCAGAAACAGACCTCACACCAAAAAACCCTTAACAACCCACTACCTTGATCAAGCCTTTCAACTCATCAATAAACCACCAAAGTACTCACGCCCCTGACTTTTGTTCATTCACGCATCACACGAAGCCTGGCCACACACTCACGTCAACAAACCCTTGGCCATTTGCAAAAGCCAATTCACGCACCTGCCACTCACCAACAGCGCACAACCCTTCACGTATGCCTCACCAATTGCCCAGCACACTGCTACGCACAAAACCTTAACGCCCCTCACCTTGCCACGTTCAAGCCTAAACCACGCCAAATCATGTGCTACCCCTTCCACAAACTGCTTCTCCACGCATAAGCCCCTCATCTGCGCACCTGGCCCTTCAAAACACATACACATCATTCACACGGCCAAGACACTCTTCTAAGCCCTCTCTTGCACGCCCAAGAGACATCCAACACTCCCCCATTGCCGCATCTTCAAGTCCTCAAAACCTTGGCCTTGCCGCATCCACTTCCTCTACTCTACACCCTTCACGCCTAAAGCCCCAAACACAACCCCTTTGCCGCAAATTGAGCCACCTTTCACAGCCCTAAAACACACCAAAATAAGCCTCAAATAAAGCCCTAAAGTCGCACTAAACACTCTCCAAACACAGCCCCATTCGCAGCCCCAAAACAGTCCCCAAATACGCACCCACTGCACCTTGAACTGCCGCATCTTCACCTTCTGTTCTGGTCCGTTTTGGCTGCGACTTTAGCCAGAAAAACAGCCCTAAAATCACCTAGAAAACCCCTCAAAATCTCCATAAAGTTTCCCTAAAAAACCATTAAAAACGCAACCCCCTAAGCCTTCAAAATCAACCAAAACAGTCCACTAAACGACCAAAACAGTGACCTGAAACGGAGCAGCGAAACAGCAGCGAAACGGACTTAAAACAGCAGCCCAAGCATCAAAACAACTAGGGAAAACGTTGAGCAGACAAATCGGAAAAGCATCGGATCAATCTCCCTTCCAACGGACGTGTAACGCCCTTTCTGAGACGACAAAAGAGGTTAGACCTGAGGGCACATTTTCATTTATATCTTTTGTTTTAATTTATTTATTTTAAAATATTATTGCATGAGAGTCGTTTGAAGCATGATGTGATTGTTGGATGAGCGGGATATGTGTTCCCTTTTGTGGTATATCGGATGGAAACCCGGACGTACATTCTGTAGCCGATTCCGAATGGACGGTAGTGCGGTCTGCACTCGGGATACAACGCCACGTAACATTTAAGATATACATATCTCGTCTCATCCCAATTTGTATTTGAGCATGCTATAGTCTTTAGGTTATTTGTTTATTATTTAAAGCATGGTTTAATTTAGTTTGTTATTTATTTGTTAAAGCATGCTTAGGTTGTTCATTATGCATGTTCTTAGTTTATGATGCGTTTGGGTAATGATTTATACATGTTGATTTAATGGTTCAATAAGCTTGTTGTGTTACATTGCGTGGAATTATTTGGATGAAAGCATGTTAGATCTAAGTACCCTTGAGCATGAATGTTGAATAGATTCGGTTAGTTTATTGCACAAATTATATCATCACAAGTGACATAAGTAAGGGACCATTCCGAACCCAACGGTTTGAGGTCTTCCCTTGTGAGGGGTGAGTGCGGCCTTAAATCTTTGTCCCAGTTCACACCGGGTGGCGACTCCATGTTATTTCGTACTTCCCAACTAGGTCGTGAGCCTAGAACAGCGTCGTCAAGTTCGGTTGTCTACACATAGTATTGTGGAGTTATAAAGGAACTTATTTTCAGAGTGCCAGATTGAGCTCACTCCAGATCCTATGTATCTCTCATGGCCCTATGTACTGGGGATATTTCACCCGTGAAGTCCTATTCGGAAGTTTGTCATGAGAATTTAAGATATGCTAGCTTGTCGCTAGTCATTGGCCTAGTCTGGTACACTGTGAAGGAGCTAACATGCCGGAGAGCCGGATCGAGTTGGATCAAGTTCATAAGTGAATATTATGGTCACTTATACTAGGAAAGTTTCAGCCCTAGAGTTAGCTTTTTAGATTTGCCGGAAGATTTTAGCAGTGTGCCCATTTTTGGGCCTAACCATGCATTTTGCCGCAACAATGTGTAGAAAATGACGTAGTTATTGGCAGGGAATGCAACACCGACCTCACCATATTAAATCAAAGGACATAGCCTGTCATGAAGGAGTTTGTAGTACACTCAAGATTAAGATCGAATCCATATATGGCCATCTATTAGATAAAATGAATTTTATCGGTTAACGGATATTAAAAAAATTTCGTATTTATCTGAGTCCAGTCCTATTTGATCTTATCATACAAGGTGACTCCATTCCCATGTCGCTACATGAACGATCCCGGATCAAGACCGTCATACAAGTATAGAATGGACCGCAGCTATAGATAAACAACAAACAAGGTACACTCCTTGTTCGCTCTCTATGGACTATTTAGATTACTAACTTTAGACTTAAATCCTCTTGTGCATCAAAAATACACTAAGTGTAAAGGTACAAGAGTAATCAAGGTAAACGAGACAATTAGACAATATGTGATATAAATCAAACAACTTTGATAAAATGAATAATGCATTTATTATCATTATTATAAAAATCAATTCCGTTTAAAATACATGAAGCTCTATGACATAAATCCCAACACAATGTGGGTGTTGTGGAAAACCATCAAGCCAAGCTCATTTTGTGACAGATTTGAACCCAAAGTCACTTATATTGTGGCTTATTGAATGCCCAACAGAGTTCCTGGAAACTCTTAATATAGATTTTAAAGGGGGGTGTGACAACTTAAGCACCAAGTGTGTATACTGGTGAAACATGTGCAATGTCTCTAAAACCTCTTTAGGGGGAAGCCTAGGTGAACCTTAGGTGTGGCCAATGGGGCTTCGGTGGTCTAGGAGCTTTAGCCATGAACCCTCTCGCCCTTGGACATCGTTGGGATAATGATGTATTGTTGAGATCGCGTTGGTGAGAAAATGCTATGTTTTTATATCCGGTTGTGCTATTTAAGTACCGGGTCTCAGGGTAGTGCGGGCCCGCGAGTGTATGCTTTGAGTTAGCCTGTGGAATTTGGTATCCTATCTTATTACATGTTTGTACCTTCCCAAAAATGTGAATTTGGGTACAGAGGCTTCAATTAAGGCTGACTTACACAGGACGTGTCCCTTGGTAAGTGTCGTATGAGCCCATTTTCTGTTAAGGAAAAAGTTGGCCCGTGACAGTTGGTATCAGAGCCCTACATTGAGCAAATAGAATTTCTACGGACCTGAATAAATGTTTGTGAGATGATGTGAATATCGTAAGGCTTGTGTGAGGCCCCGCTAGAGAAACGACTCAAGGAGAAGCCGCGAGAGTCCCGATGGTACACGCGGGGAAATGTAAATCCCCAATTGAGATGGATTGATGTGGGACAATATGAGAGCATATGAGAAGTACTAGTTTCATATGAGGTTGGCTCAGGTGTAGCCAAAATGTTCGGGAGAGATCGAAAATGGATGGGAAACTTGTCTACGAGAGACAAGAAAGTGGTTTATACACTGTGAAGGAGTGAGAAATATACGGGATGTATGAGAAACATCATGAGGGTGCCGATGTGATATTGGAAAGAGTATATATGTTCATAAGAACCCGATAAGAAGTTGATTGAAGTTGGGTGGGGTTCAAAGGGGTGTGAAATCCTTTTCCCATTGCTGTTGAATGCTAGAACTTGATAGAAATTTGAAATGAGTAAGACCTCTCGTGTGAGACAATGACAGGAACCGAGTGAGGAGCCGATACTACATGTGAGTAGTTTGAGAAGGTCTTGAGAAAGAAAGCCTTCGTAAGGCTATGAGTAACAAGTTGTGTGGACTCCCGTGAATGGGAATGCCAAAAAAGGTGTGCTGGCTTGAGATAGGCGAAAGTAAAAGTGAGGGAGTGAGCCTGAAATGAGTCAGATATCTCCAAAGACCCTTATGGAATGTGATAACCAACATGATGGTTCTATGACGATCGCGTGGAAGACAGAGGCCATAATATTTTCAGTAATGTAACGAGTGCTGGTAAAGGTAGAGTGCCTTACGGATTGGACGTGTAATGATTTACACAAGGGTTGCATATGAATTTCAATTGATGCATGCATTTTGAAGAATGCTTGTGACCCAATATGACTGCGAGTAGTCAAAATGAGAGCGTGCATACTAGTTACAGTGGTAATGAGCGAAATATGCAATTTTGGTTTTGAAAGTGAGGTTGAGAATGACGATTGCTTTAAGAAAGTGACCTAATGTCTAACCAGGTTTCATGAAATGACTTTGAGAAGTCAGTATAGAGTTAACAAGAACTCTATAGTGGAGGTGGGAAACACCTGGAGAGTAGAACGAGTTGGCTTGGTGCCTAAGAGTTATAAGGTAAAGTGACCTAGAGGGGATCACGCGGGATAGAAAGGCTTCTATATGCAAAAGTGAGTATCGGAACAATTGAGAAGCTCACGATAGAGCGAGTGACCCTGAGTTGAGCATAAGAATAAGATAGTTGCTAGTGATATAAGCGCAACTATGTTGTCCCAGAGAGGACTAATGAGAAATTAGCTCCACCATAGGCTAATTTGATTGGGTGTGTGGTCGTCTTCAGGAGACCTAGTGTGCTAAGCCGACTGCCTTGAAAAAAAATAGGTAGGCATGGGGCCGGGCTGAAAAGAACAAATCGATCTATTCATAACCAAAACAAATGAAACCCTTGATTTTGTGTGTGTTCGCCTTCAGGAGACCTAGTGTGCTACACTAGGCGCCTTGAAAAACAAGTAGGTGAGGGGCATGGTGAAGAGAACAACCAATCTATTCATAATCAAGATAAACAAAACCTCTTTGTTTTTATCAAAACTCATTCATGTACACATGTATGGCATTTTTTTTAAGAAGTTTCTATGTCAGAATGGAAGATTTGTACACTCGAGTGTGTAGAAGTAGTGACCGAAATCAGATGCACCCATGCCCGATAGTTGATATGAAGTTGTGATTATGACTAGACATGAAAACTAATACACAATCACGTGTGTGGGGAATTTTTGAAACTACATGATCAGTATGTGGAATTGATAATTGTAGGCACTGCATTTTTGCATATAAGTCCCGATGATGAGTCTCGTATGGAGACACTACCTCGTTAATTATGGAAGCCGCGGGAAACCAACGTCGGATGGGAATAGTCAAGAATTGACGCATGGTTGGATTTAATTCGCTGGATTAGCTTCGGGTTCGCTTGTCGGACCTCCGTTTCAAAACCACACCCTTAGCCCAAAACCCCACAAAACATACACTAAGCCCACACACCACAAAACAAACACCCAAGCCCACCAATCAAACCCAACTCACGCCCAAGTACCTAAGTCACACGCCCATAGCCACCCTAAATAATAAAGATCACATTAAAAACATACATTAAAAACATGCATAATTCAAGCCAAATCCCTTTCCTAAATTAAAGAAATCCCATAGATCCCTTGCCTAATTAAACCAAATCATATCCCTAACTAAAAGAGAATAAATCAAATTAAAATCAAATCATTTCCCTAATTAAAAGATTTCCTTATCCCATACTAATTTAAAAGATATTCCATTAATGCACAAATCCTTCTCCTTCTCAAATAAGGAAAGCCCCCATCCATTTGCTGATAAAAAGAACCCTTTACCACACATCTAAGTCCCAGTTCATTCACACAAAAAAACACCAAGAAAATAGCCTAGCACACTCAAACCAATAGACTCACAAGCTTTCTCCCCATTGCCGCACCTAAACCTTTCTTACGCAGCAACCAATTACCAATTCACATAGCCCACAAATAGCCCTTACAGCCACGTCCAGCATCCTCACGTTAATTTCCCCTTCACCTACACTGCCACACTCACGTTAATTGCCCTTCACACACGCAGATTCACCGACGCACCCCTTGACCACGCACTGCCACAACCCACTCGCCACTTCATCCATTAGCCCCCACTCATATAATCAACACGTGCGCATATCACTTTCACCATCCCCTGAAACTGCCGCAAAAATCATCAAAGTTTCTGCCCAAACACAGCCGCAAACCCTACCTCACTGCACGCCTAAATCGCTCATTGTCCAGCCCCCTTAAACTGCCGCACACTGCCCAGTTTCACTGCATAGTTTGCCGTTGATTTAACCCTTGAAAATTCCCCCTGAACAGTCCAAAAAACTACCCAAAAATAGTGACAAAAACCGCCCCCTAAACCCTTCTAAAACTGCAGCCCAAACTAGTCCAAATAACCCACAAACAGTCCCATAATTACAACAGTGACCAGAAAATACAACACAAACAGCAGTGAAACGGAGTGAAAATAGCAACCCAAACAGCGAAACAGCGAGGAAAAATGTTGGATTAGTGAACCAGGAAAGTTGAAGAATATCAACCCTTCCGACTGCCCTATAACGCGCTTTCGAGAGATGACAAAATAGGTTAGACCTGAGGGCAACTTCTTTATTTATTATTCTTCATTTTTTTTATTTTAATATATTATAGCATGAGAGTCGTTTGTTGTGCATGATGTGAATTCCAGGTGAACGGAATGCATGTTCTCTTTTGTGGTATATCAGATGGAAACCCTGACGTAAATTCCGTAACTGAATCCGAATGGACGGTAGTGCGGTTTGCACTTGGTATACAATGCCACGTACTACTTGAGAGACACATGTATTTCGTTTCATCCAAACATGTATGCGAGCATGATTTAGTCTAGTATGTTATTTATTTTTTTAAGCATGATTTAGTTGTTTATTTTTAAGCATGAGTAGTTTTTTTTTTTTTTGCGTTTGGAATTTGCATTAGATTTAAGTTGTTGTTTGCTTTTCGCATTATATAATTGAAATATGTTCATGAGATTGCCGTGTGTTGTCGTGTGTTATGAGGACTTACTTTCTAAGCACGCAAACTTAGACATAGTTTTTATTTTCATGTACATGAACGTAGAAATAGAATACTCTTGGGAATATATGTTGCGTATACTTGGTTGCATTATTGCACAAATCCGTTCATTACAAGTGGCATAAGTAAGGGACCATTCCGAACCCAACGGTTTGAGGTCTTCCCTTGCGAGGGGTGAATGCGGCCTTAAATCTTTGTCCCGGTTCACATTGGGTGGCGACTCCATTATTCTATAGTTTAGTTCCCCCGTGGGCTACTCCATACTCCCGACTAGGCCGCGAGCCTAGAACAGCATCACCAATTTTTGCGTCCTACAGTCTGGCGACTCCATTGGGGATAGAGAATCGGCCTCGAAATAATGTCTTGTAATGATTGTGATTTGTGCTTTAGTTAACCGTGTCTATAGTGGGTTTAATGGGTTTAATCGAATGCATTATTAAGGCTAGGTAATGGTTTGGTGTCTTCATTCATTCACTACCTTTCTATAAGGAGAAACTGTGAAGGCACCTAGATAATCATTACCCGTAGCTCACTGTGATGGACTAATTTGGAGGACTCGTAGATTATTCCTGTCACCAAGCGATAAGAGCCTAAGAGGCTTGGGTTTTTAAGAGAGTTCGCTCCGCCCTCCCTCTGGGAATCTACAACGGGAAATCCATTTGACAGTCAGTCATGCACCATAACTCGTTGGCACGTACTTTAGTGTATAAAAAAGGGGGCGATCACTTGGTCGTTCGGACCATTGAGTGGGGAGACCTAGTTGTGGGCAACCCTTCGTCGACGAGAGCCTTTGTCTATACCCCTATAAACCCGCGTGTGAACTGTAGTTGTAGGACTAATAGAGACTATTCCTTTATGTTTGCGTTTAGGACTATCGTCATTTGGATTTAGTTGGAATTTTTGTCATGAGGTATAGGCTTGTTGGGCCATTTAAACTGAGGCGAGTCTGTGCTTTATGGTAATTTGGCCAAAAGCTTCTAAAATATCGATTGGCCATTTTGTGTTTAGGCCTTTTATCATTTGAAGTTGTTTAGCCATGTTATCGCAAAACTGTAAACTGGGACAAGTTTGCACCGTGCAATAGTATGGTTGAATGCTTTAAAATGATAATGGGCCGACTTATATATTCCATTCATCACACGCATCTCATATATCTCATGCATTCACGCATCATGTTAACCCTCGTGTCTTAAAAGCCATCATAGATATCCGTTGGGTCAGGAAAAAGAAGACTTGTCAAACAAGAGTTTAGCAAACATGGATATCATGGAAAAGGAAATCGAGGAACATATAACTTTACTGCAAGGATAGAAAGGCCATTGGGGGGTCTTCAGAAAAAAAGGGAAAAAAAGAGAAAAAAAAAAAGAAAAAAGGAAAAAAAAAAAAGAAAAAATTGTTTGTTTTTAGTCTTTAATAGTTAGGCATAAGTCCAATGATGAAATCGTTTGCTTTAGGGAGAAATATTAGAAACGATAAACTCTTGATGTGCTTTTATCTGATACTTTGAGCGATTGATCTATGTTAGACTTGTAAGCACTTAATTATAGGTTCTTAGCAGTGAAAACCTGAGTAGTTAGCAAAGTGACTAGTTGAAGAAATTGTAGGTCGGTGAATGACCGTTCGCCTAAATGTCTATCCTGATTTGCTTGTGTTATGATGTGTGGTATGGTTGAAAATAAAATAAAAGTCTCTAAAGAAAAGAATTGAACCACCTGTAACCGATAAACGTGAAGCTACCCATGGGCGAGTATTAGGACCACCATGAGGAGAAAATGCTACCTTAAAGGGTAGATGTGTTGAAAAAAAAAGAAAGAAAGAAAAAAAAAAAAAAGAAAAAAAAAAAAAGAAAAAAAAAGAATTTCAAAATGAAAAGAAAAATAAAACCATACCACATTGAGCACGGAAAAGCAATTGCAGAGCATAACTGAGACATCTAGGTTGGTTTGACCCATCGATCCCGATTTTTGAGACAAAATCATTGAGTTTGCTTACATGGGGATGAATCTGCAAAGGAACCTTTGTACACACACACTTTGAGTCTGGCTTAGATCATTTATTCAAAGACTTGGATTTGAGTTACGTTGAATGTTTTGAACGTTCTCTGGTTTCATTACTGAGCATTCTCTGAGGGCAATAATATGTGTAACTATTGGGACTATTTCGTAGCATGTGATATAGTATGATGATATAGAATGCCATATCACGTGGTTCACCTTGACATATTACAAGCAGCGAATAGTAGAAAGCTAAATCAAGACTTGAGGCGACCGGTCTACCGCCTCGCAAATAAGGGAAACAACGAGATCTTGAGCCATGAGACAAAAGAGAACCAACTAATCACCAGAAGAGAATTGGCAGAAGGAAATTACAAGTAGACCCATGGGGCGACCAAAGACTTTTGTAGGCAAGAAGCACCGAGGAGCACAAGGAAGACCTAACCCATCGGAATAGGAAACACATTCTCTGTCATATACACGCAATCTTTGTCTTGTTTTTGTTCACAGCTTTTAAAGAGAATGAGAAAGCGACAAATGCAAGCCAACCATAAACAAAAAAATAACATCATCAGTTTTCGGGAATGAATCCTAGGGTCGAGGCCCACATCAGCATCAGTTTTGGGGATGAGTCCCAAGGTCGAGGCCCACATCAGTATCAGTCCGGGGGTAAGGCCCATATCAGTATCAGTGTATGACATAGAAATCGGTGACACTGTTGTAGGATTGCGGCCTAATGGGAGTACGGATTAGCCCACGGGGAACTAAACTGGAGAAATAACATGGAGTCGCCACCCGGTGTGAACTGGAAAAATGTGATTTAAGGCAGCACTCACCCATCGCAAGAGAAGACCTCAAACCATTGGGTTCAAAATGGTCCATTACTTATGCCACTTGTAATGATGTGGTTTGTGTAATAAACTAACCGAATATACGCAACATGCTTAAGAACAACCTATATCTAGTTCATGTTCATAAAGATAAATCCTATGTCTAAGTTTGCATGCTTGGAAAGTAAGTCCTCATAACACCCGACAACACACGAAAATCTCATGAACATATTTCAATTATATAATGCGAAAAGCAAACAATAACATAAGCCTAATGCAAATTCCAAACGCAAAACAAATAACTACTCATGCTTAAAAATAAACAACTAAATCATGCTTTAAAAAAAATAAATAACAAACTAGACTAAATCATGCTCGCATACATGTTTGGATGAAACAAAATACGTGTGTCTCTTAAGTAGTATGTGGCATTATATCCCGAGTGCAAACCGTACTACCGTCCATTCGGATTCGGCTATGGAATTTACGTATGGGTTTCCATCCGATATACCATAAAAGAGAACATGCATTCCGTTCACCCGGAATTCACATCATGCATCAACAAACGACTCTCATGCGATAATATATTAAAATAAATAAAAAATAAAGAATAATAAATAAAGAAGGTGCCCTCAGGTCTAACCTCTTTTGTCATCTCTCGAAAGCGCGTTACACGACCGTCGGAAGGGTTGATATTTCGCAACTTTCCTGGTTCACTAATCTAACATTTTTCCTCTCTGGTTCGCTGTTTGGGTTGCTGTTTTCACTCTGTTTCGCTACTGTTTGTGTTGTATTTTCTGGTCACTGTTTAAAGGCAACTTAGGACTATTTTGGGAAGTTTTTAGGTTCAGTTTTGGGTTAATTCGAGGATTGTTTTAGCGGTTTTGGAGGTGTGTTAGTGGGCAGTTTTCATCACTATTTTGGGTAGTTTTTGGACTGTTTTTCAGTGCAGTTTAGGGGCAGTTTATTTGGTTAAAGCGTGGACTGGTTTCGGCGGCAATTTTCTGCTTGTGGGTGGCTTACGCGTAAGCGGTTTACTGGGGTGTTTATTCGGTGATTCTCATAGTTATTCTTCTTTGTGTCGTGTGTCCTTGATGACTTGTGTTAAACGTACTTACTGGAAGTGTCAGTGTCTAGTGGAAGGGTTAATTGGTAGATTAGTTTTGGTTCATGAAGGACTGAATCGGTTAGGTGGATGAGGGCTGGTGAGTGGGCTTTAGCGTGAGGGATGAGGACTGATGTGTAGGCATGTGTCTTATGTTTGAGTGTGGTGTGGAGGCTTGTGAGGGAGGCAGCTGTCTTACATTTAGCTTGCCAGGTACGACACTCCGGGTATGGAGATATCACTGCGACACTCTAGGTATGAGACGTAACACCGACACCTCGGGTATGGGGTTTAGCTTGCCAGGTACAGCACTCCGGGTATGGAGATATAACTGGGACACTCAAGGTATGGAGACGCAACCGCGACACCTCGGGTATGGGGTTTAGATTACCAGGTACGGTACTCCGGGTATGAAGATATCACTGTGACACTCTAGGTATGGAGACGCAACTGCGACACCTCAAGTATGGGGTTTAGCTTGCCAGGTATGACATTCCGGGTATGGAGATATCACTTCAAAACTCTAGGTATGGAGACGCAACCTCGACAGCTCGTGTATGGGGTTTAGATTGCCAGGTACGGTACTCTGGGTATGGAGATATCACTGCGACACTCTAGGTATGGAGACGCAACTGTGACACCTCAGGTATGGGGTTTAGCTTGCCTGGTACGGCACTCCGGGTATGGAGATATCACTGCGACACTCTAGGTATGGAGACGCAACCGCGACACCTCGGGTATGGGGTTTAGCACGCCGGGTATGACACAACAAAATCAGCTCTGTGACACTCTAGGTATGGAGACGCAACCGCTACACCTCAGGTATGGGGTTTAACAAACCGGGTATGGCACAAAAAAATCAACTCTGCGACACTTTAGGTACGGAGACGCAACCGCGACACCTCGGGTATGGGGTTTAGCACGCCGGGTATGGCACAATAAAATAAACTCTGTGGAACTCCGGGAATAGAGACACTACCGCAACACCTCTGGTATGAGGTTTAGCACGCCGGGAATGGCACCACCAAATCACTCAGTTCAAAGAAACAGGCAAGTCAGGTGGCAGCTGACAGCTAGCGAGCCAGTTAAGTAAAAATGCATTGCATAACTTTGATAGGATTGTCACTGTTACACACTGCACAAGTCCCATCAAAGTGAAGGTGACTGTAGGCACTGCATTTTTGCATATAAGTTTCGATGATCAGTCTCGTATAGAGACACTACCTCTTTAATTTTGGAAGACGCCGGAAACGAACGTCGGAATGGAATAGTCAATAATTGACGTATAGTTGGATTTAATTCGTTGGATTAGCTTCGGGTTCGCTTGTTGGACCTCTGTTTCAAAAACACACCCTTAGCCCAAAACCCCACAAACCATACACCAAGCCCACACACCACAAACCAAACACCCAAGCCCACCAATCAAACCCAACTCGCGCCCAAGGACCTAAGTCACACCCCCCATAGCCACCCTAAATAACAAAAATCACATTAAACACATTCATAAATCAAGCCAAATACCCTTCCCAAATTAAAGAAATCCCATAGATCCCTTGCCTAATTAAACCAAATCATATCCCTAACTAAAAAAGAATAAATCAAATTAAAATCAAATCATTTCCCTAATTAAAATATCTCATTATCACATACTAATTTAAAAGATATTCCATTAATGCACAAATCCTTCTCATTCTCAAACTAGGAAAGCCCTCATCCCTTTGCCTATAAAAATAACCCTTCACCACACATCTAAGTCCCAGTTCATTCACACAGAAAAACACCAAGAAAATATCCTAGCACACTCACGCCAATAGACTCCCAAGCTTTCTCCCCATTGCCGCACCTAAAACCTACTCACACAACAACCAATTACCAATTCACGTAGCCCACAAATAGCCATTATAGCCATGTCCAGCAGCCTCACATTAATTGCCCCTTCACCCACACTTCCACACTCCCGTTAATTGCCCCTTCACACATGCTGATTCACCAACGCACCCTGATGAGCGGAAAATATATCAATATTTACCGCCCCTTTTACTTAATATTTTGTCTAGTTTCTCGGGTTTGATGAATGTTTTGATGTGTTTAAGTTTATTTTGCAGATAAAATAATATTGGGACACAATGAAATCATTTAGGATGAAATGTGGGTCAAATAAGGGTAAAAATTGGACTTGACATATTAATTTTGGAGATTGTAAACTTGAAAGGACGTTTCAACGAAGTGCAGTTTTAGAAATTCCAGTTTTGCATATCTGTCGTATTTTGGGTATAACGTTTTACTCCATTATCGGATTGAACTGATACAAGTTCCAGATTAAAGAAGACTCAAAGAAAGACAACTTTGAAAGACTAAATAATTTCTAATTCTGAATATTTCATGTCTGAAATTGATGAACCATCCAGAAGTGTGTTATGTGTAATTATTAAAGTCATTTTCAAAGCAAAAAAATAAATTAATAAATAAATAATAAAAATTATCAAATCACCACCAAACATGATAAGCAATTAGTGGAGCAATTAATAATGGATTAGGTGGAACAATTAGTGGAGCAATTAATAATGGATTTGGTGGATGATTTGATGGAGGTAAAATTTTGCCTATAAATACTAAGCCATTTCATTTGTAAATTCATACGGTCTTCTAAGGAATTCCTTAAGAATACTAAGAAGATTGTATCTTGTTTGTTTATTTACAGCTGTCAGTAATTAATTTCCACTTTCGCACTTTCTTTTCTTTACTTTTCAGTTTTTACTTTCCGTAATTTACTTTTACGCACAATACTTTTCTTTCTTTAATTTTCAGCTTTTACTTTTCAGTAATGAGGAGGTAACTCCCATTTGTTGGGGTAAAAGATAAAATTTTTATTACTAATATTTATATTAATCTCCCTTAATTATAATACATAAACTAGTTAAAACCTGACTTAATGAGGATAGCGCCATATTGGTCGGTTGGTAATTATTTAAATTGGTTTTAACCTGACTAAACTGGATAACACCTGATTGGTTGGTTGGTAATTAATTATTAATTTGACTTAATCTGGATACCGCCTATATGGCTGGTTGGTAATTATCATGGAAAGTTAATATATTATATTGAGAGAGATATCTAAAATAGAAGTAATAAAAGTGGATCCGTTTACCTCAGCATTTTCTTTTATTGTACTTTTCAGAAATTTACTTTCAGCATTTACTTTCCAGCAATTTACTTTCAGCATTTACTTTTCAGTAATTTACTTTCAGCATTTACTTTTCAGCATTTAATTTTCATTATTTAATTTCAGCATTTACTTTCCATCATTTACTTTTCAGCATTTTACTTTTCAGCATTTTACTTTATGTCTTTTATTTTATTTAAGTTTTTACTAGCCCTAGTTATGTGTCGTAACTAAGTTAGTTATCTGGGGTTGTGATGAATTCTAGTATCACCGGTTTATAAGGGGTTATTTTATAGTTTGGGTAATTTAAAGGTTTACTTATTAAGTCTTAAGCTTAATGCTTATTGTCGTCTGATCACCAATAAGATTGGTGTCGTAAATCTAAAATAAACTTGACAAACGAATTTTAGGTTTCAGCCTTAGACTTAATAGCCCACGATCTTCCTTGAGGATAGATAACCCTTGAATAGATTTCCTTACAGGGTAAACATATACCTGTCGGGCGGGGGTAGCCATAATTGGAACTTAAACTTAATGAATCCAGATAATTTGGTTGACATAGACATATGGTTTAATTGGGTTAAACTGGGTATTTGCATCTGACCATCGACAGAGGCTTTCGCATAATTTAGTGTTCCAGGTTCGTAAACCGATTTATTACACAAACATGAAATAACCACTTCATTTTTTTTAAAGATATTAGAAAGATTCACAACCCTAGATAGTTTCCGAATATTGAATTTTCTTAAACCTACTTTCGTGCAATTTTATTTACTTGTTTTTAAATTTAGAATCATCACCATTTCAAATCAATCAAACAACCAGTTAGACACTAGTAATCATTTGACCTCATAAAATTAATAGATTATGTATTAAGTCCTTGTGGGATCGATACTTTTTATACTACTTGAACGATACGTGCGCTTGCGTTATACGCGTGTGTAAGCACCGGTCAAGTTTTTGGCGCCGTTGCCGGGGACTTATTTATCTTTCACTATTAGTTTAGAGGTTATATACCTTTACTTGTATACAATATCTTTTTACTTATTGTTTTTGTTTTCTTGTGTTTCAGGTTCTCAGAAACTACATGAGACGAACCAGAAGCTTTGAACTCCGACCGCTTGACCCAGAAATTGAAAGAACCATTAGATAGTTGAGGAAGAAATGGCTAACAACAATTCTTTATGGCCAACAGAAAGGAGCATGATCAAAATAATTGCAGGAATTTATGAAAGTGGAGCCAATACAGCAGTCAACGCCAAGCTGGATCAGATATGCAAATTCATGGAGACTCTCAACACTGGATCCACAAGTTCACCATATGGAGGAGCATCAGAACCAAACCAACTTGAAGAGACGGTGAATTATGTCAACAATTTCAACAGACAGGGGAACAATCCATATTCCAACACCTACATCCCAGGGTGGAGGAATCATCCCAATTTCCATGGAGAACTAATTCAGGGAAAAAGAACAATCCACCACCTGGATTCCAACAGCAGAACTATCCACCACATGGATTCCAGCAACAGAACAAAGGCCAGGAGCAGGCAAATGAACCAGGGATAGCAGAAGTGTTGACTAAGTTAAAAAAGTACGATGCTATATTTCAGAGCCAATCAGCTTCCATCAAAGCACTGGAGAATCAAATCGGACAACTGGTAAATGCTCAGAGTTACAGACCGACATGTAATCTTCCCAGTAATACAGAACTAAATCCAAGGAACCGATGGAAGGAGCAATGTCAAGCCATTTCCTTAAAAAGTGGTACTGAGATCAACAAAGATGTTGGAATCAATGCAACTATTGAGGAAGTTCCAAAAGATGCAGTTCCACAGATGGAGGAAAAAGAAGCAAAGGAAAAAGAACAGATCACTCTACCTCAACTTTTTCCTCGGCGTCTTCAGAAAAATAAACTGGACCAGCAGTTTGCTTGTTTCCTGGAGGTGTTCAAAAAGCTGCATATCAACATTCCATTTGCAGAAACCTTGGAAGAAATGCCCAGTTATGTCAAATTCATGAAAGACATTCTTTCACGAAAATGGAGATTGGGAGACTACGAGACAGTAGCATTAACAGAAGAATGCAGCGCCATCATTCAGAGGAAACTTCCCATGAAGTTGAAAGATCCTGGCAGTTTCATTTTCCCATGCAAAATTGGAGAACATTACATCGGTGAGGCTTTATGTGATTTATGAGCCAGTGTTAACTTGATGCCTTTTTCTATTTACAGGAAAGTACAAATCGGAGAAGCAATGCCTACCTCAGTCTCGTTGCAACTTACTGATCAAACACTTGCATTTCCAAGAGGTGTTGTTGAAGATGTGCTGGTCAAAGTCGACAAACTCATTCTTCCAGCAGATTTCATTATCCTTGACACGGAAGAAGACAAAGAAGTACCTATCATTCTTGGGAGACCATTCTTGGCTACAGGTAAAACTATGATTGATGTGCAAAAAGGAGAACTGACCATGAAAGTGTAGGACCAAGAAGTTACCTTTAATGTTTTCAAAGCCATGAAATTCCCGAGCGATGAAAAGGAAGAAGAATGCTTCAAAGTTGATGTTGTTGATAGTATCGTTCATAATACTGAGCCAAATCCCACAGATACACTTGAAGCTTACATCACCAACATGACTGATAGCTAGCTTGATGCTGAAATCCTGGAATGTATCAACTACCTTGACAAACCATTCCGATTCAAAGCAACACCACCAGTTGAAAGGCTGGAACTGCCAAAGAAAGATCGAATCAAGCCTTCGAATGAAGAACCACCACAACTAGAGCTGAAGTTACTTCCGAGCCATCTCAGGTACGCATTTCTTGGAAACTCTTCTGAATTACCTGTTATTATTTCTTCTTCACTAACATTGGAGTAGGAAGAAAAACTACTGAGAGTGTTACGAGAACACAAAAGAGCCATTGGCTGGACTATAGCCGACATTCGAGGCATTAGTCCATCATTTTGCATGCACAAGATTTTTATGAATGATGAGTAGAAACCCACAGTGGAGCATCAATGGAGACTCAATCCAATCATGAAGGAAGTCGTGAAGAAAGAAATCATCAAATGGTTGGATGCTGGCATCATTTAACCCATCTTAGATAGTACTTGGGTGAGTCCTATACAGTGTGTACCAACAAAAGAGGAATCACTGTGGTTACCAATGAAAAGAACAAGCTAATCCCAACAAGAACGATGACGGGATGGAGAGTATGCATGGACTATAGGAAGCTGAATAAAGCCACGAGAAATGACCATTTTCCGTTATAATTCATTGATCAGATGCTAGACAGACTAGCAAGACATGAGTTCTATTGCTTTCTGGACGGATATTCAGGGTACAATCAGATTTCCATTGCCCCAGAAGATCAGGAGAAAACCACATTTACATGTCCTTATGGTACTTTTACTTTCCGCAGAATGCAATTTGGATTATGTAATGCCCCTGCTACATTTCAGCGTTGCATGATGGCATTGTTCTTGGACACTAGATCTCACAAAAGGGAATCGAGGTAGACAAAGCAAAGATTGAAACAATTGAAAAACTACCTCCGCTGACATCTGTCAAAGGGATTCGGAGCTTTCTCGGACATGCTAGATTTTACAGGAGATTTATCAAAGACTTTTCCAAGATTGCAAAACCTCTTTACAATATTCTGGAAAAGGATGTGCCTTTCAACTTCACCAAAGAATGCCAGGAAGCTTTTTAGATCTTAAAACAGAAGCTGGTCTCTGCCCCCATCATTGTAGCACCAGACTGGACCCTTCCATTTAAAGTGATGTGTGATGCTAGTTATTTTGCGGTAGGTGCAGTTTTGGGACAACGCAAAGCAAATATTTTCCACACCATTTATTATTCCAGCAGAACTCTGAATGAAGCTCGACTCAACTACACAACCAATGAAAAGGAGTTGGTCGCAGTTGTGTACGCTTTTGAAAAATTCCGCTCCTATTTCCTGGGTTCCAAAGTGGTGGTCTACACAGATCATTCAGCAATCAAATAACTGATCATGAAGAAAGATGCCAAACCCAGATTGATCCGTTGGATACTTCTTCTACAAGAATTCGATGTGGAGATTCGAGATAGGAAAGGGACAGAAAACCAAGTGGCAGATCATCTATCAAGGCTCGAAAATGGAGACACAGCTGGCAAAGATCTATCAATCAAAGAAACTTTTCTAGATGAACAGCTGTTTGCCATGAAATTGTTGGAAAATTATGACTCATAGCGTCACTATTTGTACATATCATGGTGTTGTTGTACAAATTAACTATGTGACAAAGGAGATTGCTCTCTTATAATTTGTGATTAGATCACCAAGATGAATAAATGATAGGAGGTCCTTATGATTTGTTCCTGGATTGAGATGATATGAGATAATATCAATCCATGAAGGACAAATCATTAAATATCCCTAGTCAGAGTATTATCGATATTGGACATCGATTATTCGTAAAAGACTAGTATTACACTTGTGCGTGTTGTGAGGGCACAACGGCATAATTCTAATATATTTGGGTATAGGATACTCATGCAAGTGTAATAGGAGGTTGTGTTTTACCAATGGTATGGAAAACAACTTCACTCTGGATAGACTCCCTCGGAAGTTCGAATTCAGGGTAGGTGTATTTGGTAGTATAACTATGTGTCTATGGAAGTTCGAATTCAGGGTAGGTGTATTTGGTCTTAACCTAAGACTTACACCGCTAATATTTTCGACAATCAATATGTTTTGGTTTTGGTCGTTGTGGGGACACAGGAATCTGGGCGACGCATGCTGTTCCAGGCTCGCGGCCTGGTCGGGAGTACGGAGTAGCCACGGGGGACTAAACCGGAGAATAATGGAGTCGCCACCCGGTGTGAACCGGGAAAATGAGATTTAAGGCCGCACTCACCCCTCGCAAGGGAAGACCTCAAACCGTTGGGTTCGGAATGGTCCCTTACTTATGTCACTTGTAATGAAAGGATTTATGTAATAATTTAATCAGGCTGAAGTAACACTTATTTCTAAGGGTATCATGCTTCTAAGTTCACATTTATAAAATAAAATATGCGCCTAAATATACATGTATTTCACATATAAGATTGCATGTTTAGAAGTACATTAAATCAACAAACGGACAATTTCATTGGCATGTTGTATTCATGGAAACGCAAGCACACATATTAACCATCCAAGCACACATATGGGCACTTTTCCAAGTGGTACGTGGAATTGTATCCCAAGTACAGACCGCACTACCGTCCATTCGGAATCGGCTACGGAATTTATGTCTGGGTTTCCATCCGATATACCACAAGAAATAATACTCAAATGCTATCATGACATAGATATATGAATTGTAATAAGTTAAACCAAGACTAAGGTAAATGATGCAACCAATGGAATAAACATGCTTTTTCATTATGATGTGTACAAAGATAAGAATGACCATATGGGGTTTCATAAGAAAAATCACCTAAGAAGCAATCATACATGGCATGTGATGAAAGTGTCTCATTTCAGTGTGTTCACGTTCGTGTAGCGTTCGTAAACGCGTTCGAACGGTAAACAGAAGGTTCGCGTTCGTATGACGTTTGATAACGCGTTCGAACGAGACCAGACAGAAAACCTGTGTTCGTGCGGCGTTCTGAAACGCGTTCGAACGGTAAACAGAAGGTTCGCGTTCGTATAGCGTTTGATAACGCGTTCGAATGAGACCAGACAGAAAACATGCGTTCGTGGGGCGGCGTTCTGAAATGCGTTCGAACGGGGATCAGCAGTGACCTCCAAAATGTAGTAAACAACACGACACATGGACGGATGAATATATGACATCTAGTAAACAATAACGGATTAAGGGGCGCGGCAAATCATTGTAGCAAAGGTAGCTTTCAAGCATTTTCACCCCTCAAAGTGGAGGACCCTTAATCTCACTTGATAAGCCCATGCGCAATGCAATATGATGCATGAATTTTCAAAAAGACGTTATGAAGCGAATAACTAAATAAAAGAGGCGCGGAAAAGTACTGCCGTAAAGGTGGCCTTTTAGGCTCTTTGTCTCTCAAAGAGAGGACCTTTAGACCAACATACTAAGCCCATGCGTAATGTGATATGATGCATGGTCATGTAAGAAGACGTCATACTAAACAACAAAATAAAGGGGCGCGCCGAAGTACTGCCGTAAAGGTGGCCTTTTGGGGCTCTTTGTCTCTCAAAGAGAGGACCTTTAGACCAACATACTAAGCCCATGCGCGTCACATCACAATACATGAAATAAAGACAATAAAAGTATAGGACTTCGTATGCCCGATTGAACGTACATTCAACCCAAACACACTTCGTCCGGCGGCGAAGTAGTGTCACAAAGGTGGCCTTTTAGGCTCTTCGTCTCTCAAATAGAGGACCTTTGGACTAACTCACTAAGCCCATGCGCTCGATCGCATCATACATACAAAAATAAAGACAATCATATCAAACCTAATATGTCTGATTGAACGTGTCTTGCATTCAACCGAACACACATCAACCGGCGCGGCAAAGCATCGTGGTAAAGGGCTTTAACCCTTCCCCATAGGGGATCTTTCATTCCACTTACTAAGCCAATGCGCTCGATCGTATCATAACATAAATAAATAACATGCGGAAATTAAAAGATGGAATAATAAAGTGAGAATAATCAAAATAACATAAAGCGAAATATACGCCGTTTACTCAAGTGGTACGTGGAGTTGTATCCCAAGTACATACCGCATTACCGTCCATTCGGAATCGGCTACGGAATTTACGTCTGGGTTTCCATCCTATATACCACGAGAGACGACGTATTTTCCATTTTAATCAATGGCCACAACACACATCGCATGCAAACAATATTCAATAAATAATTAAAACACAATTAAAAGAATCAATAAAAATCAAATAAAAAAATAAGTGTGAAAGGTACCCTCAGGTCTAACCTTTTAAGTGGTCTTCCGGACTCGCGTTTACAACCGTCGGAAGGGCTATCACTCCGCAACTTTTCTGGTTCACTGGTTTACGTTTTACCTCGCTGTTTCGCTGTTTTTCTCACTGTTTTCACTCCGTTTTGCTACAATTTCGCTACCGTTTCGCTGCTGACTGTTTCAGGTACATTTAGGGACTGTTTTGTGCGGATGGGCTGCTGTTTGGAGATAATTTCTTGGCAGCTTTTAGTGGCAGTTTATTCACTGTTTTTGGGTTAATTCGGGGACTGTTTTGGGCAGTTTGTGAAGGGTTTATTTGCGGCAGTCTACGGGTTTAATACTGGGCAGTTTAGTGAAGCTTTGCGCGTGAAAGGCAGGCTTGGTTTATGTGTTATGAGTGTGTATCGTGAGTGGCCGAATGTTTGTGGGGCTAGGGGCTGTTGACGTGTTGGAGGACTTCACGTGAGGAGCAGGCTGATGGAGGAGAATTGCATGAGTTAAGGTGCGTGAGCTGAATGGAAGGTGCTTTACGTGAGTGGGCTGATGCGTTGAATGGTTTGGGCGAGAAGGGCTTGTGCTTGTGGCAGGCGTGAATTAATGTGAGGGGTCTCTATGGTGCCATTGTTGCGGCTGATGAATGGTGTGAATGGCTGGTGGGGACGTGTGGTTTAGGGTGTCAACGTGGCTGAGGTGCGTGAGGGTTCTTGAAGGCAGTGAGTGGGTTGGCTGTGTGTGTCTGGATGAGGCTTGTTTGTTAGCTTTTGTGTGAAGCCGAGAGATGGGAAGTGAGAGAGGAAGGCCGATTATGGTTTATTCTTGTGTGTTATTTTTTGTGTCACTGCCGTGAATGAGCCAGGAGTGAGTCTCTCAAGGGTTGATTTAATGTGTTGTTTATATAGTTTATCAAAATAGGGTTTGCATGCATGGATTTTCTTTTAGGAAGGAAATCAATTAATTAGGTGTATTGGTATTTGATTTTAATTATTTAGGCAAGGATATTGTATTTTTGGTGGGTAATTTCATTAAATTGGTGATTAAATTATTTAAATTAGGAATTATTTTATTTTGATTGATTTTAATTTGGAAGTGAATTATTTAATTTTGGTATTTGATTTTTGATTTTATTTGATTTAATTTTAATTGCAATTAATTTAATTTATTAATTTAATTGGTTTGTAATTTAGATTTAACATTTAATTCAATTAATTGATTATTTAATTTCAATTTAGTTTATATTTGTGAGTTAATTAATTTTAATTTGTGAATTTAATTTAATTAATATTTTATTTTAATTAGTTAGTGAATTTAATTTAAAATTTGTGACATATATTTTAAATGTTTTAATTATTTTGATTTGTGACATATATTAATTATTTCTTTGGATGTGATTTAATGGGCTTGGGCTAAGGTTAAGTTATTTGCGGGGTTTTGGGCCGAGAATAAATTTTAAAACGGAACACCAACAAGTAACCCGAAGCTAAACCAGCGAACTTAATCCGACTATGAGTCAATTCTTGACTCCTCCCTTCCGACATCTGTTTCCCGCGGTTTCCGCGACTTAAAAAGTAGTGCCTCCAAATGAGACTCATCATCGGGTTTCACATGCAAAAATGCAATGCCTACAGTCGCCCCCACTTTGATGGGACTTATGCAGTGTGTGACAGTGACAATCCTATCAAAGTACATGCAATGCATTTTCACTTACCTGGCTCGCCAGCTGTCTGTTGATTTGCCTGCTGTGTTGAGTTGAGTTGATCTGGTTTTACCATTTTCGGTATGCCAAACCCCATATCCGAGGCGTTGCTGAGGTGATGTCTATCCATTTTCGAACTGTGCTCCATTTTCAGAGTGCCATTTTCGGCTTGCTAACCTCATTTTTGAAGTGTCGCTGATGTGATGATAGTCCATTTTCGAACCACGCTCCATTTTCGGAGTACCATTTTCGGCGAGATGTGCTAATGATCCATTTCCGAACCGTTGCTCTATTTTCGGAGTGCCATTTTCGGCGACTGATGAGATAGTGGTCCATTTTTTAACCGTGCTCCATTTTCGAAGTGCCATTTTCGGCAAGATGTGATAATGGTCCATTTCTGAACCGTTGCTCCATTTTCGGAGTGCCATTTTCGGCAAGTGATGAGATGATGGTCCATTTTTGAACCATTACTGATATGAAAGTGGTCCATTTCCGAACCATTACTGATATGAGAGTGGTCCATTTCTGAACCGTGCTGACGTGAGATATTCCTTTTCCGAACCATTACTGATAATGAAAGTGGTCCATTTCCGAACCGTTGCTGATGAGAGATAGTCCATTTCCGAACCATTACTGATATGAGAGTGGTCAATTTCTGAACCGTGTTGACGTGAGATAGTCCATTTCCGAACCATTACTGATAATGAAAGTGGTCCATTTCCGAACCGTTGCTGATGAGAGATAGTCCATTTCCGAACCATTACTGATATGAGAGTGAGAGTGGTCCATTTCTGAACCGTGTTGACGTGAGATAGTCCATTTCCGAACCGTTACTGATAATGATGTGGGCCCCGCCCCCAGAGTGATGCTGATGTGGGCCTCGCCCCCAGAATGATGTGGGCCTCGCCTCAAACTGATACTGATATGGGCCTCACCCCTAGGACTCATCCCCGAGACTGATACTGATATGGGCCTCGCCCCTGGGACTCATCCCCAAGACTGAAACTGATATGGGCCTCGCCCCCAACTGATATTGATATGGTCCTCGCCCCTAGACTGATACTGCTGATATGGCCCTCGCCCCTAGACTGATACTGCTGATATGGGCCTTGCCCCCAGACTGATACAGTACTGTCGCTGTTCCTGATTGGTTTGTTTTTGCCGCTTTCTCTCTTCAAAACCTGTGAATACAAAGCAAAACAAACACAAAAGAATGCAAAGTATGTTACGTGTATGCATGCATGCATGGATGAGTTTCCCATCCCGTTGGGTTAGGTCTTCCGCCAATTCTTCCTCAGGCAAAGTACTGCTTCAACCTTTCCACTTTAATCATCTCGGTGAACTCATTCCCTTCCAAGTCTGATAGTCTCACTGCCCCATTTCTCAATTTCTGAATGACCACCATATCTTTTCTGCTTGCTGCTTTCGGGAATTCCCCGTGTTCTAAACATCACTGAATTTCATAGTACCAAGGTTGAATGTTTTTCTCAAATATACTCATATTGCCGGTTGAAAGGAAGAGATTCAGGAAAGTAAGCAAAACGAACGTCTTTATTATCATTAAGAAAAGGTTTGAACGAAGAGACAAAATCAATGTCTTTATTAAAAATGCAGGATCAAATAAACTAGGAGGAATAACTTCATCATTCGCAGCATTGCCTTCTTCATTGGCCTATGGTTCTCCACCGTTGTCATCCCATATTCCTATGAATGAAGCTGAATGGTTGAGAGTTTGGAGGACAGGGGTTTCGGGTAGGCCAGAGTTGATCATGTAGTTGGGTATGGGATTTCTGTGTGCGTTGGGTTGTTCTCTTTCTGGGTCAGGTATTTTGTGGGAGTCAATGAGGTTTTGGATCTCATGCCTAAGGCGGGTGCAGCTATCAGTTTCGTGACCCCTTCTCCGATGGAAGTGACAATACAGGCTTAGGTCAAGGTTAGGTGGTACAAGGTTTGGAATTTGTTTAGCCTCTAAGGGTTCCAGAAGTCCTTGCGCCTTCAGCTTTTCGAACACCCTTGAAAGAGGCTTAACAAGGTTGGAAAATCGCCTGCTTTTGATGGCAGTGACCTCAGCGGTAGTGGGCTTGGTCCCTGAAGGTCCCTCAATATTCCTTCTATTCTGGCCATAGAACTTTCTGTTTTCAGCCTCCTCTTCCTCAATATCCATGACAGTTTCCCTCAACTGTCGAAAATCAGAAATCATCGAAGTCATCCTCCTCAGCTTACTATAAATAGAGGGCTTGGTGCCCTTGATGATCATTTTTATTTGGTCATTCTCTGAGGGCCGAGTCTGCATTTTCAAAAGCTGGCTTCTCCAGCGATCCACATACTCTTTGAAACTTTCCTCTGGCTTCTGTTTAGTGTTCTCCAAATCTCGGAGTGACAAGTCAATCTCTAGGTCTGTAACATACTGCTTCAGAAAAGCATCGGCTAGTTCCCTCCAATCTTCCTTAACCTTCTTCTCAAGGCTATGATACCAAACCATAGGTGCCCCCTCGAGTGACAACCCAAACATCTTTTGGACTTGGCGCTGTGATAGGCCCATTGAACTCATGACTGAGACATATTGCTGCAGATGGACTCTTGGGTCTCCATTCCCATTAAACTTGGCCATGTCCGGCATTTTAAACTGAGCTGGCAGCTGTTCTCCGAAGGTCATTGCCTCATAATCTAACAACTCTTCATGTTTACCCCTCATTTTGCGGGTAACTGTTTCAACCTGATCCCGAAGCTTCTGAAATTCTGCCTGAGACCCAATCACTTTGCCTGTTGCATACTCTGCCATGTCATCATCAAAAGTGGGGATATCATCCCCCAACCCATTCGGAGGCTCCTCGCGCCTTACATTCTCAGAATTTCCCCCAGCACGGGGCACAGCCATATTTGTCATGGCAACAGTCAAGGCTTGCAATTGTTCGGTAATCTTGGCCAAACCATTTTCCAACTGATCTATCCGGGATACCTCATTATCGGATGTACTCATGTCTGTTACCGGTCTTTTGGCGAGTCTTCCCTCTTCCCTAACCCAACGGGAGTCTATGATGGCTTTTAGAACACAAGGGTTAGCATGATGTATGTATGCATGAGGTGCGTGAGATGCATGTAACATATATAACATACTAAATCAATTAAATTTTTCACACAAATCGGCCTGTTATCATTTTAGAAGCTTTCGGGCTAATTGTCATAGGAGTGAACTCATCCCAGTTTAAATGGCCCAACAAGTTCACGTCTCATGGCAAGGAGCCCAACTAAATCCAAATGGTAACATTCCGAACACAAGCACAAGGTGGCTCATCAACACTTAGAAGCCTTCGGCCCAATTGTCATAAAATACGTTCTTGTCCCAGTTTAAATGGCCCAACAAGCCCATATCTTATGACAAATAGTCCAAATGAATCCAAACGATGATGTTCCCAAACACAAGCATAAAAGAGAGATAATGCAAACATAACATAACAATTTTTACATAATGGCCCATCAACATTTCAGAAGCTTTGGGCCTAATAGTCATACGGTACGAACTTGCCCCAGTTTAAACGGCCCAGCAAGCCCGCATTTCTGACAATAGTCAAACTGCATCCAAATAAGGATGGTCCACAAGCACATACTCAAGGAAATAATCGTTACTTTAACCATACAACCGGCCTATGGGTGGGTTAGCAAGAGTATAGACAAAGGCTCTCACCGGCGAAAGATGGCCCACAACTAGGTCTCCCCACTCAAGGGTTCGAGCGACCAAGTGAGCGCACCCTTTTTTATACACTAAGGTACGTGCCAATGAGCTATGGTGTGTGACGGACTGTCAAATGGATTTCCCGTTGTAGATTCCCCAGAGGGAACGTGGAGCGAGGCTCACTTAAATACCCAAGCCTCTTAGGCTCTTATCGCTTGGTGTCAGGAATAAACAACGAGTCCTCCAAATTAGTCCATCACAAAAGGCTACGAGTAGATGGCTATCTAGGTGCCTTCACAACTTTTCCTTCTAGAAAGGTAGTGAGTGAAGGAAGACACCAAACCATTACCTAACCTCAAAATGCCTTTGATTAAACCCTCATTTTATCCACTATAGACATGGCCAATTAAAACATAAATCCAAACATTACAAGACAATATTTCGGGGCCAATTCTCTATCCCCAGTGGAGTCGCCAGACTGTGGGGACACAGGAATCTGGGTGACGCATGCTGTTCCAGGCTCGTGGCCTGGTCGGGAGTACGGAGTAGGCACGGGGGACTAAACCGGAGAATAATAGAGTCGCCACCCGGTGTGAACCGGGAAAATGAGATTTAAGGCCTCACTCACCCCTCGCAAGGGAAGACCTCAAACCGTTGGGTTCGGAATGGTCCCTTACTTATGTCACTTGTAATGAAAGGATTTATGTAATAATTTAATCAGGCTGAAGTAACACTTATTTCTAAGGGTATCATGCTTCTAAGTTCACATTTATAAAATAAAATATGCGCCTAAATATACATGTATTTCACATATAAGATTGCATGTTTAGAAGTACATTAAATCAACAAACGGACAATTTCATTGGCATGTTGTATTCATGGAAACGCAAGCACACATATTAACCATCCAGGCACACATATGGGCACTTTTCCAAGTGGTACATGGAATTGTATCCCAAGTACAGACCGCACTACCGTCCATTCGGAATCGGCTACGGAATTTATGTCTGGGTTTCCATCCGATATACCACAAGAAATAATACTCAAATGCTCTCATGACATAGATATATGAATTGTAATAAGTTAAACCAAGACTAAGGTAAATGATGCAACCAATGGAATAAACATGCTTTTTCATTATGATGTGTACAAAGATAAGAATGACCATATGGGGTTTCATAAGAAAAATCACCTAAGAAGCAATCATACATGGCATGTGATGAAAGTGTCTCATTTCAGTGTGTTCGCGTTCGTGTAGCGTTCGTAAACGCGTTCGAACGGTAAACAGAAGGTTCGCGTTCGTATGGCGTTTGATAACGCGTTCGAACGAGACCAGACAGAAAACCTGTGTTCGTGCGGCGTTCTGAAACGCGTTCGAACGGTAAACAGAAGGTTCGCATTCGTATAGCGTTTGATAACGCGTTCGAACGAGACCAGACAGAAAACATGCATTCGTGCGGCGTTCTGAAATGCGTTCGAACGGGGATCAGCAGTGACCTCCAAAATGTAGTAAACAACACGACACATGGACGGATGAATATATGACATCTAGTAAACAATAACGGATTAAGGGGCGCGGCAAATCATTGTAGCAAAGGTAGCTTTCAAGCATTTTCACCCCTCAAAGTGGAGGACCCTTAATCTCACTTTATAAGCCCATGCGCAATGCAATATGATGCATGAATTTTCAAAAAGACGTTATGAAGTGAATAACTAAATAAAAGAGGCGCGGCAAAGTACTGCCGTAAAGGTGGCCTTTTAGGCTCTTTGTCTCTCAAAGAGAGGACCTTTAGACCAACATACTAAGCCCATGCGTAATGTGATATGATGCATGGTCATGTAAGAAGACGTCATACTAAACAACAAAATAAAGGGGCGCGCCGAAGTACTGCCGTAAAGGTGGCCTTTTGGGGCTCTTTGTCTCTCAAATAGAGGACCTTTAGACCAACATACTAAGCCCATGCGCGTCACATCACAATACATGAAATAAAGACAATAAAAGTATAGGACTTCGTATGCCCGATTGAACGTACATTCAACCCAAACACACTTCGTCCGGCGCGGCGAAGTAGTGTCACAAAGGTGGCCTTTTAGGCTCTTCGTCTCTCAAATAGAGGACCTTTGGACTAACTCACTAAGCCCATGCGCTCGATCGCATCATACATACAAAAATAAAGACAATCATATCAAACCTAATATGTCTGATTGAACGTGTCTTGCATTCAACCGAACACACATCAACCGGCGCGGCAAAGCATCGTGGTAAAGGGCTTTAACCCTTCCCCATAGGGGATCTTTCATTCCACTTACTAAGCCCATGCGCTCGATCGTATCATAACATAAATAAATAACATGCGGAAATTAAAAGACGGAATAATAAAGTGAGAATAATCAAAATAACATAAAGCGAAATATACGCCGTTTACTCAAGTGGTACGTGGAGTTGTATCCCAAGTACAGACCGCACTACCGTCCATTCGGAATCGGCTACGGAATTTACGTCTGGGTTTCCATCCTATATACCACGAGAGACGACGTATTTTCCATTTTAATCAATGGCCACAACACACATCGCATGCAAACAATATTCAATAAATAATTAAAACACAATTAAAAGAATCAATAAAAATCAAATAAAAAAACAAGTGTGAAAGGTACCCTCAGGTCTAACCTTTTAAGTCGTCTTCCGGACTCGCGTTTACAACCGTCGGAAGGGCTATCACTCCGCAACTTTTCTGGTTCACTGGTTTGCGTTTTACCTCGCTGTTTCGCTATTTTGCTCGCTGTTTTCACTCCGTTTTGCTGCTATTTCGCTACCGTTTCGCTGCTCACTGTTTCAGGTACATTTAGGGACTGTTTTGTGCGGATGGGCTGCTGTTTGGGGATAATTTCTGGGCAGCTTTTAGTGGCAGTTTATTCACTGTTTTTGGGTTAATTCGGGGACTGTTTTTGGCAGTTTGTGAAGGGTTTATTTGCGGCAGTCTACGGGTTTAATACTGGGCAGTTTAGTAAAGCTTTGCGCGTGAAAGGCAGGCTTGGTTTATGTGTTATGAGTGTGTATCGTGAGTGGCCGAATGTTTGTGGGGCTAGGGGCTGTTGACGTGTTGGAGGAATTCACGTGAGGAGCAGGCTGATGGAGGAGAATTGCATTAGTTAAGGTGCGTGAGCTGAATGGAAGATGCTTTACGTGAGTGGGCTGATGCGTTGAATGGTATGGGCGAGAAGGGCTTGTGCTTGTGGCAGGCGTGAATTAATGTGAGGGGTCTCTATGGTGCCATTGTTGCGGCTGATGAATGGTGTGAAGGGCTGGTTGGGACGTGTGGTTTAGGGTGTCAACGTGGCTGAGGCTTGTTTGTTAGCTTTTGTGTGAAGCCGAGAGATGGGAAGTGAGAGAGGAAGGCCGATTATGGTTTATTCTTGTGTGTTATTTTTTGTGTCACTGCCGTGAATGAGCCAGGAGTGAGTCTCTCAAGGGTTGATTTAATGTGTTGTTTATATAGTTTATCAAAATAAGGTTTGCATGCATGGATTTTATTTTAGGAAGGAAATCAATTAATTAGGTGTATTGGTATTTGATTTTAATTATTTAGGCAAGGATATTGTATTTTTGGTGGGTAATTTCATTAAATTGGTGATTAAATTATTTAAATTAGGAATTATTTTATTTTGATTGATTTTAATTTGGAAGTGAATTATTTAATTTTGGTATTTGATTTTTGATTTTATTTGATTTAATTTTAATTGCAATTAATTTAATTTATTAATTTAATTGGTTTGTAATTTAGATTTAACATTTAATTCAATTAATTGATTATTTAATTTCATTTAGTTTATATTTGTGAGTTAATTAATTTTAATTTGTGAATTTAATTTAATTAATATTTTATTTTATTAGTTAGTGAATTTAATTTAAAATTTGTGACATATATTTTAAATGTTTTAATTATTTTGATTTGTGACATATATATTTCTTATTTCTTTGGATGTGATTTAATGGGCTTGGGCTAAGGTTAAGTTATTTGCGGGGTTTTGGGCCGAGAATAAATTTTAAAACGGAACACCAACAAGTAACCCGAAGCTAAACCAGCGAACTTAATCCGACTATGAGTCAATTCTTGACTCCTCCCTTCCGACATCTGTTTCCCGCGGTTTCCGCGACTTAAAAGGTAGTGCCTCCAAATGAGACTCATCATCGGGTTTCACATGCAAAAATGCAATGCCTACTGTCGTCCAAGGCTTTAACCGGTTTTGTGTCGCCTCTTCTGGGTATATTGAGAATCGTAGTGTATTGGTTGTGATGTCAAGATGAAAATATCACTTCAGTTGTAGTGGAGATGATGATCACATATGATACGGAACTTGTTCTCTTATATGCTGCTGCTATTGGGATATTATGACTAGGTCATGTATATCCGATTATAGAGACTAGTTACCAGAGATCCGATATGTGCTTTATACGGGGCATACACATCTCCAGCCCCATGCCTTGCACGTGACCATTCGATACTGGATCGACATACACAATACTATGTATACTACGCCTGATATAGATTGCTTATTCCTGTAAGCATGTTTCTGGAGAATTGGGTAGGCATGGCGCTTTGCTAGAAGCCAACCTTGTCTTGTAAATCGGTAAAAACGTAGTACTAGGTACTTACGTGTTCGGATAGTCCGACGACCGTATTTACTGCCAATATATCCGAGGATCTCTTTGGTCACTTCTCGAAGATTCACTGATGACGTATGACTCGCACTTTAATGAATCTGGGATTAATTAGATGAGAGAGAAAATTAATTTGGGATTATTTACAGAGATATTTTATCTCGGATAAAATATTATTTAAAGAGAGAGAAAATGATTAATTTGGAATTAATTGATAAATTAATATATTTGATATATTAAACGAAATTGGATTTCGACGCGGAATTAAAATCGGATTTTAATTCGGGCGAACGAGTTAATTTAGAATTAATTTATAAACGACGTGAATAGTAATTTTGCTAGGTATAATTATTTAATTAAATTTGATTTAATTACGTCGCAACGGAAAATTCGTTAATTCGGAATTAGCGAATCCGAGCCTGTGAGGGTTTGCGGAACCATTCGCATTTAGAATCGAAGTGGGACCCGCAAGTCACATCTAGCATCACATCATTCGTCAATCAAGTGATAGATGTCTTTCATTTTGAGTGATTGACACCAGTCACTATACATGATTGATGTAAGTGGTTGTATTGCATTTATTGCAATTTTGCCTCCAAAATTGTCTTAGCTTTTTAGAAAAGCTTTGACTAATTTTTGGTATATGTTTATTAGGTTTTTTTTTTAAAACCAAAAAATACATAACACAATTTTTCTCTCTCTCTCCCTCAAGTATTCGGCCAAGGGTCTAAAGATTCTTCTCTCCCATTTTTCCTTCAAAAGCCGTGAGCTAGGAGAAGAAATAAGGTGATTTTGTGGCAAAATTACCTAAGTGCTAGCACACAAAGAGGCATACAAGGTGATAGGGAAACTCACTTGTGAGCATGGAATCTCAACACCTAAAGCTTGGTGCTTGAAGATGAAGATGGACTCCAAACCCACCCATGGCCAAGAGCTTCTTCAACAAAGAGGAAAAGGATTTTCTTCGTCGCATCCAATCCGATCAATATGAGTATGATTCCGCCATATTTCATTGTGTATTTTATACTTGTTTCATTGCTTGAAAATGATCCTTGGGACTTAATAGAAACCCAACAATGGTATCAAAGCCATTTGAGCATGAAACTTGATTAGGGTTAAAATTGGGTAAAAATGATTTGAGCATGTTTTGATGAAATTGATTGTTGATACATGCTTGAATGATGATAACATGGTGTTATGCATGATCATTTGATGAATATTGAGTTGGATCAATTTTTCCCTAATGACTTAGCTTGGCCGAAAGTCAGACTTGCCCAAATATCTTGGAATTTTTTATTTTTGATTCATTGGATGAATTGGAATCATGTTGGGAATATTGATTTAATGTTGAATTGGATTTAATTGGATTGAATTTGAATTGGATATAAAAATCCCCTTCATTGCCGAGACTTAAACATGAATATGGGTTTAATTTTTGTTAAAATGTGTTGGACATGTTTTAATGTTGATAAACATGATTAATTAAGCTAATTGGTGTTTTGGAAATATTGATTTGGGTAATTAATTATGTTATACACTTTAGGTTAATTAAATTATGAAATTAGATTTTTGTAATTTAATTAATTGGGCTAATTTTGGAAATTGGGCTTAAAAGTTGTTATTGGGCTAATTGGGCTTGGTTGTACCAAGTTAGGTTTAGGCTAAATTGGTTGGATCTAATTGGGCCCAAAACTGTTTCCATAAAGTCCAAATGCGACTAATGGACCTTAATTATTTTAATTGGGCCGAATGGGCCTAAATTGATTTCTAGGCTTATGGGGTTACTCCTTGATTGGGCTTTGGTTATTGGGTTTGACCTGAGTTGACCAAAAGCCCATGCCTTAAGAAATTAATTGAAAGCCCATTGGACTTTAATTAAATTAACGTTGGACGTTAATCGGGCTTTGAGACCCGTAACGATTAAATTTGGAATTTAAGTCGTAAAGGATCGTTAATAAAGTGTAATATTTAATTTGGAATTAAATAGTGAATTAGTATTAAATACATATTAAATTGGATTTAATTTTGTAGTTTAATTTAATTCAAGAATTTGTACTTTGAGTACTTGTTCGCAAAACGAGTTTGACTCGCGCAAAATCAAATCGTTGTTTGAACATTGGATGGTCATTAATATTCAGATTAATTAATTGGATTATATTCATTGATAACATGCTTGTGTGAATACATGATTGCGATGCATGAATAATGTATATCAGATGGATATTAGATCGGTGGGGCAATTTTAGAAATTGTTGTAATAAATTTAGAATTTATTAATTGGACCTGCGTGTCTAGCCTATTACCTCCATAATCTTTGTATTTCTCTTCTCACCTATTCCCCTTAATGTAAATGAGGTTTCTTTAGAAGTGTAGTGTAACAGGTAGAAGTAAATACTTGTGCTAGCAGGAGAGAGGAAATGAGAGATTTGATCTAGGATCAATGTGTTAAGTATCCATCCGCATATAATTATTACTTTATATATACGCGCTTTATTATGTGTTTAGAATGCATGTATAAGGGTGTATGATGATGAGACCTTAACAAAGATAATAAATTGGTTGCCAATTTGCACACGAAAAACCCTCACAAAATATTAAGCGTTTTTCCTTCCATTGATTGATTCTTACTCAAGATCCAAGACTGGCATTGGTTTGTTGGCCAAAGTCAAGGCATTTGTCCATTGAGGATGTGTTTGAATCATGAAGGCTTTGTTCTATATCAGTGTCTTGTCCAAGTTGTGATTTGTTGGCCAAAGTCAAGATCACTTCTTGTCCATCGACATTGATTACGAAGCTTTCCATGGTCCATGGGTCACGCTTAACTGGGATCACTAAGTTTATTGTGCCAAAGCCAAGGCTTAGTTGATTCAGAGGAAAAAGGTTAGGCAATATATTGGATATATTGGCATATATAACATATATGTTTCGGACTTGGATGTTCCTCTACTGGATCTAGGAATTGGATTTGATCCAATTGATCTTAGAGATCTACCTAGTTAATTATCATACAATTTGTTGGCCAAAGTCAAGATTGTGTGGTATTTAACGGGATCCTAGCCCACTAGGAAACACGGTTTCCCGAGTACTCGACAGAGGGTTAGAGGCTCGCCGAAAAATAGTGGGAGGCAAGAATTAAATTTGCAATATTCGTTTAATTACTTGCCATACGCGCTCAAATCAAATATCATTCGTCAAACAAATTAAATGTTAGTTGGACTCATATTTAAAACGTTGTTTTATAAAAACAGTTGGACTGTATTCAAACTATTCATTTATATTTGATTATATAATTGGATTATAATAATCAATATATTTGATTTAAATAATTATAGTTGATTAAATAGTTGGACTATAGTAATCATTATAATAAATAGTACCTAAATCGTTGATTAAATAGTTGGACTATTAGAATCAAGAAAATTGAAAGATTGACATTTAAAACATAATCATAGGAAAATGTATTTAAATGATTTAATTTTCAAATTGGGAATAATTTCACGATAGTCCTGAAAACTAATAAGTTACTTTATTTGATAAAATAACATATTAGGCCTAAAGCCCGGAGTTGAGCAAATAGCAGAGCATGATCTTTGGAAGATATATGTGATGATAACTTTAGTGTTTAATCCATTATGCTTGCCATAATGACTCCTTAATTTTTTCGTCATAACAAAGGATTAGATCTTTAAACCATGATGTTGAAATTGAAGGATCTTCATAGGTCTATTCTTAGATCTTAGAAGCATTAATTGCAATAGAAAACTCTTGGAGAGTTAATGGCTATTCTCAAGGAGACAAAGCCAAACTTTGAAATAAGGCAAGTAGCGCAAGTCGCACCTTACATCGAAATTCCAGAAGGCCAAGGCTAGGCCAAACTCTTATAAATGTTGAAAAAGGCAAAGGCAAAATCATTATAATCTTCTGGGAAGATAAAAGACATATCCCAAAATGTCTGCTTAAAATGTGGCAAATGGGATCGCGAAAGCGTGACTACCGGTTGAACAAAGCAAACATGAAGGAATTGAAGACGAGGCAAGGCTCCGACCAAGCCCATTAGGCCCAAATACAACATTAAAAGCCCAATTCCAAATTTAGCCCAATTAATCAAATTCTAAAATTCTAAATTTCTTAATTTAATTAATTAAAGTGTGTTACATCAATTAATTATCTAAATTAACATTTCTGAAATATCAATTTACTTAATTAATCATGCTAATCATCATCAACACATGTCCAACATTATTGAATCGAAAAATCATATCATTTAATGCTATATTGCTCATGGCATTTTAGGGTTTTATAAATCCGATTTCGATTTTAATCCAATTAAATCCTAAATCAATTTATCCCATGTCTTTCAACTCATCCAATGATCAAAAGAACAAAAAATACCATGACTTAGGGTTTATCATGCATTCGGCCAAGCCCAATATTTGGGGAAAAATTAATCCAATTCAATTTTCATCAAATTGATCATGCATAACTCTAAGTTATCATCATTCAAGCATACTCAATAAATAAATTTTATCAAATCATCCTCAAATCAATTTTACCGAAATTTTATCATAAGAACCCTAATATTTTTTATGCTTAAATTTGGCTCTAAGATACCATTGTCGGGTGTCTATTACAATCCCAAGATCGATTTAAGCAATTAAAAAGAATGAATACTCAAAGAAGAATGGCGAAAACAAACGTAATTTGATCAGATTTTGAAGACGTTGAACACAAAAAATTCCTTGCAAGATTCGGCCAAGGAGAAGTGTGATGTGTTGAGTCGAAGCTCCAAGTTTTGTGTTGATTCCAAGCTCAAATGTGGGTTTCCCTAACACCTTGAATGATCCTTGAAGGTGCTAGAAAGATATGAAAGAAAACAATTTGCTATGTTCTTCAATAGAGGCTCATGGCAATGCGAGTCTTTGAGGGAGAGAGAGTGTTTTTGTTTTCTTTGATTTTGTTTCCTAAAAACATGTACCAAAAGTGTTTACAAAATTTGGTAAAAGCTTTTCCAAAAAGAAAAACTAATTTTGGAGGCAAAAATGGCATTAAATGCCCTCAACAGCCACCATCATGAATAGTGACTGGTTGTCAATCACCAAAAGATGACTTGACATCCATCACTAAAGCGACATGCGATGTGACGAGCGATGTGACTTATGGCCGCACTTGATTCAAAAACGGAGTGGCCTCGCAAACACATTCCGGGCTCGGGTTCGTTAATTCCGAATTAACGAATTTTCTGTTGTGACGTAATTAAATCAAATTTAATTAAATAATACTGCCAAGTAAAATTACTATTCATGTCGCTAGCGAATTAATTCTAAATTAATTCGTTAGCCTGAATTAAAATTGAATTTTAATTCCGCGTCGAAATCTAAATTTCGTTTAATATATCGAATTTATTACTTTACCGATTAATTACAAAATAATCGTTATCTCTCTTCAAATAGTATTTTATCCCAGATAAAATATCTCCGTAATTAATCCCAGATTAATTAAGTTCGAATCATTCGTCATTGGTGAATCTTCGGGAAGCGACCCATGAGATCCCTGGATATGTTGGCAGTAAATCCGGTCGTCGGACTATCCAAACACGTACGTACCTCGTGTTGGATTGTTATGACCCATAGCGTCACTATTTTTACAGATCATGGTGTTGTTGTACAGATTAACTATGTGACAAAGGAGATTTCTCTCTTATCATTTGTGATTAGATTACCAAGATGTATAAATGATAGAAGGTCCATATGATTAGTTCCTGGATTGAGATGATATGAGACACTATCAGTCCACGAAGGAAAAATCATTAAATATCCCTGGTCAGAGTATTATCGAGATTGGACATCGATAATGCGTAAAAGACTAGTATTACACTTGTGCGTGTTGTGAGGGCATAACGACATAGTTCTCATATATTTGGGTATAGGATACTCATGCAAGTGTAATAGGAGGTTATGTGTTTACCGATGGTACGGGAAACAGCTTCGCTCTGGATAGACCCCCTCGGAATTCCATTGGTAGCATGACTATGTGTCTATGGAAGTCCGAAATCAAGGTAGGTGTATTTGGTCTTAACTTGAGACTTGCACCGCTAATACTTGCAACAATCAATATACTTTGGTTTTGGTCGTCCAGGGATTTAACTGGTTCTGTGTACGCCTCTGCTGGGTATATTGAGAATCGTAGTGTGTTAGGTGTGATGTCAAGACGAAAGTATCACTCTAGTCATAGTGGAGATGATGGTCACGTAGAATAAGGGACTGGTTCTATTATATACTGCAGCTATCGGGATATTATGACTAGGTCATGTATATCCGATTATATAGACTAGTTACCAGAGATCCGATATGTGCTTCGTAGGGGGTAGACACAATTCCAGCACCAGGCCTAGCATGTGACATCCGATACTGGATCGAAATACGCAATACTACGTATACTATGCCTGGTATAGATCACTATATTCTTGTAAGGATATTTCTAGAGAATTGGGTTGGCATGGTGCTTTGCTAGAAGCCAACCATGTCTTGTAAATCGGTAAAAACGTAGTACTAGGTTCTTACGTGTTCGGATAGTCCAACGATCGGATTTACTGCCAATATATCTGGGGATCTCATGGGTCACTTCCCGAAGATTCACCAATGACGTATGACTCGCACTTTATTAATCTGGGATTAATTAGCTAAGAGATAAAATTAATCTGGGATTAATTACGGAGATATTTTATCTGGGATAAAATATCATTTAAAGAGAGAGAACGATTAATTTGGAATTAATCGATAAAATAATATATTCGATATATTATACGAAATTGGATTTCGACGCGGAATTAAAATTTGATTTTAATTCGGGCAAACGAGTTAATTTAGAATTAATTCGTTAGCGATGTGAATAGTGATTTTGCTAGGCATAATTAATTAATTACGTCGCAATGGAAAATTCATTAATTTGGAATTAGCGATCCCGAGTACGGGAGTGTTTACGAGCGCATTCTCATTTCGAATTCGAGTGCGGGCTGCAAGTCACATCTAGCGTCAAATTATTAGTCACACCAAGCGTCAAGTCACTTGTCACTTTGAGTGATGTGAAAACTTGTCACTTGATTGATTGATGGAAGTGGTTGGAAAGCTTTTTGAAAGCTTGATTGACATATATTATTATTTTAAATGTTTGGTATATGTTTTGATTTTTGAAATCAATAAACTATCTAACACAAATCTCTCTCTCACACTCACTCTCCTATCCTCTCTCCATCTTCACGCCCAAAAGGACTGTTGTTTTCTCTTCTGGTTAGACCGAGAAATAGCATGGGGAAATGTGATGTTTTTTTATGGCAAAAATCAAAAGTGCTAGCGCACATCGGAGTCTTGCGAAGGTGATAGGGAAACCCACACGTGGGCTTGGAATACCATTTGAGAAGCTTGGAGCTTGGACCGATTTTGGAGAGCCAAAACAGTGGACTTTTTTCATGCCACTGCCGAGCCATGGAGAAGAGAAAAGCTTGAAGTTTTGTTCTTCGACGCATCGCTCAACCAATCAATGTAAGTATTCCGCAATTTCCTTGATGTATTCACATGTATGTTTTATGCTTGTTATTCGATCCTCGGGACCGTAGAACTCCAACAATGTATCAGAGCGAGTCAAAGCATGAAACTTTAATTTAGTGTTAAAATTGGGTAAATTGATTTTGAGCATGATTTGCTTAAATTTTTTGATTAAGTGTGCTTAAATGATGTTCAATTGAAGTTTGATTGGATCAATTTCAAGAAAATTGGATTGGATCATTTTTCCCCAAATTGTTGAGGTTTGGCCTGTTGGACAATTATGACCCATAGCGTCACTATTTGTACAGATCATGGTGTTGTTGTACAAATTAACTATGTGACAGAGGAGATTGCACTCTTATCATTTTTGATTAGATCACCTAGATGTATAAATGATAGGAGGTCCTTATGATTTGTTCCTGGATTGAGAATGATATGAGACAGTATCAATCCACGAAGGATAATCATTAAATATCCATAGTCAGAGTATTATCGAGATTGGACATCGATACATACGTAAAAGACTATTATTACACTTGTGCATGTTGTGAGGGCACAACGTAATAGTTCTCATATATTTGCGTATAGGATACTCACGCAAGTGTAATAGGAGGTTGTATTTTACCGATGGTACGGGAAACAGCTTCGCTCTGGATAGACCCCCTCGGAATTCCATTGGTAGTATGACTATGTGTCTATGGAAGTCCGACATCAGGGTAGGTGTATTTGGTCTTAACCTGAGACTTGCACCGCTAATACTTGCGACAATCAATATACTTTGGTTACGGTCATCCAGGGCTTTAACATGTTCTGTGTACGCCAATGCTCGGTATATTGAGAATCGTAGTGTGTTGGGTGTGATGTCAAGACGGAAGTATCACTCCAGTCATATGGAGATGATGGTCACGTAGGATACGGTACTGGTTCTCTTAAGTACTGCAGTCATCGGGATAATATGACTATGTCATAGTTATCCGATATAGAGACTAGTTACCAGACATCTGATATGTGCTTCGTACGGGGCAGTCACAATTCCAGCCCCAGGCCTAGCACGTGACAATCTGATACTGGATTGAAATATGCAATACCACGTATACTACGCCTGATATAGATCGCTTATTCCTGTAAGCATGTTTCTGGAGAATTGGGTAGGCATGACGCTTTGCTAGAAGCCAACCTTGTCTTGTAAATCGGTACAAACTTAGTACGAGGTACTTACGTGTTCGGATAGTCCGACGGCCAAATTTACTGCCAACATATCCGGGGATCTCATGGGTCGTTGTTGGACAATTATGACCCATAGCGTCACTATTTGTACAGATCATGGTGTTGTTGTACAAATTAACTATGTGACATATGAGATTTCACTCTTATCATTTGTGATTAGATCACCTAGATGTATAAATGATGAGAGGTCCTTATGATTAATGTCTGGATTGAGAATGATATGAGACAATATCAATCCACGAAGGCAGAATCATTAAATATCCCTAGTCAGAGTATTATCGAGATTGGACATCGATAATACGTAAAAGACTAGTATTACACTTGTGCGTGTTGTGAGGGCACAACGACATAGTTCTTATATATTTGGGTATAGAATACTCATGCAAGTGTAATAGGAGGTTGTGTTTTACCGATGGTACGGGAAACAGCTTCGCTCTGGATAGACCCATTCGGAATTCCATTGTTAGTATAACTATGTGTCTATGGAAGTCCGAAATCAGGGTATGTGTATTTGGTCTTAACTTGAGACTTGCACCGCTAATACTTGCGACAATCAATATACTTTGGTTTTGGTTGTCCAGGGCTTTAACAGGTTATGTGTACTCCTCTGCTGGGTATATTGAGAATCGTAGTGTGTTGGGTGTGATGTCAAGACGGAAGTATCACTCCAGTCATAGTGGAGATGATGGTCACGTAGGATACAGGACTGGTTCTCTTAAATGCTGCAGCTATTGGGATATTATTATAAGGTCATGTATATCTGATTATAGAGACTAGTTGCTAGACATCCGATATGTGTTTCGTACAGGGCAGACACAATTCCAGCCCCAGGCGTAGCACGTGATCATCCGATACTGGATCGAAATACGCGATACTATGTATACTAAGCTTGATATAGATCGCTTATTCTTGTAAGCATGTTTCTGGAGGATTGGGTAGGCATGGCGCTTTGCTAGAGATTCAATAGAGATTCATCTATGAATTGTAAATGGGATGAAAGTTGTTGTTTTAATCGTGGATACCTAAGTTTAGGAACTACCTTCGGGTGTGTACCTAAATTTGGAAACTGTTATAATATAACTAGTTTGACTAGATATGTTATCTCTATATCAGAGTATAACCCGCTGCGGGTGTACCTTTATATTCTAGAACACTAAAGTGTTTTATTATATAAAGATGATATTGAGATAAACACATTAGGTGTGAATAACAGAATTTATATTTTGAATATAAATAAATCTCAAACATATAACATGACAAACAAATAGCTCAAACTGAGAAACTTAAAAGTGGCAATGTTATCTGGGACACATTAAACAAGAATCATATATCCGAACTTTTGAAGAGTGGGTACTATGACTGATTTGATTCTATTCAAATAAAGTTTACGAATCTAGTTTATTGGGCAAAATGCCTAAAACACTATTTTCTTGGTAAAAGTGCAAGTGCCACCGATCTGTTAGCCCTAGTTCATAGTGAAGTAAGTGAGCCCATGTCTAGCTAGGCTAGAGGTGGATATGAATATTTCGTGACCTATACGGATGTGGCATCGCGTTATGGTTATGTGTTTCTTTTGAAGAACACAAATCAGAAACTTTTACAGTTTCGACACGAAATAGACAAACAGATCGGCTAAAGTATCATACCTTCACGGTAAGACCGTAATGGAAACTACTTAAGAAATAAATTTCTCTATACTTGAAAGATTATATTATTCTTTCAATGAGGACTCCTCCCGGAACAGGTCATTTTGACGGTGTGTCCGAACTGAGTAACCGGATTTTATTGGACATGATAAGGCTAATCATGAGTCGCTCTGAGCTACCATTTCATTCAACGGATAAGCATAAACAGTGCATAACTTATTTTTAATAAGGTTCCATAAAATTTGTTTGACAGATTTCATATTAGATATGAACAAGAAAGAAATCGGGTTTCACATTCCTGATAATTTGGGAATGCTAGGCATATGTTTGGATGATACCAAACTAGAACCCAAATCGGATAAGTGCCAATTGTAGGTTATCCTAGGGATACCATAAGTATAGTAATTATACAACTCACATGAGAACAATGTAATTGTTGCTCGCCATGTGGTTTTTCCTAAGAGGAATACCGATATGCATTAGTAAGTGGGAGGATAGTATAACTCGATGAAAATCGGAGTAATACTATTCCAGGCACCGATTCTTAATGGAACAAAAATAGTTCATCAAGGATGAAACTATTACCAGTAATCTTCGAATACACAAGAACCGCGTATGTCAGAGAGATTCAGAAAACAACCTTGGGTATAGGTTTCTGATCTCACCTCATAAAGATGTTAATCTGGTTAAGGTATACCAACTGACTACGTATGAGGAAGTGATACAAGGTATCGACTCCCTATTATGACAAAGTGTCATGAGTCCAAAATGGATTCCATGTAAATCAACCATGTTTGGATACTAGTTGTTGTACCGCAAGGAATTGTGCCTATTGGTACTATATAAGTCTTCAAGGAAGACATACATGGATGGCAACATACCAACGTACAAAGCTAGGCTTTTAGCGGAAAGGTATCGTTATCAATATTGTGTCGATTACGATTCAACCTTTTACTTGTTGCCACGGTATATCCATTTGGATAATGCTTGCTAAAGCTGCATGTTTCATTTAAGAAATATGGCTGCTGGAACAGGAAAATCACTTTCCTGAAAAGGAAACCTTTTGGAGGATGTTTTCAACATCCTATCTATTTTGTCGTACCAAAACTAGCAAACGAGTTTTGCAGGTTATTCGATCTATGTTTGGATTGATGCAAGCATTAGGTTCTTTGAATTATCGTTTTGATGTAATCATAATAGTTTATGATTTAATTCAAAACTTAAATGATTCTTGTGTATATAAGAGGGTTAGTGGGTGCGCACTGACAATAAATGTCCTATAAAATAATGATAATGTGTCATTTCTTGGAAATGATTATTCCCATAATACAATCGGCGAAAGCTTGGCTTTCGAGAAAACTCTCCGAGAAATCGTACATTGAAAATGTACGTGACCTGGTGTCTCATACGCTTTGAGCATATGAAGTCACAAACAGGGCCAATCCAGGTGAGAGTCACTAGATTGATATTAAGAACATTATTAGTATCTTAGAGATCTAAAGATGTTGTCTTATACTATGGAGAATGAGAGCATGAAGTGACTGGGATCACTGCTACAAGTTTTCCAACCGATAAAAACGGTACTATATAGTTTCAATAATGGAACAGTGAGCTGGGAATCTTCCAAGCAAGATACTGTTACGAAATAAACAACAAATGCGGGTTATTGCTGCAGCTGAGGCAGTAATAGAAGCCATTTGGGTCGTAATAAATCTAATTAGATTAGATATAGTTGTTTTAGTAGCTAAGCTAGGCTACAACACATGCTAAAGAATTAATATTCTCATCAACGATCCAGATACATACTTCGATAATCATCTGATTCGTTCAGATCATTTATTGTGGTGATGTAATGATTGAATAAATCGCATCAGATGATAATCATGAAAATCCGCTGACGAAAACCTTTTCTCAGCAGTTTGAGCAAACCGTACATAGTTCGGGTGGTAGACACTCGAGTGACTGGCTATAGGTTGGCTTCTAGCAAAGCGCCATGCCTACCCAATTCTCCAGAAATATTCTTACAGGAATATATAGATCTGTATCAGGCGTAGTATACAAAGTATCGTGCATATCGGCCAGTATCGGATAGTCACGTGCTAGGCCTGGGGCTGGATTTGTGTCTGCCCCGTACGAAGCACATGTCGGATGTCTGGTAACTAGTCTCTATAATCGGATATACATGACCTTGTCATAATATCCCGATGGCCGCGCAGCACTTAAGAGCACTAATACCGTATCCTGCGTGACATCATCTCCACTATGACTGGAGTGATACTTCCGTCTTGACATCACACCCAATACTCTACGACTTTCTGATAAACCCAGAAGTGGTGTACGCAGAACCGGTTAAAGCCCTGTACCACCAAGACCAAAGTCTACCGATTGTCGCAAGTATTAGCGATGTAAGTCTCAGGTTAAGACCATACACACCTACCCTGATTTCGGCCTCCCATAGACACATAGTCATAATACTAATGGGATTCCGAGGGGTCTATCCAGAGCGAAGCTGTTTCCCGTACCATTGGTGAAACACAACCTCCTATCGCACTTGCATAAGTATCCTATACTTAAATATATGAGAACTATGCCGTTGTGCCCTCACAACGCGCACAAGTGCAATACTAGCCTATTCCGCATTGTCGATGTCCTGTCTCGATATTACTACGACTACGGATATTTAATGATTAATCCTTCGTGGACTGATACTGTCTCATATTATTGTAGGTTTCTATAATTAGTCCCAAAGAAAGTATAAGCCAAAGAAATACACATTTTATACATGCAAAGCTTGAAGCATGGCGGAATCATACTTACAAATCTTGTGATGAAAATGATGAAGAGAATCCTTGAGTCTTCAAGGTGGAAGTTTTTTTCGGCCAAGAGCAAGAGTGAGAGAAGCTTTAAATCTTCTAGTATTCCAAGCTCCAAGGTTGTTTCCCTATCACCTCCTTTGATTCCTCATTGTGCTAGCAAAAAATGGAGAAATGAAAAACAATTTTTCTGCCCTTGTGGAAGCTCACGGCGTGAGCAAGAAGAAGGAGAGGGAGAGAGCCTTTCAATTTTCTTTTTCTCTTTTTATATTTGTTTCAAAAACCGTGAGAAAGAAAAAGAAAAAGCAATGATGAGATAACATTTTCCAAAATGAATTTTTTGATAAAAAACCCTTCAAAAACCGTGAAAGGTTTTTCCCTCCAAAAAATCCATTAAATGGCCTCACCTACTTACATTGAGAATAGAGACAATGTATCATCCCATAAAGGTGACTAGATACATCCATCAACTAGTCGTGTCAAGTAATGAGACTTCGCGATGTGATTTTCGGGTCCCACTCGTTTCAAAATACGAATGTGTCCGCAAACACTTTCGGGCTCAGTTTCGCTAATTCCGAATTAACGAATTTCCGTCGCGACGAGAATTAAATAATTACGCCTAGCGGAATTACTATTCAGATCGCTAACGAATTAATTCTAAATTAATTCATTTGCCCGAATTAAAATCCGATTTTAATTCCTCGTCGAAATCTAATTTCGTTTAATAATATATCGAATATATTATTTTATCGATTAATTCCAAATTAATCGTTCTCTCTCTCCTAATAAGGCATATTTTATCCAAGATAAAGTTTCTCCGTAATTAATCCAAGATTAACAAAGTTCGAATCAAACATCATAGGTGAATCTTCAGGAAGCGACCCAAGAGATCTCCGGATATGTTGGCAGTAAATACGGTCGTTGGATAATCCAAACACGTACGTACCTCGTACTACGTTTTTACCGATTTACAAGACAAGGTTGGCTTCTAGCAAAGCGCCATGCCTACCCAATTCTCCAAAATATTCTTACTGGAATATTAGATCTTTATCAAGCGTAGTATATACCGTAGTATCACGTACATCGATCCAGTATCGGACGATCACATGTTAGGCCTGGGGCTGGAAATGTGTCTGCCCCGTACGAAACATATCGGATATCAAACAACTAGTCTCTTTAAATCGGACAATCCTGACCTGGTCATATTGTCCCGACGGTTGCAACCTTTTATAGAGTACTAGTTCTGTATCCTACGTGATCATCATCTCCATATGTCTGAAGTGATACTTCCATCTTGACATCACATCCAGTACACTACGATTCTCGATAAACCCAGAAGAGGCGTACACAGAACCGGTTAAAGCCCCGAACCACCAAAACCAAAGTTTACCGATTGTATCGCAAGTACTAGCGATGCAAGTCTCAGGTTAAGACCATATACACCTACCCTGATGCGGCCTCCCATAGACACACAGACATACTACCAATGGGATTCCGCGGGGTCTATCCAGAGCGAAGCTGTTTTCCGTACCATCGGTAAAACACAACCTCCTATCGCACTTGCATAAGTATCCAATACTTAAATATATGAGAACTATGACGTTGTGCCATCACAACACGCACAAGTGCAATACTAGTCTATTCCGCATTATCGATGTCCGATCTCGATAATACTCCGACTAGGGATATTTAATGATTAAACCTTTTATATTTTACTGTCTCAATCATCTCAATACGGAACTAATCATATGGACTTTTGCCATTAATATATCAAAGTAAATAATTTTACAAAACGGCAAAAGTCAATTTCATTAACACATAGTTATTTTGTACAATAATACAATATCATTTACAAAACAGTGACGCTATGGGTCATAATGTCTAACAATCTCCCACTTGGCCTATAGCCAGTCACTCAAGCATGTAATACCTGAACTATTTATATGTCGTTCAAACACATACTGAAGAACAGCCTTCGTCAGCGGATCTGCAATGTTGTCATCCGATGCGACCTTCTCGACTTTTACATCGCCACGATGTATAATCTCCCGAATCAGATGGTAAAGCCGAAGAACATGCTTGGATCGTTGATGAGACCTCGGTTCCTTAGCTTGTGCTATAGCCCCGTTATTGTCACAATACAATGGCACGAGCTCAGCTGCTAACGGAACTACTCCTAATCCGATTAGGAATTTTCGGATCCAAACTGCCTCCTTTGCTGCTTCTGATGCAGCAATATACTCCGCTTCTGTTGTTGAATCGGCAACAGTATCTTGCTTGGAAGATTTCCAGCTCACTGCTCCGTTATTCAAACAAAAAATGTACCCCGATTGCGACTTGAAGTCGTCCTTGTCGGTTTGGAAACTTGCATCGGTGTACCCAGACACCTCAAGTTCTCCACCTCCATAAATTAAGAAAGCATCCTTAGTTCGTCTAAGATACTTAAGGATATTCTTAACTGCCATCCAGTGACCTTCACCTGGATCGCCCTGATAGCGACTGCACATGCTCAAAGCATATGACACATCAGGTCGCGTACATATCATGGCATACATGATCGATCCGACTACCGAGGCGAACGGTATCCGACTCATGTTATCTCTCTCTTCTTTAGTCTTAGGACACATGTCTTTAGACAGAAGGATACCACGCGACATTGGCATCAATCCCTTCTTGGATTGATCCATGTTGAATCGCTTCAACACTTTGTCAATATATGTACTCTGGGAGAGTCCAAGCAGCTTTCTAGATCTATCCCGGTAGATCTTTATTCCCAGAATAAAGGCTGCTCCCAGATCTTTCATGGAGAATTTTAATGAAAGCCAAGCTTTCACCGACGTTAGCATGGGAATGTCATTGCCTATAAGCAATACGTCGTCGACATAAAGGACAATAAAAGTCAGTGCTCTCCCACTAACCTTCTTGTATACACAAGGGTCATCATCGTTTTGTACGAAATCATATTCTTTTATGATCTCATCAAAACGCTGATTACATGACCGTGATGCTTGCTTCAATCCATAAATGGATCGATTTAACTTACAAACCTTGTTTTCAAGTCTAGGTACGATAAAACCGTCAAGTTGTTGCATATAAACATCCTCCAAAAGGTTTCCGTTAAGGAAAGCGGTTTTAACGTCCATCTGCCATATCTCGTAATCGAAATATGCAGCTATTGCAAGCATTATCCGAATGGATTTAATCATGGCAACGGGTGAGAAAGTTTCGTCATAATCAATACCATATTGTTGACGATACCCCTTTGCTACAAGCCTAGCTTTGTACGTTTGCACGTTGCCATCCATGTCGGTCTTCTTCTTGAAGATCCATCTGCATCCAATAGGCATAACGCCTTCTGGTGCATCAATCAGTGTCCAAACTTGGTTGGCGTACATGGAATCCATCTCGGACTTCATGGCTTCTTGCCATAAAACGGAATCAATATTCTGTATTGCTTCCTCATACGTAGTCGGTTCATTATCCTCAATAAGATTAATATCTTCATGAGGCGAGATCAGGAACCCATACCTCTCAGGTACCGTCCTGACTCTCTCCGACCTATGCGGTCCTTGTGTATATGAAGATTGTGGTACAGACTCATCCTGGATGGTCTGTTTATGTTCCGTCGTTGATTCATTGCCAGGAACAGTATCACTACGATTTTCATCGAGCTCCACTTTCCTCCCACTTACCACTGCATCTAGGAATTCCTTCTCAAGGAAAAATGCATGTAGAGCAACAAATACTTTGTTATCTTGTGGGTGATAGAAGTAATATCCTTTGGTTTCCTTAGGATATCCCACGAAAGGCATTTATCCGATTTGGGTTCTAGTTTGGTACCTTCCAAACATTTAACATATGCCCAGCATCCCCAAATCTTCAGGAAAGAGAAACCTGGTTTCCTCCCTGTCCATATCTCATATGGAGTCTGTTCAACAGACTTTGACGGAACCTTATTCAAAATAAGTACTGCACTATTTAATGCGTATCCCCAGAAGGATATAGGTAGCTCAGTGCGACTCATCATGGACCTTACCATGTCTAACAAGGTACGGTTTCTCCGTTCAGACACACCGTTTAATGCGGTGTTCCAGGAGGAGTCCACTGTGAAAGAATACCATTTTCTTTCAAGTAATCTTGAAACTCATAACTTATGTATTCGCCACCACGGTCCGACCGCAATGTCTTAATACTCTTGCCTGTTTGTTTTCTACTTCGTGTCGAAACTCTTTGAATTTCTCAAAAGTTTCCGACTTGTGTCTCATTAGATACATATAACCATAACGAGATGCATCATCCGTAAAGGTTACGAAGTAATGATATCCACCTCTAGCCTGGCTAGACATGGGCCCACATACGTCGCTATGAACGAGGGCTAACAGTTCTGTGGCACGTTCACCTTTACCACTAAAAGGTGATTTAGGCATTTTGCCTAAAAGACAAGATTCGCAGACATCATATGAATTAAGATCAAATCCGTCCAAGTACCCACTCTTCGAAAGTGTGGATATGCGAGTCTTGTTAATGTGTCCTAGAAGACAATGCCACATGTAAGCTCATCTTTTTAGATTACTCTTTTTGAGCCTTTTGTTTGTTATTTTATGTTTAGGAGATTCATTTATATTCAAAATATAAAGGCCATTATTTGCAACAGCAGTGCAAATTTCTGCATCATTTTTATATAAATAACACCCAGTGTTTCTAAATACAAAAGTGTAACCATGCTGGGTTAACAAAGATACAGATATGATATTCCTAGTCAAACTAGGTATATAATAACAGTTCAAAATTTTAAGCACATGCCCTGAGGGCAATTCCAAAACAAAAGTCCCTACAGCCAAAACAGCAACTGGAGTTCCGTTTCCGACTCGTAGATCAATCTCCCCTGAAGCCAGCATCCTGCTATTCTGCAGATCCTGCAAATCAGTACATATATGAGCAGCACAACCAGAATCAAAAATCCAATTTTTAAAACTAGAAGTAGTCATATTTATCTCAATAACAAACATACCAGAGGCTAGTGCCTTGCCTGCCTTGATATCCTCCCTGTGTCCCTTGCCCATTCGGTAATCACGTTTCCAGTGACCCTTCTTGCCGCAGTTGAGGCAGACATCTTGAGACTTGTCCCTTGGCTTCCCAGAAGCTTTTGTCAACTTGCCTTTACCCTTTTTCTTATGTTTCTTCTTCCTCACCCCTCCAGTAGCTTTGGACCCAGCCCTTGGCCTCTGAGAGGTCGATGCATAGTGCGCCTCACGCTTGCCCCCTTTTTGGAGTTCCTTTTCAGACTCCTTCAAGACGGATAACAGCTCTCCAAGAGAGTCATCTGTGTCCATCAACTTGTAGTTGATTATGATTTGTTTCCAAGAATCAGGAAGTGACTGTAAGATCAAATCTACGGTCAGCTCAGCCTCCAAGACTATTCCCATATTGGCCAACTCATCAATATCGGCGATCATTTGAGCACCATGGGCCTCAACTGATGTGCCTTCAGTCATTCGGGCGCGGAAGAGTTTCTTCACCAACTCGTACCTTTCCATCCGCTTGTTGGTGCGGTGGAGATCTCTCAGTCTAGCCATCATGTTATAAGGATCCAAGTCCTTATTCTGGCGACGAAAGTGCTAAGTCATCGAAGCTAACATAACAGCCTGAGCAGTGTCACAATCATCGCTGTGAGTTTTCCATAACTCCAGCTCAAGTGGGTCAGTGGGCTTAGGCGGGAGAGGTATCTGTATAGTATACAGCATCCTCTCAGCCCCAAGGACTATCCTTAGGTTCATTCCCAATCAGCGAAGTTTGTGCCCTTGAAGACATTGTCACCCATGATGATGTCTCGGACATTTCCCTTGCTTGCCATCTCAACTACGATAGTCCAACTATCTAGTTAACGATAAAATGGGTACAGTCAAACTGTCACAAAAAATAACAATGTATTAGTCCAACTAATTTAATAATATAGACGAAATAATTTTGAAAGACGCGTAAGGCTAAATATTTGAACGAAATTTCAAATTCAATACTAGCCTCCCACTATTTTCATCAAGTCTCTAACCCTCTGTTGAGAACTCGGGAAATCCTATTTCCTAGTGGGCTAGGATCCCGTTAAATAACACACAATCTTGACTTTGGCCAACAAATTGTATGCTATTTAACTAGGTAGATCTCGAAGATCAATTGGATCCAATCCAATTCCTAGATCCGGTTAGGTGGACATCCAAGTCCAAAACATATGTATATATACTTATGCCAATGTATCTAATACATTTTCCTAACCATATCCTCCGAATCATCTAGGCCTTGGCTTTGGCACAACAAACCTAATGATTCCGGTTAAGCGGGACCCATTGACAAGGAAGTTTCGTAATCAATGTCGTTGGACAAGAAGTGATCTTGACTTTGGCCAACAAATCACAACTTGGACAAGACACCGATGTGGAACAAAACTCTCATGATTCAAGTACATCCTCAATTGACAAAGGTCTTGACTTTGGCCAACAAACCAATGCCAATTTTGGATCTTGAACAAGAATCATTCAATGGAAGGATAATCGCTTAATATAAATTGAGGGATTTTTGCGTAATTGGCAACCAATTTATTATCTTTGTTAGGTCTCATCATCATACACCCTTAAGCATGCTTCTAAAACATCATAAAGTGCGCAAAGTAAATTAATAGTGATATACGGATGGATATATAAAACAACTTGTTCCTAGAACAAATCACTCCCTTTCCTCTCCCCGCTAGCAATATTCTACTTCTACCCAATTACATAATACAATAAGAGAAACCTCATTTACATTGAGGGGAATTAGGTGAGAAGAGAATACAAAGAGATAAAAGAGATAAGGCTGGACACGCAGGTCCAATTTATAAATTCTAAATTTACAATAATTTCTAAAATTACACTTTCCCTTCTAATATCCATCCGATATACACTATTCATTCATCATCATACATATATATTCAATCAAGACATGCTATACAACCAATCAAATCCAATTAATTAGTCTTTGTTTAAGTGATCATCCATTGTTCAAACAATGGTTTGATTTTGCGCGAGTCCAACTCGTTTGAGAATAAGTACATAAGGTACGAATTCACGAATTATATCAAACTACCCGTTAAATCCAATTTAAGTCGTATTCAATACTAATTCAATTTATTTAATTCCAAATTAAATGTTTACACTTTTAATGTGCTTTTAAAGACTTAGATTCTAAATCTAATTCTAATTGGGTCTCCAAGCCCAACCAACATCCAATGTTTGTTTAATTAAAGTCCGATGGGCTTTCAATTGATTTATCAAGGCTTGGGCTTTGGTCAATGTGGTTCAAACCCAATTACCAAGCCCAAATAAGGAATCACCCTTAAATGCCATAAAATCAATTTCAAGCCCATAAGGCCCAATTAAACATTAAAGCCCATTTAATTAAATTTTAATATTCCAAATTTTAAAATTCAATTAATTAAAGTGTAAATCCATGATTAATTCATTAAACCAAAATATTTCAAAAGCACAAATTTAATTTATTAATCATCACTTGTTCAAAACACATGTCCAACATTTATTTGAACAAAAATCAAGTCCTTTAACATGTCATGTTGTATTCGGCCAAGAGGGATTTTTGCGGTTCGATTTGTTTTTCAATCCAATTGAATCACTAATCTATTACCCGTTTATTTTTAAGTCATCAAATGAACTTGTACACAAAAATTCCAATTCAGTGCAATGATCTCCATTTTTCGGTCATAGCAACAATTTTGGGGAAAAAATCATCTAATGTATTTTTCTCAAAATTGATCATGTAATAAATCATATTTCATACATATAAACATACTTAAGTCATCTAATGAACTTGTGCATGAAAAAATTTCAATCCAGTGGAAGGACCTCCACATTCGGTCATAGCATCAATTTTGGGGAAAAATTCATCCAATGCATTTTTCTCAAAATTGATCATGTATTACATCATATATCATACATATAATCATACTTAAGTCATCTAATGAACTTGTGCATGAAAAAATTTCAATCCAGTGGAAGGACCTCCACATTCGGTCATAGCATCAATTTTGGGGAAAAATTCATCCAATGCATTTTTCTCAAAATTGATCATGTATTACATCATATATCATACATATAATCATACTTAAGTCATCTAATGAACTTGTGCATGAAAAAATTCAAACCAGTGGAAGCACCTCCACATTCGGCCAAAGCAACCATTTTGGGGAAAAATCATCCAATGCATTTTTCTCAAAATTGATCATGTATTATATCATATTACATACATATAAGCATACTTTAGCATCAAATTTCACAAGAACATGCTTCAATCAATTTTCCCCAAATTAACCCTAATGTATTTCATGCTTAAACATGGCTCCATGATACCATTGTAGGTTTCTATAATTAGTCCCAAAGAAAGTATAAGCCAAAGAAATACACATTTTATACATGCAAAGCTTGAAGCATGGCGGAATCATACTTACAAAGCTTGTGACGAAAATGATGAAGAGAATCCTTGAGTCTTCAAGGTGGAAGTTTTTTCGGCCAAGAGCAAGAGTGAGAGAAGCTTTAAATCTTCTAGTATTCCAAGCTCCAAGGTTGTTTCCCTATCACCTCCTTTGATTCCTCATTGTGCTAGGAAAAAATGGAGAAATGAAAAACAATTTTTCTGCCCTTGTGGAAGCTCACGGCGTGAGCAAGAAGAAGGAGAGGGAGAGAGCCTTTCAATTTTCTTTTTCTCTTTTTATATTGTTTCAAAAACCGTGAGAAAGAAAAAGAAAAAGCAATGATGAGATAACATTTTCCAAAATGAATTTTTTGATAAAAAAACCCTTCAAAAACCGTGAAAGGTTTTCCCTCCAAAAAATCCATTAAATGGCCTCACCTACTTACATTGAGAATAGAGACAATGTATCATCCCATAAAGGTGACTAGATACATCCATCAACTAGTCGTGTCAAGTAATGAGACTTCGCGATGTGATTTGCGGGTCCCACTCGTTTCAAAATACGAATGTGTCCGCAAACACTTTCGGGCTCAGTTTCGCTAATTCCGAATTAACGAATTTCCATCGCGACGAGAATTAAATAATTACGCCTAGCGGAATTACTATTCAGATCGCTAACGAATTAATTCTAAATTAATTTGTTTGCCCGAATTAAAATCCGATTTTAATTCCGCGTCGAAATCTAATTTCGTTTAATAATATATCGAATATATTATTTTATCGATTAATTCCAAATTAATCGTTCTCTCTCTCCTAATAAGGCATTTTATCCAAGATAAATTTTCTCCGTAATTAATCCAAGATTAACAAAGTTCGAATCAAACATCATAGGTGAATCTTCAGGAAGCGACCCAAGAGATCTCCGGATATGTTGGCAGTAAATACGGTCGTTGGATAATCCAAACACGTACGTACCTCGTACTACGGTTTTACCGATTTACAAGACAAGGTTGGCTTCTAGCAAAGCGCCATGCCTACCCAATTCTCCAGAAATATTCTTACTGGAATGTTAGATCTTTATCAAGCGTAGTATACCGTAGTATCGCGTACATCGATCCAGTATCAGACGATCACATGTTAGGCCTGGGGCTGGAAATGTGTCTGCCCCGTACGAAACATATATCGGATATCAAACAACTAGTCTCTTTAAATCGGACAATCCTGACCTGGTCATATTGTCCCGACGGTTGCAACCTTTTATAGAGTACTAGTTCTGTATCCTACGTGATCATCATCTCCATATGTCTGAAGTGATACTTCCATCTTGACATCACATCCAATACACTACGATTCTCGATAAACCCAGAAGAGGCGTACACAGAACCGGTTAAAGCCCCGAACCACCAAAACCAAAGTTTACCGATTGTCGCAAGTACTAGCGATGCAAGTCTCAGGTTAAGACCATATACACCTACCCTGATGCGGCCTCCCATAGACACACAGACATACTACCAATGGGATTCCGCGGGGTCTATCCAGAGCGAAGCTGTTTTCCGTACCATCGGTAAAACACAACCTCCTATCGCACTTGCATAAGTATCCAATACTTAAATATATGAGAACTATGCCATTGTGCCATCACAACTCGCACAAGTGCAATACTAGTCTATTCCGCATTATCGATGTCCGATCTCGATAATACTCCGACTAGGGATATTTAATGATTAAACCTTTTATATTGATACTGTCTCATATCATCTCAATACGGAACTAATCATATGGACTTTTACCATTAATATATCAAAGTAAATAATTTTACAAAACGGCAAAAGGCAATTTCATTATCACATAGTTGATTTTGTACAATAATACAATATCATTTACAAAACAGTGACGCTATGGTTCATAATGTCTAACAATCATCTCAATCCAGGAACTAATCATATGGACCTCTCTTCATTTATACATCTATGGTGATCTAATCACAAATGATGAGAGTGAAATTTCCTTGTCACATAGTTAATTTGTACAACAACACCGTGATCTGTACAAATAGTGACGCTATGGGTCATATTATCCAACAATCTCCCACTTGGCACATAGCCAGTCACTCAAGTGTCGTACACCCGAACTATGTACGGTTTGCTAAAATTGCTGAGAAAAGTTTTCGTCAGCGGATTTCCGTGATCATCGTCTGACGCGATTTATACGATCATCACATCGCCACGATGTATGATCCGAACGAATCAGATGAATATAGAAGTATATATTTGGATCGTCGATGAGACCTTTAATTCCTCAGCCTGTACCGACGCCCAGCTCAGTAGCTAACAGAACTCTATCTAATCTAATTATATTTATTATTGACCGAAATGGCTTCTATTGCTGCCTCAGCTGCAGCAATAATCCACATTTGTTGTTTCTTCGGCAACAGTATCTTGCTCGGAACATTTCCAGCTCATTGTCCCGTTTTTCAAACTTTATAGTACCGCAGTATTTAACTATTTGGAAACTTGCAGTAATGATCCCAGTCATTTCAAGTTCTCCATCTCCATAGTTTAAGACAACATCTTTAGTTCTCTAAGATACTAACAGATATTCTTAACTTCAATCCAGTGACTATCACTTGGATTGATCTGATTGTGACTCCATATGCTCAAAGCGTATGAGACACCAAATCACGTACATTTTAAATGTACAATTTCTCAGAGAGTGTTAACAACTAATCTATCCCAGTAGATCTTTATTCCTTGAATAAAGGTTGTTACTCCCAAGAATTCTACGGAGAATTCTATGAAAGCCAAGCTTTCACCGACTGTCTTATGGGAATATCATTTTCAGTGCTCTCCCACTAACCTCCTTATATACACAAGAATTATTTTCGTTTTGAATCAAATCATACACCATTATGATTATATCAAAGCGATAATTCCAAGAACTTATGCTTGCTCCAGCAAGCATTATCCAAATGGATTTACCATGGTTATTATACATGGAATCCACTTCGGATTCATGGCACTTTGCCATAATAGGGAGTCGATACCTTGTATCACTTCCTCAAAACGTAGTCGGTTGGTATACCTTCATAAGATTGACATCTTCATGAGGTGAGATCAGAAACCAAAACCCCAATGTTGTTTTCTGACTCTCTCCGATCTACGAGGTTCCTGTGTATTCGAAGATTAATGGTACAGATTCGTCCTTGATGAACTGTTTGAGTTCCATTAAGGACTTTGTCCCTTGAACAGTATCACTCCGATTTTTATCGAGTATCACTATCCTCCCACTGACCACTGCATATCGGTATTCCTCTCAGGAAAACCGCATGGTGAGCAACAATCTCATTGTTCTCTTAGTGAGTTGTATAAGTACTATACTTATGGTATCCCTTGGATAACCTACAATTGGCACTTATCCTATTTTAGGTTTTAGTTTGGTATCATCCAAACATATGCCTAGCATTATCAAATATTCAAGAGTGTGAAACCCAGTTTCCTTTCCTGTTGATATCTAATATATTATTTGTCAAACAGATTATTATGGAACCTTATTCAAAATAAGTCCTTGCACTATTAATACATATCCGTTGAAGGAAATAGTAGCTCAGAGCGACTCAAGATTTAACCTTATCATGTCCAAAAAAATTCAGTTTTTCAATCGGACACACCATCAAACTGACGTGTCCTGGGAGGAGTCCTCATTTGAAAGAATACCGTACTCTTTCATGTACATATGAAACTTACTGCTTAAGTATTTTCCATTACGGTCTTACCATGATGGTATAATACTATAGCGGATCTGTTTGTCTATTTCGTGTCGAAACTTTGAAAGTTTCTGATTTGTGTTCTTCAAAAGAAACACACAACCATAACGCGATGCCATATCCGTAAAGGTCACGAAATATTCATATCCATTTCTAGCCTAGCTAGACATGGGCCCACTTGCTTCACTATGAACTAGGGCTTAACAGATCAGTGGTACTTGCACTTTTACCAAGTAAATAGTGTTATAGGCACTTTGCCGAATAAACTAGATTCGTAAACTTTATTTGATTTGAAACAAAATAGTCCTAGTATCCACTCTTCGAAAGTGTGGATATACGATTCTTGTTTAATAGTGTCCCTGACAACTATGCCACAATCAGTTTCTTAATTGATCAAATCAGTTTGAGCTATTAATGTGTCATGTTATATATGTGAGATTTATTTATATTCTAAATATAAATGCTGTTATTTACATCTAATGTGTTTATCTCAATATCATCTTTATATAATAAAACAATTTAGTGTTCTAGAATATAAAGGTTCACCCGCAGCGGGTTAAACACTGATATAGAGATAATGTATCTAGTCAAACTAGTTACATTATAACAGTTTCTTAATTTAGGTACTAACCCGAAGGTAGTTCCTAAATTCAAGTAATTATGGTTAAAACAGCGACTTTCGTCCCGTTTCCATTTCGTAGATAAATCTCAATTGAAGTCAGTATCATGTTCAAAACAGATTCTGAACATCAATATATATATTTATGTACCACACTAAATATTTAAAATCCAATTTTAATATTAGTTGTGAACATAATTATGACGATCATATTTGAAGTCAGAGCCTTGCACGTCTTCTAATCCTCATTGGGATATGTCCTTCAATTTCATTATCATGTCTAAGGATCTAATCCTTAATTCTGATTCATAAATTAAGGAGTCTACTTGACAAGTATAATGGATTAAGCACTAAAGTTATCATTACATGAATATTCCAAACATCATGTTCTACTTATTTGCTTAACTCCGAGCTTAGGCATAATATATTTTTTTATCAAATAAAATAACTTATTAGTATTATTTCCAGGACCATCCTGAAATTATTCCCAATTTGAAAATTAAATCATTTAAAATATTTTAATCCAAGATTATATTTTAAATATCCAACTTTTCAATTTTATCTTGATTACAATAGTCCAACTATTTAATCAACGATTAGTGGTACTATTTATTATAATGATTATAATAGTCCAACTATATAATCAAATATAATCCAAATTAATTAACCTCAATTACATTGATTACTATAATCCAATTATAAAATCAATTGTAAACTAAAATTAATTAATTCAAATATATTGATTAATATAATCCAATTATATATAATCAACTATAATACAGTCCAACTGTTTATTAAAACAACAATTTAAATATTAGTCCAACTAACATTTAATAATACGACGAAATAATTTGAATGAGCGCGTATGGCGAGTAATTGAACGAGTATTGCAAATTCAATTCTTGCCTCCCACTATTTTTCGGCGAGCCTCTAACCCTATGTCGAGTACTCGGGAAACCGTGTTTCCTAGTGGGCTAGGATCCCGTTAAATATCACACAATCTTGACTTTAGCCAACAAATTGTATGATAATTAACTAGGTAGATCTCGAAGATCAATTGGATCTCATCCAACTCCTAGATCCAGTAGGTGGACATCCAAGTCCGAAACATATATCTTATATATGCCTATATATCGAATATATACCCTAACCATTTTCCTCTGAATCAATTAGGCCTTGGCTTTGGCACAACAAACCTAATGATCCCAGTCAAGCGTGGACCCATTGACCATGGAAGCTTCGTAATCAATGTCGATGGACAAGAAGTGGTCTTGACTTTGGCCAACAAACCACAACATGGACAAGACACCAATATGGAACAAAGCTTTGTGAATTACCTTCCGAATCAACTTGGACAAGACACCACAACTTGAAAGATCGAATCAAGTCTTCGATTGAAGAACCACCACAGCTGGAACTAAAGTTACTTCCGAGCCATCTCAGGTATGCATTTTTTGGAAACTCTTCTGAATTACCTGTCATTATTTCTTCTTCACTAACATTGGAACAGGAAGAAAAACTACTGAGAGTGTTACGAGAGCACAAAAGAGCCATTGGCTGGACTATAGCAGACATTCGAGGCATTAGTCCATCATTTTGCATGCATAAGATTCTGATGAATGACGAGTACAAACCCACAGTGGAACATCAACGAAGACTCAATCCAATCATGAAAGAAGTTGTGAAGAAAGAAATCATCAAATGGTTGGATGCTGGCATCATTTACCCCATCTCAGATAGCACTTGGGTGAGTCATATGCATTGTGTGCCAAAGAAAGGAGGAATTACTAAGGTCACCAATGAAAAGAACGAGCTGATTCCAACACGAACAGTGACTGGATGGAGAGTATGTATGGACTACAGAAAGCTGAACAAAGCCACGAGAAAGAACCATTTTCCGCTACCATTCATTGATCAGATATTAGACAGACTGGCGGGACATGAGTTCTATTGCTTTCTTAATGGATATTCAGGGTACAATCAGATTGCTATTGCCCCAGAAGAGCAGGAGAAAACCACTTTTACATGTCACTATGATACTTTTGCTTTCCGCAGGATGCCATTTGGATTATGTAATGCCCCCGCCACTTTTCAGCGTTGCATGATGGCTATTTTCTCAAACATGCTGGAGCAGAGTATGGAGGTATTTATGGATGACTTTTCTGTGTTTGGAGATTCTTTTGACCATTGCTTGCAAAAATTTGGAACATGTATTACAAAGGTGCGAAGATACAAACCTGGTACTCAATTGAGAGAAATGTCATTTCATGGTATATGAAGGCATTGTTCTTGGACACCGGATCTCACAAAAAAGAATCGAGGTAGACAAAGCAAAGATTGAAACAATTGAAAAACTGCCTCCACCAACATCTGTCAAAGGGATTCGGAGTTTTCTCGGACATGCAGGTTTTTACAGGAGATTTATCAAAGACTTTTCCAAGATTGCTAAACCTCTTTGCAATCTTCTAGAAAAGGATGTGCCTTTCAACTTCACCAAAGAATGCCAGGAAGCTTTTGAGATCTTAAAACAGAAGCTGGTCTCTGCCCCCATCATTGTAGCACCAGACTGGACTCTTCCATTTGAAGTGATGTGCGATGCTAGTGATTTTGCTGTAGGTGCAGTTTTGGGACAACGCAAAGCAAAGATTTTTCACACCATTCACTACTCCAGCAGAACTTTAAATGAAGCTCAACTCAACAACACAACCATTGAAAAGGAGTTGCTCACAGTTGTGTATGCTTTTGGAAAATTCTGCTCTTATCTGCTGGGTCCCAAAGTGGTGGTCTACACAGATCATTCAGCAATCAAATATCTGATTACGAAGAAAGATGCCAAACCCAGATTGATCCGTTGGATACTTCTTCTGCAAGAATTTGACTTGGAGATTCGAGACAGGAAAGGAACAAAAAACCAGGTGGCAGATCACTTATCGAGGCTCGAGAATGGAGAAACAGCTGACAAAGAACTGATAATCAAAGAAACTTTTCCAGATGAACAGCCGTTTGCCATAAAACAATAGGAAGTCCCTTGGTATGCTGAATATGTCAACTACATTGTGTCAGGAAAATGGCCGTTGGAATGGACAACTCAGCAACAGAAGAAGTTCTTCAAAGAAGTCAAGCACTATGTTTGGGATGAACCGTACCTGTTTAAACGCTGTGCTGATCAATTATTGAGACGGTGTGTTCGACACGAGGAGGTCAACAGTATTTTGCAGCACTGTCATTCATCACCATATGGCGGACACTTTAGCGGGAACAAAACTGCAGCAAAAGTTCTTCAATCAGGTTTGTTCTGGCCCACACTTTTTAAAGATGCTTATCTTTTTTCTTTTCAATGTGACAGGTGCCAGAGAATGGGGAATATTTCGAGAAGAAATGAAGGACCATTGCAAAACATTCTGGAAGTGGAGATATTCGATGTGTGGGGTATTGATTTCATGGGACCCTTTGTTCCATCATTTGGAAACTTGTACATTCTGGTTGCTGTAGATTATGTCTCCAAATGGGTTGAAGCAATTGCACTACCATCCAATGATTCAAAAGTGGTGATCAAATTCCTGAAAAAGAACATTTTCACTCAGTTCGGAACACCTCGGGCAATTATCAGCGATGGTGGCTCACATTTCTACAACAGATACTTCGATGCACTAATATCCAAATACGGAGTTACTCACAAGGTTGCCACAGCTTACCATCCATAATCAAATGGACATGTTGAGGTTTCAAACAAGGAAATCAAAAGAATCATAGAAAGAACCGTTGGATCAACAAGGAGAGACTGGTCTACAAAACTGGATGATGCATTATGGGCCTACCAAACAGCTTACAAGACACCCATTGGTATGTCCCATATCAATTGGTGTTTGGGAAAGCATGCCATCTGCCAGTTGAGCTTGAACACAAGGCGTACTGGGCACTGAAGAAGTTGAATCTTGACTCACAAGCTGCAGGAGAGAAAAGACTTCACCAACTCAATGAATTGGATGAATTTCGCCTAAAGGCTTATGACAATGCCAAATTGTACAAGGAAAAGACCAAAAAATGGCATGACCGAAAAATAGTGCACAGACAGTTGGAACCACGGCAGCAGGTTTTGTTGTACAACTCGAGATTGAAACTTTTCCCTGGAAAGGTGAAATCTAGGTGGTCCAGACCATTTGTCATCACTCAGGTTTTACCATATGGAGCTGTTGAGTTACTGGATCCCAATACCAACAACACATTCAAAGTTAACAGGCAGGGTGTCAAGCACTACTGGGGAGAATCATTCGAGCGACAAAAAGAAAGTGTCACACTTTCAGATCCAGCATAACGTTCGAAAAGTCACGTCTAGCTGACGACGATTAAACTTAGAGCTCGCAGGGAGGCAACCCGTGCAATTTTTGTATATATTGTAATTTGGTGTGATTTAATTTTGTGTGTTTAGTTTTTGCAGATTAAGTCATTTCAAGATGGAAGAAGCTCTCGCAAATCTTCACAAGCAATTTCCTTCTCTCCCTCAAAAATCTCTAATGAAAGTTTACAAAGCTCGCTTGGAACGGATGAGGTTATTGACGATCCATGGTGTTCCCAATGACATTCGTTGGGTAATTGAAGCACGAGTCCGATTGGCAGGTGAATCCTCTGACTCTTTTATTTCACATCTGTCTGGTTTTGGAAGAAGCACCTATGCAAAGAAACGAAGAGCTACGCAAATGGGTGTTTGTTACAAATGTGCACGTTGGAATTGCAATACTCGTTGTCGTTCTTTAGGAATGGTGTCTGTTAATCGCGAAGACAAAATTAAATTCATTAGAGATGGCTTGAGTAAGGAGTCTTTAGATGATATATCTTCGACTATTGAGACGCATCCAAGTGGATATGTTCACATAAACTTTCGCAGATTACATACACAATTTCAAAAAGAAAGACAACAGTTAAGTCTTGGGAATCTGACTCAAAAAGACCCTGTTTGCCAATTTATAAGAAAATTGGATGGGAAGCTTGTTCCTGACGCATAGACGTCAATCAAGCTATTACTTTTCTTGTGAATATTATATCTCTTTGTCTTTTCCTAATAATTGTGATTTGTTTTGTTGTTTTCTTTTATTTCTTCCGATAGGATCCAGATCTTTTTGACTATCACGATCTATTTTACTGTTTTGCTACTAATCGTCCTTTGGAAGATGCTTGTGCTATTTTTACTCACCATTTTCAGGTATTATAAATTCAACTCATCATTGCACTTTTGAAGACATCCAGAGTAAAAATATTTGTGTGTTTTGCGTTAGTACTGTTGGTACTAAACCACAATACATAGAAGTAGCACAGGAATTGGGTCGAGTTTTAGCTGCAAGGAATATGCACTTAATATATGGCGGAGGAAATCTTGGACTTATGGGGATCGTTTTAAAGGCCGTGCAGGAAGGAGGCAGTCCCGTTTTGGGAATCATCCCAAAACCCTTGGCAGATGCAAATCTTATTGAACCATCTAATGGAGAGGAACTTATCGTGCCAGGTATGTCTGAACGACTGGTAGAAATGATTAACCGTGCTGATGCTTTTATTGCTTTGCCAGGTGACTTGGGCACATTAGAGGAAATTTTTATTGTACTATCTTGGGCGAACCTGAACATACACCAGAAACCAATTGGGCTGTACAACGTTGATGGGTTTTAGGATTTTCTTTGTGTGTTTCTTGATGATGCTCGGAGAAATGGGTTCATATCAAAACCTTTAAAAGAACTCCTCTTTACAGCCAGAACTGCTCCAGATCTAATAGACCAACTCATAGCCTATGAACCAAAAGTTGACCCTATCATTTCAAAGATAAATTAGTCCGAGGACGATCGTGGTAAGAGGCGTCGAATTAATCTGGATTTTAACCTTTAATTTTTCCTGTAAAATTTCAGCTTGTTGGGGTTGGTGCTCAGAGCGCCAATTCCCGGTTGTATTTCTGTTAAATACTTCTGTAAAACATTATTATTATGAATAATATATGCAGTTTCTATATATATATCTATATTACTATATGGTAAAGACGTAATGACCCGAGAATGATTAGTCATGATACAGTTGCAAAAGCGTCGCAACGGACATTGAGAAGTATCATGACGTTGTCATTCTCAGACAGTTCCTGGTCAAGGTTTACACTACTTGGTCAGTATAGTAAACCCGTTGAGACCGGTACATGTCGTATACTAGAATATATGATTCCAATGGTTTCTCAATGAACCATTAGTCTTTGAGACTAGTATAGACGTGTAGGTGTTTATAGCGGATAAACACTGAACGACTCACCGAAGATTCTTAATGGATGGTACACCAGCGTCAATAAGAATCTTCTTGGGTTGAGTAGCACTTGTGATTCTTAGACTTGAGATGCCATTGTGGGCACATGAGACATCTTCTACACTTAGACGGCAGTCACGTCACCGATCTATTAAGATCAGACCTCCGCCTGTTCGTTGGGTGTAGATAGATCCTCAGGGTGTCCTATGTGTATCAAGATAGGATCCGTCAGTTCTGTGTACCAGAGCATAGGTAGTCCATATGATTAGCAATCAGATAAAACCATGGGCCCGTGGTAAGTTTAGAAGCTAGTTCTAAACATTCTTTTTGAGATTGCTAATAGAATAGTCGACTGGATAATCCCGATAGAGATTTGACGTTTACATCTATATCTCTGGGATTTATCCGGATACCTGTGACGGAGGAATTATACATTTGCGATGACCTCGACCTGTATGGTTCAGCGAGATTATCCGTGATCGTCATAATCTACGGGTGGATAGATTATGGACACGAAATTTGATTTCGTGACGGATATACCTGAACCTAGAGAGTCTCAATAATGAAACATACTCGTTGAGCACTAGAGCAACATAAATAAATAATATTGATTATTTATAAAGTCGTTTAATAGTTAAACGCAAGATACATGCTAAAGAGACTAGATAGTCATTTCCTTAATTATTGTGTATTTACATTTAATACTTGATTAATTTAAATACACATTAATTAATAGTCAAAATGAGTTATTTGACTTATTTCCTAAATGAATATATGTTTTTAATATTTAATGTAAATATTATACATATTTTAATATATTTGTATTTGATTAATTAATTAATTATTTAATTGTTAAATGATTAAATTAATTAAAATATAAATATCTTACATTAGGATATTTAAAGTAAATGACATTAGTTGCATTTGTTGACCAAAATAAATATCTAATAAAGTAGTTTATAAGATATTTGTGCAAGTTGATATAATGATAATTGAAATGAAATTGAAATTACAATTTCTTGCATTTGGTATATGCAATTTCGGCCAAGGCATATTTTTGCCTTAATATAAATTGTTTTCATTTTCATTTCATTAAGTTAACCTAATACACTTTATCAAAAACAAAATTCCATTAAAGAAAACAAAGAAAGCAAGTGAAGGAGAAAAGGAAAAACTTAAAGAAAAGCTTGGATTTTGTAAGTTTTTCAAACTTACTATTAGAAAGGAATTTGTTCCTTAGGATCTAGGCAACATCTTGTGATGTTCTTAAGTTATTCTTTTCATTATTTCTTGTGTTTTTGATGATGGAAATTTGGTTGAAAGTGTTGAGCATGTGTAATGAAGAAAGGTTGTAACTATTGTAGTTATAAACATTCTTTTAAGGTTTTTGAAACCATGTTGCTAATCTAGAGTTATTGACCCACTCTTAAATGACCTAGATTTGATCTTGAGTTTTTTCATTGTGTTGAGACTTGGATTGGATGGAAGAATGATGATTGAAGTAATTGATTTAATGTATTTGGTCTAATTTGTCCAATTTGAGGAAATTGAAAAATTAGGGTTTTTAACTAATTCCAAATTTGGGGGTTTTCATATATGTTGAGCATTTGGGTGTGTATATGATGCATGCAAAGTTTCATGTTGATTGGATTTCATTTGGATGAGTTTTGAAGCATGAAATGACCAAATGGTCAACTTTGGCACCAAATGGTGCTCTCGGCATTGGGAAGGGAAATTGGGGATTTTGGTTGCTTTGGTGTTTTGATGTTTTGAACATCATAAGTTCATCTTAGAAATGATTTAGAATCATTCAAAATTGATTGGATCAATTTCGGACTAAAATGGACAAAAATACAAAGCAAGGGTATTTCGGTAAATTCACCTAAAAATGTTTTATTGAATTTATTTTCATAATTTGATTATTGGAATATTAAATAAATATGTTTATTTAATTTATCCGAGAAAAAGTTTTGAAATCTGAAAATCGGATTTTCACCGCTTCCGCTGCGTTACCGGACTCACCCCCTAAATAAACCCTACAAAATGGTATCAGAGCGAGTCTGATTCTAGGCCACCTAAAATGATTAGCCTTCATTGAATCAATGTTTAATCATGTTTTCTTGACTTTGTGCATGCTTATTAGGATCTAAACTGGTTAGATTTAGGGTGTATGACACTTAGCGGAAAATCCCTAATAATAAGGTTTGAATGTAATTTTGTATTTGATGCATGTTATATGGTCCGTCTTGTCAATACGGTTTATGAATACTTCTTTGTGACTACATCCGAGACCGTGCCTCTGCTGTGAGGATGTAGCCGATAAAGATTTATTTATACCGGATGTATATCAGATACTAGGTAAATTCAAGTAAAAGCGGAATTCTGAACGTGCCCTAGCTGTCAGGATTACGTAAGTAACTTGAGTTTACCATTGACGAGTTTAACCTTGGTACGTCTCCTTGTGGGCCTGCCTTCGCAGCGACAACGAGAAACGGCCAGGACCGGATACTTAGGAGTCATTAGTGAATGATTGACAAATGAGTTGTCTACCTGATGAATATACGTAGGCGAGACCGTGCCTCTGATGTGAGCCGAAATATATTCACGGGATCCACTTTTCACTATTAGTATTTAATTTAATTATTAAATATTTGTATTCTGTTTTGGGATTACAGTATTGCATGATTTAGTGGGAGGGGCATATTAGATTAAAAATCCATGATCTAGTTTATGCTTTTGATATTATATGAACTGCTTTATTTCTGCTAACCGTTTTTCGTGATCTATATGATAGATTGGCGATGGCGGGACAATCCACAAATCAGTTTGCGCGTATGCTTGATGCGAACAAACTGAAAGGCGCTGAGAACTTTGCAGACTGGGAATTGGATTTGAGGATTGTCCTCGATTCCGAAAAGCTAGGTTATGTTCTTGAGGGTCCGTTGCCCCTTGCAGTGGGCGAGGATGCTTCGGATGAGGAACGCCAAGTTTTTGAAACTTGGAAGGATGATGATTTAAGGGTTAAATCATACATCCTTAGTTCACTGTCTCCGAAACTCAAGCAACAGTACTATGGTATGTTAGATTCCTATAGTATGATGACGCGATTGAGACAATCGTTTGAGAACCAGGAATAAGTTATTGTTCACAAAGTCGCCATGGAACTGTTCCATGCGCGTCTGGATGAGGGGCAGAGTGTCAGCCCACATGTTCTTCAGATGATCGATTTGATCGATCAATTGAGGCAACATAATCTCATCTTGAATGACATTCTCGGTAGGAGTGTCATTCTTGGTTCACTGCCAGCTTCATTTCGCCAGTTCGTGATGTACTTCAACATGCACGGGACTGTCTGTACCTACCAGGAGCTACATAGGATGTTGCTCACGGCAGAAGAGGACCTTAAGAAGGAGTACCGACTCGCCCTCCTAGAACTACTTCTCTTTCGGCTTCTTCCCAAGGATTGTCCAAGGGAAAGAACAAGAAAGGCAAGAAGAAGAAGGAGGCTTTTGGTCCTCAACAACAGGAGAAGATTGCAAAGCCCAAAAGGGCTTCTGAAGACAAATGCCACCACTGCGGCAAAGTTGGGCACTGGAAAAGGAACTGTCCTGATTACATTGCCCAAGTGAGGAGAGACAGAGCTTCTACATCAGGTACTTTTATTTTTCCAGTTATTGATTTATCTTTGGCTTGTGAAGCCATTACATCCAGCTGGATTTTAGATTCTGCTTGTCCCATTCACATTTGCAATTCGTTGCAGGTGCTGAAGAAAAGTAGGAAACTGAAGCCTGGAGAGATGCAGTTGCGATTCGGGAGTGGAGACTCTTTGGATGCAGTTGCAGTGGGAGTATGTGAGATCTCATTGCCGAATGTGACAATTTTGTTAAATGACTGTCATTTTGTACCGGGATGTGTCGCTAATATTATATCACTTTTTGTATTAGATACAGAAGGCTTTTGTATTAATATTAAGAATAGTTCTTTGTATTTATATGATAAAAATAATATTCAGATCCTTAGTTGTCCAAACCAGCATGGTCATTATACATTGCAAACTTCAAAAGATATATTAAGTACTGGAGTTAATAAACGTAGTTTACCTGTAATTAATAATACTGAACTTTGGCATATGAGACTTGGTCACATTGGCGTTAAACGCCTTACCCAATTGGTTAGGAATGGTTTGATATCAGATCTTACCATTGAATCCTATCCAACTTGTGAATCCTGTATTCAGGGTAAGATGACCAAAGCCCCATTTTCTGGTGTTGGACACCGTGCCACTAACTTACTGGAACTTGTACATTCTGATGTATGTGGTCCACTAAGTCAAACTGCTCACAGTGGTTATTCGTACTTCGTTACCTTTACCGATGATTTATCACGGTACGGTTATGTGTATTTGATGCGACATAAATCGGAAACCTTTGAAAAGTTCAAAGAGTTCCGAAATGAAGTAGAAAAACAAACTGGTAAATATATTAAATGCCTTCGATCAGATCGAGGCGGTGAATATATGAGTGGTGAGTTCATGGATTATATGAAGGAGAATGGGATTCTCGCTCAATATACTCCTCCAGGTACACCACAGCACAATGATGTATCTGAAAGGAGAAATCGGACTTTATTGGATATGGTCCGATCGATGTTGAGTTTCACAGATTTGCCCTATTACTTATGGGGCTACTGTCTCTTAACAGCCGCACATCTTTTGAATAAGATTCCTTCAAAGGCTGTTCCTACGACACTGTATCAGATATGGTTCGGTAGGAAACCAAATCTTAATTATATTAAGGTTTGGGGTTGTCCTGCCTATGTCAGGGTAACTCAGCAAAGTAAGTTTTCGCCTCGAGGGCAAAAGTTTAGGTTTGTTGGATATCCCTCGAACACGAGGGGATATCTGTTCTATGATACCGAGCATCGAAATGTGTTCGTAGCTCAGTTCGCAAAATTTCTAGAAGTAGAATTTTTGTCAGAAGGTGGTGATCATAGACAGGTTGAGCTTGATGAAGTCCAACCTGAAAACAACGAACCAACGGAGGAACCTGAAGTTCAAGTAGATGAAGGACCTTCAACACACACACTCCGTAGGTCGGAAAGGGTATCTAGACCTCCTGAACGCTTGTATTTGATACAAGAAAAGAGTCTGGATGTTCTCTTAGTTGAAGAGACAGATCCTTTCACCTATAGAGAATCGATGTTGGACATCGACTCCGTGAAATGGCAAAGTGCCATGAAATCCGAGATAGACTCAATGCATGAAAATCAAGTTTGGGACTTGATTCCGCTTCCCGAAGGAATTGTTCCTATCGGTTGTAAATGGGTTTACAAGAGGAAGCGCGGGCCTGACGGTAAGGTTGAAACTTACAAGGCCCGACTGGTAGCAAAAGGTTACACGCAGCGACCTGGCGTCGACTACGATGAAACTTTTTCGCCGGTAGCAATGCTTAAGTCTATCCGGATTTTGCTTTCTATAGATGCGTATCATGACTACGAGATTTGGCAAATGGATGTCAAAACGGCTTTTCTAAATGGATTTCTTGATGAAGAAATCTATATGGAACAGCCGGAAGGTTTCACATCCAGCGAAACCTCGGGCATGGTATGTAAGCTTAAGAAGTCCATTTATGGACTTAAACAAGCTTCACGAAGTTGGAATCTTCGATTCGATGAGATTATTAGATCGTCTGGTTTTCTCAAGAATTCGGAAGAATCCTGTGTGTATCAGAAGGCCAGTGGGAGCATGGTCGTATTTTTAGTCCTATATGTTGATGACATCTTAATCATTGGGAATGATTAGGTATGTTGCAAAGCGTGAAAGCGTACCTCTGTAAGAATTTCTCCATGAAGGACCTGGGAGAAGCTTCCTATGTTTTAGGGATAAAACTCTATAGAGATAGACAAAGGAGGCTGATTGGGTTATCCCAATCAACGTACGTAGATAAGATATTGGAACGGTATAGCTTTGGTAACTGTAAGACAGCAAACATACCGTTCAGACATGGGATTCATCTTTCTAAGAAGATATGTCCACAAACAGAAAGATGAGAAGGTTAGAATGTCTAACCAACCTTATGCTTCGTGTTTGGGTAGCATAATGTATGCCATGTTATGTACGAGGCCTGATATCAGTTTCGCTGTTAGCATAACTAGTCGATATCAGTCCAATCCAGGTAATGACCATTGGATGGCCATTAAACATATCCTAAAGTATCTTAAAGGTACTAAGGATAAGTTGATTATATATGGAGGAAACGAACTGCAGGTTAATGGGTATACAGACTCCGATTTCCAATCGGATCCCGATGATAGAAAGTCTACATCTTGATTTGTCTTTACCCTTAACGGAGGTGCAGTTTGTTGGAAGAGTTCCAAACAGAGATCGACAGCTGATTCCACCACTGAGGCGGAATATATTGCAGCTTCTGAAGCTGTAAAAGAGGCTGTGTGGATAAAGAACTTTATCACAGAATTGGGAGTTGTCCCAAGTATCGAGAATGCGATTCCGTTATACTGTGATAATACTGGAGCCATTGCGCAAGCAAAGGAACCGAGGGCGCATCAGAAGTCGAAGCATGTGGAACGCAAGTACCACATCATTCGAGAGATCGTGTCGCGAGGGGATATTGTCGTGTGCAAGGTACCGAGTGAAGATAATGTAGCAGACCCGCTGACGAAGGCCATACCTCCGAAGTTGTTTGATAAACACGTGGAGTCGATGGGTATTAGATACAATCGATATTGGCACTAGAGCAAGTGGGAGATTTTGTTTGGGTTGGTGCTCAGAGCGCCAATTCCCGGTTGTATTTCTGTTAAATACTTCTGTAAAACATTATTATTATGAATAATATATGCAGTTTCTATAATATAATCTATATTACTATATGGTAAAGACGTAATGACCCGAGAATGATTAGTCATGATACAGTTGCAAAAGCGTCGCAACGGACATTGAGAAGTATCATGACGTTGTCATTCTCAGACAGTTCCTGGTCAAGGTTTACACTACTTGGTCAGTATAGTAAACCCGTTGAGACCGGTACATGTCGTATACTGGAATATATGATTCCAATGGTTTCTCAATGAACCATTAGTCTTGGAGACTAGTATAGACGTGTAGGTGTTTATAGCGGATAAACACTGAATGACTCACCGAAGATTCTTAATGGATGGTACACCAGCGTCAATAAGAATCTTCTTGGGTTGAGTAGCACTTGTGATTCTTAGACTTGAGATGCCATTGTGGGCACATGAGACATCTTCTACACTTAGACGGCAGTCACGTCACCGATCTATTAAGATCAGACCTCCGCCTGTTCGTTGGGTGTAGATAGATCCTCAGGGTGTCCTATGTGTATCAAGATAGGATCCGTCAGTTCTGTGTACCAGAGCATAGGTAGTCCATATGATTAGCAATCAGATAAAACCATGGGCCCGTGGTAAGTTTAGAAGCTAGTTCTAAACATTCTTTTTGAGATTGCTAATAGAATAGTCGACTGGATAATCCCGATAGAGATTTGACGTTTACATCTATATCTCTGGGATTTATCCGGATACCTGTGACGGAGGAATTATACATTTGCGATGACCTCGACCTGTATGGTTCAGCGAGATTATCCGTGATCGTCATAATCTACGGGTGGATAGATTATGGACACGAAATTTGATTTCGTGACGGATATACCTGAACCTAGAGAGTCTCAATAATGAAACATACTCGTTGAGCACTAGAGCAACATAAATAAATAATATTGATTATTTATAAAGTCGTTTAATAGTTAAACGCAAGATACATGCTAAAGAGACTAGATAGTCATTTCCTTAATTATTGTGTATTTACATTTAATACTTGATTAATTAAATACACATTAATTAATAGTCAAAATGAGTTATTTGACTTATTTCCTAAATGAATATATGTTTTTGGGGACAATGTCTCATTTAGGTTGGGGGAGGGAATTAGTTGATCAGTACCTTGTTTTTAGTTTGTGTGTTGTTTTTATTTTTAGTCCAAAATTTTTCGAAAAATACAAAAAAATTGGAAAATTTTCAAAAATTACAAAAATATTTTGTGTTTTGACTAAAAATGTTAAATTAGTGAGAGGTAGCCGAGTAAGGAATTTCTACTCCTGAGACGTATCTCAAACCTATTTCAAAACAAGTTAATTTTTGTTTATTTCCTTTTGAATTATTTAATTTGTGAATTCTCCATAAAACGGACTAAAATGGATCTTCTTATGCTCAGTTGGCAGGTATCATCAAACCTATTTCAAAAATTTGTAATATTCAGTGCTCTAGTTTAATTGGAGGAAACATCTCAAAAAGCAATGGGGTAAAAAAAAAAACATCCGAGATCCGAGTTATTAAGTCTGTAAGGGTGTTTTAACACCTAGTGCCCTAAAACCAATTGGTTTGGGAGTCATTGGCCCAAAGCTCGCTACATGGATCAAAGATGCTGTAAAAATATATATATCTGAAATCTGAGTAATTAAGTCCGTAGGGGTGCTTTAACACCTGGTGCCCTAAAGCCAACTGGTTTGGGAGCCACCGACCCAAAGCTCGCTACATAGATGGAAGATATTGTATATAAATAAAAAATAGAGAAAAATCATAGAAAAAATAAAAAAAAAATCAGAAAAATTATTCCATTGCTACAAAAAGGTTTGAAATCTGATAGAACTTATCAACTGCACTTATGACTGTTGTGGGCAAAAATGAGTTGATTAATATTTTGCTGGCTGTGTATATGGAGAATGGTAAAAATAATCGAAGAATTTACTTATTCGGTAATTTAGAAAGAAACAAAACAACTAGTAACTTGGAGTATAAGTTTCACCTGATTAGTCACTAACTTCTTTATTCTCTTTTCGCTTGTCTTTTTGCTTTTGTGTGCATTAGTTTTATTACCTTTTTACTTTTGTAAAAATGTTTGTGGGTATCATTGTTGTAAACCCTCACGAGACTACAACTCGTCCACTAGGGACACCTAGGGGTTTAAGGGCTTGTTGCATATGCTAAATGCAACCGTGATCCCTACGAAAGTGGCTTAGTTAAATTTTAAAGATGTTTATGTTATTTTATTTTATGTTTTGCTCGAGGACTAGCAAAATGTTAGGTTTGGGGGTGTGATGAGTGGTAAATCTATCACAATTTTCCCACTCATTTAACCTTATATTTTGTATAGTTTCTTGAGTTTTTTGAATATTTTAATGTGTTTTGTGTTATTTTGTAGATAAATAAAGTTTCAGGACATTCTGGAGGTGATTTGGAGCAAAACTGTGAAAATGGGAAAAAAGGGCATTTTTGGTAATTTCCCACGTCGCGACGCCAGGACCTTCAGCATCGCGACGCCTAACATGCACCGGAGTCTGCTAACGTGCGCCGGGTCAACGGGTCACAATTTGAGAAGTTTGACTTTGCTAACATGCGCCGTGCCACGTGTCACCATCACAACAGATCTGCTAACGTGCACTGTGCCACGTGTCATCATCCTACGGTGCCGACACTCACAATTTCCACATATGCCACGTGTCATCCTATGTCATCAACCACGTCATTAGTCAACGAGTCAACCTTGCCACGCGACATGCCACATCATCATCCACGTCAGCTGGTCAACCGAGTCAACATGCCACGTCATCATCAGCCAATCACGCCTTGACACGTGTCGCAATCCTACGGTGCCGACAATTGATCTCAACCGCCTTGCCACGTCAGCGCCACGTCATCACCACATCAGCATAATAATTGAGCTCTTAGCCGCCACGCCACGTGTAGCCTTATCCTCTTAGCCGCCTCGCAACGTGTCAAGCCCTCATTATGCCACGCCAACTGTTCCAGCGTAGCGACGCCAAAGGCCTTGGCGTCGCGACGCTGGAAGCTTACCCGCGCCTATAAATTGAGCTCGAGATTTCAGTTTTTTTTATACCATTCTCTCTCACTTCTTTGATGTAATTAGGGAGTTCTTCTCTCTCTAAATTTCTTTTAATTTAATTTTTTAATTTTTAATTACGTTCTGTAATAATAATAATTTACTTTCTTTATTTTACAGTTTTTACTAATCACTATGAGAAGGTAACTTCCCTATGCTAGGGTGAAAGGTAATTCTTTTACTATTGCTATTTAGATTAATATCCCTTAAATATAATATATTCACTATTTAAAATATTGACTTAATAAGGGATACCGCTATATTGGTCGGTTGGTAATTCATTTTAATCCGGTTTAAACCTGACTAATCAAGGATATCATTATATTGGTCGGTTGGTAATTTAATTTTGGTTCCGCCTTAATGGCTGGTTGGACTTAATTTGACTAATCAAGGATACCGCCAGATTGGTCGGTTGGTAATTAAATTCCCTTACCGCCTATATGGCTGGTTGGACTTAATTTGACTTAATCAGGATACCGCCAGATTGGTCGGTTGGTAATATTATCACAAGTTTATATATTATTTTCTGGGAGATATCTAAATTAGTAGTAGTAGAAATAATTCCTTTTACCTTACCATTTTTATTTTATTTTACTTTTAAAGTCTTTACTTTACGCAATTACTTTTCAGCACTTTTATTTTATGGCTTTTACTTTCAAGTTTTTACTAGCCCTAGCTATGTGTCATAACTAAGTTAGTAATCTAGGGTTGTGATGAAATCCAATATCACTGGTTTATAAGGGTTAAATTATAATTTGGGTAATATAAAGATTTATTTATTGAATCTTAATCTTAATGCTTTTTATTAACTGGGCACTAATAAAATTGATAAGGTAAACTTAAAATGAACTAGACGTATGGATTTTAGGTTTAAGACCTCAGACTCAATAGCCCACGATCTTCCTTGTGGATAGATAACCCTTTAATAGATTTCCTTACAGGATAGGAATATGCCTGTCGGACGGGGGTAGCCATAATTGGAACTTAATCTTAATGAATCCCAAATAACAATTAAAGAGAGATAACGATTAATTGTGATTTACAGTCATCTTTGTCAGTTTGGAAACTTGCGTCGATGAACCCAGTCATCTCAAGTTCTCCATCTCCATAGACTTAATCTGAATGAACCCTAGATAATTTTTAATATTGAATTTTCTCAAAATATCTTTTCGAACAATTTTATTTACTTGTCTTTAAATTTAGAATCGTCGCCATTTCAAATCAATCAAACAACCTGTCAGATACTAGTAATCATTTGACCCAATAAAAAATTAATAGATAAGGTTTTAAGTCCTCGTGGGATCGATACTTTTTATACTACTTGAATGATACGTGCGCTTGCGTTATACGCGTGTGTAAGCACCGGTCAAGGTCACGCTTAACTGAAATCATTAAGCTGTTAAGCCAAAGCCAAGGGTTAGTTGATTCAGAGGAAACAAGTTAGGAAATATATTGGATATATGTTTTGGACTTGGATGTCCACCAACCGGATCTAGGAATTGGATGGGATCCAATTGATCTTAGAGATCTACCTAGTTAAATTTTATACAACCTGTTGGCCATAGTCAATGTTGTGTATAATTTAACGAGATCATAGCCCACTAGGAAACTAGGTTTCCTGAGTACTCAACGGAGGGTTAGAGGCTCGCCAAAAATTAGTGGGAGGCTACTATTAAATTTTTAATTTCGTTTAATACTTGCTAATGCGTGCTTTATTATTATTTCTCGTTATTATATATATCTATTAGTTGGACTAATATTATTTATTTATTATTTTCTTTGAACATTTAGACTGTACTCAACACTGCTCTATTTGTAGTTGGTTATATAGTTGGACTCTAGAACCCATTGCATTTGAGTGTACCCGAAACATTTGATTGGATAGTTGGACTATGCCAATCAAAATGGATGGAAAGATAAGCGTTACAGACAACATCATGGGTGATATTGTCTTTAACGATGCAAATTTTCCAGACTCGCTCAATCCATTATGCTTGTTGCAATGACTCCTCGGTTTTATCATCAGAACAAGGGATTGAATCCCTATGAGATGATGTTGAAATTGAAGGATATTAATAGATCTAATCTTAGATCTCGGAAGTATGATTTGTAAAAGAAGCTCTTTCGCTCTCGAATGTCATAGGGTACATCTTTCGAACACTACGTGTCGAAGATGATTACTGACATCGAACAGCTGGGTCAGCTGGGCATTACCTTCGAGGCCGAGGCTTCCATAGATTTGATCTTATAGTCTCTACCCAACTGCTGGGGCGGGTTCTTCATGAACTATAACATGATGAACGAAGAGAGAACTCTTGAAGAGTTAATGGCTATACTGAAAGAGGCAGAGGGAGAGCCAGAGCTTCAGAATGGGAAGAAATGTGCGGCGCATCTTACTTCGCCATCGAAGAAGGCCAAGGCTTGTCCGAAGCCTTCTGGGGTGTGAAGAAGAAGAAAAAGAGCAAGGCTTGATCGTCACAGTCTTTTCAGAAGACAAATGATGTATCCCAAGACGTCTTCCTACACTTTGGCAAACAGGGTTACTAGAAGCGTGACTGCCGTAAGTATAAGGCGGACTTGAAGGAAGCGAAGACGGGCAAGGCTCCATTTTCGGGTATGTTTGTTATTGAAATAAACATGTCTACAACTAGTTTTAAAAATTGGATTTTTGATACTTGATGTGATACTCACATATGTACCGATGTGCACGATCTGCAGATTAGTAGGAGACTAGCTTCAGGAGAGATCGACCTGCAAGTCAGAAATAAGACGAAAGTCGCCGTTTTGGCCGTTGGCATCTATGTTTTGAATATGCCCTCAGGGCATGTACTTACATTAGGTGACTGATATTTTGTACCTAATTTGACTAGTCATATTATCTCTGTATCTAGTTTAACCCGATGCGGGTACACCTTTGTATTCAGGATCATTTGGTGTTTTATTTATAAAGATGATGTTGAGATATATACAACAAATGTGAATAATGATCTTTATATTTTGAATATAAACGAATCTCAAACATATAATATGACAAACAAAAAGATCAAATTGAGTAAAACAGATGAGACTTATTTGTGGCATTGTCGTCTAAGACACATTAACAAAACTGATATATCCACACTTTCGAAGAATGGATACTTGGACAGATTTGATCGTAATTCATATGATGTCTGTGAATTTTATTTATTAGGCAAAATGTCTAAAACACATTTTAGTGGTAAAGGTGTACTTGCCACCGAGCTGTTAGCCCTCGTTCATAGTAATGTATGTGGGCCCATGTCTAGCCAGGCTAGAGGTGGTAACCATTACAGATGATGCATCACGTTATATTTATGTGTATATTATGAAATACATCAGAAACTTTTGAGAAATTCAAAGAGTTTCGACACGAAGTAGAAAAACAGATTGGCAAAAGTATTAAAATATTACGGTTAGACCGTGGTGGAGAATACTTAAGCAATGGTTTCACGATTACTTGAAAGAATATGATATTCATTCACAGTAGACTCCTCCTGGAACACCTCAATTGAATGGTGTGTCCAAACAGAGAAACTGAACTTTGTTGGACATGGTAAGGTCAATGATGAGTTGCACAGAGCTACTGATTTTCTTCTGGGGATATGCATTAAATAGTGCAATTCTTATTTTGAATAAGGTTCCGTCAAATTCTGTTGAACAGATTCCATATAAAATATAGAAAGGAAAGAAACTGGGTTTCTAATTCCTGAAGATTTGGGGATGCTGGGCATATGTTAAACAATTGGATATTACCAAACTAGAACCCAAATCGGATAAGTTCCTATTTGTAGGTTATCCTAAGGAAACGAAAGGATATTATTTCTATAACCCACAATAGAACAAAATATTTGTTGCTCTTCATGAGGTTTTCCTACAAAAGGAATTCATGAATGCAGTGGTAAGTGGGAGGAAAGTATAACCGATGAAAATCAGAGTGATACTATTCCTGGCACCGACTCCCTCACAGAACACAAACAGTTCATCATGGACGAGACTGATAGACAATCTTCTAATACACAAGAACCACGTAAGTCGGAGAGAGTCAGAAAATAACCTGAGAGGTATGAGTTTCTGATCTCACCTCATGTAGACATTAATCGTATTGAGGAAGATGAATTGGCTACGTATGAGAAAGCGATACAAGGTATCGACTCCGCTTTTTGACAAGAAGTCATGAAGTCCGAAATAGATTCCATGTATACCAACCAAGTTTGGACACTTTTTGATGTACCATAAGGCATTAAGCCTCTTAGGTTAAAATAAGTGTTCAAAAAGAAGACATACATAGAAGGCAAGATACAAACATACAAAGCTAGGCTTGTAGCTAAAGGGTATCGTCAATGATATGGTGTCGATTATGATGAAACCTTTTCACCCGTTGCCATGATTAAATACATTCGGATAATGCTTGCTATTGCTGTATATTTCAATTATGAAATATGGTAGATGGATGTCAAAACTACTTTCCTTAATGGAAACCTTTTGGAGGATTTTTATATGCAACAACCTAATGGTTTTTTCGTACCAAAACATGCAAACAAGGTTTGCAAGTTAAACCAATCCATTTATGGATTAAAGCGAGCAACGCGTTCTTGGAACCAACACCTTGATGATATCATAAAAGAATATGGTTTCATTCAAAACGAATATGATTCTTGTGTATATAAGATGGTTAGTGGGAGCGCACTGACATTCATTGTCCTATATGTTGATGATATATTACTTCTTGGAAATGACATTCCCATGCTACAATCGATGAAAGCTTGGCTTTCATTAAAATTCTCCATGAAAGACCTAGGAGAGTCAGCCTTTATTCTAGGAGTAAGGATCTACCAGGATAGATCTAAAAAACTGCTGGCACTCTCCCAGAGCTCGTACATTGACAAAGTGTTGAAGAGATTCAACATGGATCAGTGTAAGAGGGGGTTGCTTCCAGTGTCACATGGAATTTCTCTATTGAATAACATGTGTCCTAAAACTCAAGATGAGAGAGATGCAATGATTTGGATCTCGTATACTTCAGCAGTCTGATCGATGATGTATGCCAAGATATGTACGTGACCTGATGATTTATATGCTTTGAGCATGTGTAGTCGCTATCAAGCTGATCTAGGCGATGGTTACTGGATTGCTGTATAGAACATCCTTAAGTATCTTAGACGAACTAAAGACGCCTTTTTAGTCTATCGAGATGGAGAACTTGAGATGACTGGGTTCATCGACGCAAGTTTCCAAACTGACAAAGATGACTGTAAATCACAATTAGTCGTTATCTCTCTTTAATTGATATTTTATCCCACATAAAATATCTCTGCAATTAATCCCAGATTAATTTTCTCTCTCATCTAATTAATCTGAGATTAATTTTCTATCTCGTCTAATTAATCCCAGATTAATAAAGTGCGAGTCATACATCATTGGTGAATCTTCGGGAAGCGACCCATGAGATCCTCGGATAAGTTGGCAGTAAATGCGGTCGTCGGATTATCCGAACACGTAAGTACCTAGTACTACATTTGTACCAATTTACAAGACAAGGTTGGCTTCTAGCGAAGCGCCATGCCTACCGAATTCTCCAGAAACATGCTTACAGGAATAAACGATCTATATCAGGAATAGTATACGTAATATTGCATATTTCGATTCAGTATCGGATGTCACGTGCTAGGCCTGGGGATGGAATTGTGTCTGCCCCGTACGGAGCACATGTCGGATCTCTGGTAACTAGTCTCTATAATCGGATGAACATGACCTTGTCATTTTATCCTAATGACTGCAGTACATAAGAGAACCAGTACCGTATCCTACGTGACCATCATCTCCATATGACTAGAGTGATACTTCCGTCTTGACATCACACCCAACACACTACGATTCTCAATATACCCAGCAGAGGCGTACACAGAACCTGTTAAAGCCCTGGACGACCAAAACCAAATTATATTGATTGTCGCAAGTATTAGCGGTGCAAGTCTCAAGTTAAGACCAAATACACTTACCCTAATTTCGGACTTCAATAGACACATAGTCATACTACTAATGGTATTCTGAAGGGGTCTATCCAGAACGAATCTGTTTTCCATACTATCGGTAAAACACAACCTCCTATTACACTTGCATGAATATCCTATACCCAAATATATGAGAACTATGTCGTTATGCCCTCATAACGCGCACAAGTGTAATACTAGACTTTTACGCATTATCGATGTCCAATCTCGATAATACTCTGACTAGGGATATTTAATGATTAATCCTTTGTGGACTGATACTGCCTCATATCATTCTTAATCCAGGAACTAATCATAAGGACCTCCTATCATTTATACATCTTGGTGATCTAATCACAAATGATAAGAGAGCAATCTCCTTTGTCACATAGTTAATTTGTACAACAACACCATGTTCTGTACAAATAGTGATGCTATGGGTCATAACTGTCCAACAATCTCCCACTTGGCCTATAGCTAGTCACTCGAGTGTCTAACACTTGAACTTTGTACGGTTGGCTCAAATTGCTGAGAAAAGATTTTCGTCAGCGGATTTGCATGATTATCATCTGATGCGATTTATTCGATCATCACATCGCCACGATGTATGATCCGAACGAATCAGATGAATATCAAAGTATGTATCTGGATCGTTGATGAGACCGTTAATTCTTTAGCCTGTGTTGACGCCTAGCTTAGCTACTAACAGAACTATATCTAATCTAATTAGATTTGTTATCGACCCAGAAGGCTTCTATTGCTGCCTCAGCTGTAGTAATACCCCATATTTGTTGTTTATTTGGTAACAGTATCTTGCTTGGAAGATTTCTAGCTCACTGTTCCGGTTGTTCAAATTGTATAGTACCGTTTGCGACTTATAGTCGTCTTTATCTCTTTAGGAAACTTGCAGTAGTGATCCCAGTCACTTCAAGTTCTCGTTCTCCATAGTATAAGACATCATCCTTAGATCTCTAAGATACTAACGGATGTTCTTAACATCAATTCAGTGACTATCACTTGGATTGGCCTATTTGTGATCCATATGCTCAAAGCGTATGAGACACCAGGTCACATACATTTTTTAATGTACGATTTCTCGGAGAGTATTTATGAAAGCCAAACTTTCACCAATTGTAATATGGGAATATCATTTGCAAGAAATGACATATCATCATTATTTATAGGACAGCCACTTTCAGTGCGCTCCCACTAACCCTCTTATATACACAAGAATCATTTCGTTTTGAATTAAATCATAAACCATTATGATTACATCAAAACGGTAATTCCAAGAACCTAATGCTTGCTTCAATCCAAACATGGATAGAATAACCTGCAAACCCTGTTTGCTAGTCTTGGTACGACAAAACCAATAGGATGTTGTAAACATCCTCCAAAAGGTTTCCTTTTCAGGAAAACGATTTTCCCATTAAGCTGACATTTTCATAAATGAAACATGTAGCTTTAGCAAGCATTGTCCAAATGGATTTACCATGGCAACAGGTAAAAGATTTCATTTTAATCAAGACAATGTTGATAACGATACCTTTCCGTTAATAGCCTAGCTTTATACGTTGGTATGTTCCCATCCATTTATGTCTTCCTTGAAGACTTATAAAGTACCAATAGGCACAATGCCTTACGGTACAACAACTAGTGTCTAAACATAGTTGATATACATGGAATCCATTTTGGACTCATGGCACTTAGCCATAATAGGGAGTCGATACCTTGTATCACTTCCTTATACGTAGTCAGTTGGTATTCCTCAATAAGATTAACATCTTTAAGAGGTGAGATCTGAAACCCATACCCCAGATTATTTTCGGACTCTCTCCTACTTACGTGGTTCTTGTGTATTCGAAGATTACTGGTATAGTTTCATCCTAGATGAACTATTTACGTTCCATTAAGATTCAGTGCCTGGAATAGTATTACTCTAATTTTCATCGAGTTTTACTATCCTCCCACTTACCACTGCATATAGGTATTCCTCTTAGGAAAACCGCATGGCGAGCAACAATTAAATTATTCTCTTGTGAGTTGTATAAGTATTATACTTTGGTATCTCTAGGATAACCTACAATTGGCACTTATCCAATTTGGGTTTTAGTTTAGTATCATCCAAACATATGCCTAGCATACCCAAATCATCAGGAATGAGAAACCCAGTTTCTTTCTTGTTCATATCTAATATGAAGTCTTTCAAACAGATTTTATGGAACCTTATTCAAAATAAGTTTTGCACTGTTTATGCCTATCCATTGAAGGAAATGGTAGCTTAGAGCGACTCATGATTAACCTTATCATGTCCAACAAAATTCGATTACTCTGTTCTGACACACCTTCAAATTGACATGTTTCGGAATGAGTCCTCATTGAAAGAATACTATACTCTTTCAAGTATATTAGAAACTTATTGCTTAAGTATTTTCATCATGGTCTAACCGTGACGATTTAATACTTTAGCCAATATTTTTGTCTATTTCGTGTCGAAACTATAAAAGTTAAAGATTTGTGTTCCAAAAGAAACACATAACCATAACGCGATGCCACATTCGTAAAGGTCACGAAATATTCATATCCACCTCTAGCCTAGCTAGATATGGGCCCACTTGCTTCACTATGAACTAGGGTTAATAGATCGGCGACATTTGCACTTTTACCAAGTAAATGTGTTATAGGCACTTTGCCCAATAAACTAGATTCGTAGACTTTATTTGAATAGGATCAAATCAGTCCTGGTACCCACTCTAAAAAAGTGCGGATATACGATTCTTGTTTAGTTGTGTCCGAGACATCAATGCCACTTTTAAGTTTCATCTGATCAAATCAGTTTGAGCTATTTGTTTGTCATGTTATATATTTGAGATTTTATTTATATTCAAAATATAAATTTTGTTATTCACATCTAATGTGTTTATCTCAATATCTTTATATAATAAAACACTTTAGTGTTCTAGAATATAAAGGTTCACCCGCAGCGGGTTATACACTGATATAGAGATAATATTTCTAGTCAAACTAGTTACATTATAACAGTTTCCAAATTTAGGTACACACCCGAAGGGTAGTTCCTAAACTTAGATATCTACGGTTAAAACAGCGACTTTCTTCCCATTTCTAATTTGCAGATTAATCTCAATCTGAAGTCAGTATCCTGCTCAAGGCAGATTCTGAACATCAATGTATATATTTATGTATCACACTAAGCATTTTAAAATCAAATTTTAATACTAGTAGTGAACATAATTATGACAAACACACTTGAAGTCAGAGCCTTGCCCGTCTTCAATTCCTTCATGTCTGCTTTGTCCAAATGGCAGTCACGCTTCCGCGATCCCGTTTGCCACAATTCAGGCAGACATTTTTAGGATATGTCATTTATCTTCCTAGAAGATTATAATGATTTTGCCTTTGCCTATTTCAACACTCCAGAAGCCTTTGGCCTAGCCTTGGGTTTCTAGAATATCGAAGTAAGGTGCGCCTTGTGCTATTTGCCTAATTGCAAAGCTTGACTTTATCTCCTTGAGAATATTCATTAACTCTCCAAGAGTTATTTATTGCAATTTGAGTACTTCTAAGATCTAAGAATAGATCTACGAAGATCCTTCAATTTCATTATCATACTTTAAGGATCTAACCCTTAGTTCTGACAAAGAAATTAAAGAGTCTACTGCAACAAGCTTAATTGATTAAGCATTAAAGTTATCATCACATGAATCTTCCAAAGATCATGCTCTACTATTCACTTAATTTCGGGCTTAGACATAATATGTTATTTTATCAAATAAAGTAACTTATTATTTTCCAGGACCATCCTGAAATTTTATTCCCAATTTGAAAATTAAACCATTTAAATACATTTTCCCTAGGATTATGTTTTAAATGTCAATCTTTCAATTTTATCTTGATTTTAATAGTCCAACTATTTAATCAATGATTTTCGGTAGTTTTAAATATAATGATTATTATAGTCCAACTATATTAATCAACTATACTTTTAATTTGTTTGAATACAGTCCAACTGTTTTATTAAAACAATGATTAAATATTAGTCCAACTAACATTTAATTTATTTGACGAATGCTATTTGATTTGAGCGCGTATGGCAAGTAATTAAACGAATATTGCAAATTCAATTCTTGCCTCCCACTATTTTCCAACGAGCCTCTAACCCTCTGTCGAGTACTCGGGAAACCGTGTTTCCTAGTGGGCTAGGATCCCGTTAAATATCACACAATCTTGACTTTGGCCAATAAATTGTATGATAATTAATTAGGTAGATCACTAAGATCAATTGGATCTCATCCAATTCCTAGATCCAGTAGGGAGACATCCAAGTCCGAAACATATATCTTATATATGCCAATATATCCAATATATTACCTAACATTTTTGCTCTGAATCAACTAAGCCTTGGCTTTGTCACAACAAACTTAGTGATCACAGTTAAGCGCGACCCATTGACCATGGAAAGCTTCATAATCAATGTCGATGGACAAGAAGTGATCTTGACTTTGGCCAACAAATCAAAACTTGGACAAGACACTGATATGGAACAAAGCTCTTGTGATTCAAACACATCATCGACGGTCAAAGGCCTTGACTTTGGCCAACATACCAATGCCAGTCTCAGATTTTGAGTAAGAATCACTCAATGGAAGGAAAAATGCTTAATATTTTATGAGGGTTTTTCGCGTGCAAATTGGCAACCAATTTATTATCTTTGTTAAGGTCTCATTATCATACACCCTTAAACATGCATTCTAAACACATAATAAAGCGCGTATAATAAAATAATAACGATATGCGGATGGATACTTTACACATTGATCCTAAATCAAATATCTCCATTTCCTCTCTCCTGCTAGCACATGTATTTACTTCTACCTGTTACACTACACTTCTAAAGAAACCTCATTTACATTGTGGGGAATAGGTGAGAAGAGAATACAAAGAGTATGGAGGTAATAAGGCTGGACACGCAGGTCCAATTAATAAATTCCAAATTTATTACAACAATTTCTAAAATTGCCCCACCCTTCTAATATCCATCCGATATACATTATTAATGTATCGCAACCATGTATTCACACAAGCATGTTATCAATCAATCTAATCAAATTAATTAATATGATAATTAATGATCATCCAATGTTCAAACAACGATTTGATTTTGCTCGAGTCAAACTCGTTTTGCGAATAAATACTCAAATTACAAATTCTCGAATTAAATTAAACTATATAATTAAATCCAATTCAATTTTTATTTAATACTAATTCGCTATTTAATTCAAAATTTAATATTACACTTTATTAATGAACCTTTACGACTTAAATTCCAAATTTAATCGTTACGGGTCTCAAAGCCCGATTAACGTCCAACGTTAATTTAATTAAAGCCCAATGGGCTTTCAATTAATTTCTTAAGCCGTGGACTTTTGGTCAACTCGGGTCAAACCGAATAACCAAAGCCCAATCAAGGAATTACCCATAAGCCTAGAAATCAATTTATGCCCATTAGGCCCAATTAAACTTTAAAGGTCCATTAGTCGCATTTGGGCTTTATGGAAGCGGTTTTGGGCCCAATAGGATCCAACCAATTTAGCCTAAACCCAACTTGGTACAACCAAGCCCAATAAGTCCAATTACAACATTAAAGCCCAAATCCAATTTAAGCCCATTTAATTAAACACAAAAATTCCAAATTTCATATTTAATTAAACTAAAGTGTATAACATAATTAATTACATAAATCAACATTTCCAAATCATCAATTTGCACAACTAATCATGCTCTTTAACATTAAATCATGTCCAACACAATTTAACCAAAATCAAACCCAAACCATGCTGTTCAAGTCTCGGCTAAAGGGGATTTTCAAAATCGATTCGGTTTCAATCAAATTAAATCCGCAATCAGCATTTCCCGATTGTTTCAAACTCATCCAATGAATCAAAAATAAAAATCGAAGACAATTAGGTTTCTTATCCATTTGGCCAAGCTAAGGATTTTGGGGAAAAATGTTCCAAACAATTTTTTCTTGAAATTGATCAAATCAATCCTCAATTAAACATGAATTAAGCATACTCAAACATCCAATTTAATCAAATCATGCTCAAATACATTTTACCCAAATTTTAACCCTAAGTCAAATTTCATGCTTTTACTCCACTCTGATACCATTGTTGGAGTTCTACGGTCCCGAGGATCGAATAACAAGGATAAAATAAACATGCAAATACATCACAGAGTTGCGGAATACTCACAATGATCGGTTGAGCGACGCGGTTGACAACAAAAATTCATTTTTCTGCCTCCTTCAAGCTTGGCAGTGGGCTGTTTTGTTGTCCTTTGAATTCGGCTATGGATGTCCTTTAAGCTCCAAGCTTTAAGATGAAATCCCATGCTCATGAGTGGGTTTCCCTATCACCTTTGTATATATCCTATTGTGTGCTAGCACCTCGGAATTTTGCCACAAAATTCCTTCTTTTCCTTCTCCAAACTCTCGGTAATGGAGCTGAGAAAAAAAGAAAATAGCCCAAATGGGCGTGAGAGAGAGAGATGAAAGAAAGAGAGAGAGTTGTTTGTGTATTAGGAAATTGATTTCTAAAATCAATTAACATATACCACTTTTTTATTTTCAAAAAGTCAAGCCTTAAATGCTTGCAAACTACCACCATCAATCACAATGACATGTTGTCAAATCACTCAAAGTGACTAGACATCACATCAATCGATTGACGAGTGATTTGACGCTTGATGTGACTTGTGTGCCGCACTCAATTTGAAATGCGAATCTGCTCGCAAACACTCTCGGGCTCGGATTCGCTAAATCCAAATTAACGAATTTTCCATTGCGACGTAATTAAATGATTATGCCTAGTGAAATCTCTATTCACGTCGCTAAAGGATTAATTCTAAATTAACTAGTTCGCCCGAATTAAAATCTAATTTTAATTTCGCGTCGAAATCCAATTTCGTATAATATATCGAATATATTATTTTATCAATTAATTCCAAATTAATCGTTATCTCTCTTTAATTGATATTTTATCCCGGATAAAATATCTCTGCAATTAATCCCATATTAATTTTCTCTCTCATCTAATTAATCCCAGATTAATTTTCTCTATCGTCTAATTAATCCCAAATTAATAACGTACGAGTCATACGTCATTGGGGAATCTTCGGGAAGCGACCCATGAGATCCCTAGATATGTTGGCAGTAAATGCGGTCGTCGGACTATCCGAACACGTAAGTACCTAGTACTACGTTTGTACCGATTTACAAGGCAAGATTGGCTTCTAGCAAAGCGCCATGCCTACCACATTCTCCACAAACATGCTTACAGGAATAAGCGATCTATATCAGGAATAGTATACGTAGTATTGTGTATTTCGATCCAGTATCGGATGTCACGTGCTAGGCATGGGGTTGGAATTGTGTCTGCCCCGTACGAAGCACATGTCGAATCTCTGGTAACTAGTCTCTATAATCGGATAAACATGACCTTGTCATTTTATCCCGATGACTACAGTACAGAAGAGAACCAGTACCGTATCCTACGTGACCATCATCTCCATATGACTGGAGTGATACTTTTGTCTTGACATCACACCGAACACACTACGATTCTCAATATACCCAGCAGAGTCATACACAAAACCTGTTAAAGCCCTGGACGACCAAAACCAAAGTATATTGATTGTCGCAAGTATTAGCAGTTCAAGTCTCAGGTTAAGACCAAATACACTTACCCTGATTTCGGACTTCCATAGACACATAGTCATACTACCAATGGAATTCCGAAGGGTCTATCCAGAGCGAAGCTGTTTTCCGTACCATCGGTAAAACACAACCTCCTATTACACTTTCATGAATATCCTATACTCAAATATATGAGAACTATGCCGTTATGCCCTCATAACGCGCACAAGTGTAATACTAGTCTTTTACCCATTATCGATGTCCAATCTCGATAATACTCTGACTAGAGATATTTAATGATTAATCCTTCGTGGACTGATACTGTCTCATATCATTCCCAATCCAGGAACTAGTCATAGGGACCTCCTATCATTTATACATCTTGGTGATCTAATCACAAATGATAAGAGAGCAATCTCCTTTGTCACATAGTTAATTTGTACAACAACACCATGATCTGTTCAAATAGTGACGCTATGGGTCCTAACTGTCCAACAGGAATAATATATTATGAATATTCGTCGCTTTGGAAAACGCGTGGGATCAAAAGTCAGTTACGCGATTTGTATAAAGCACGTAAAGTTTGCGGTTTCAGTAATGGAAGTTGCAAACGAACTCCGATTGAGTTAATTTTTGAACATCAAACTAGTTTTTCCAAGACGAACGATTTTCGTGTTGAACACCTTTTGAAAATAACGTCAGAAGGGCTTCAAAAATGAGATATTCTAGAAAGTTTCATGATATGGACCTAATTGTTAATTTCAGGGGTCAGAATGTAATTTTTCAAAATTACAGCGAAACGAGATGGAGAACGCGCGCAAGATGGGTTTGTCGATCCCGACTCGTCGCTTCATTTCACGGCCCGAGCCACCCACCAAATCGAAGCTCTCGAAGAGTACTACAAGGCTATGGTGTCGGTTTTGCGAAATGAATCTTGGTTTTACGTGAGTCGAGAGAAGAAGATTCAGATGAATAGTGACCTACGGTGAATAGTAGCTCCGATCGGAATTCCGATGATAAAAGCGCATTCGTATGGCCGTTGGGAGTCTGAATATGCCATCGGAATTTCGGTACGACTCTCCGGTAAAAATACGCAATTTTAAAGTTTACAGTTATATATTAGGATGATTCCAGTAGTTTCGTAGTGTAACGAATTGACATGAAATGATTTGGATGTGATTTAATATATTAAAACAATGGTTGTTGCAAAATTCGAGTGAGAACGGAATAAATTAGATCGATCCGGTAGAATTAGCGAGTTTTCGATAAAACAGAGTTTCTCGCGCGACCAAGCATAGGTGACCGTAATTATGAAGATGATATAAATATGGTATTACGAGGGTAATTAAGTCATTTCGGATTAGTTCGGAGTGTTTGAGATCCTTCCGTAGCATTTGCGGAAACATTTCCGCAAGGTTTGCCGCAAACGCATAAAATGAGAATCTGAGCTATCTAGCTAGTTTAGAATAGTATATAAGCATATATTAGAGTAATGAAGTTTGAATGGTAGAATCGGAGAGGATTCGTGTATTCCGGGAAATTCCGAAAGTTTATATAGATGAGTAGAAAGTTACGCAAATAGCGGTTCTAACCATGTGTTGTTTTTTGTTTTGACAGATCGGACCAGGATCATGAATGTCCGCCTAGCCAGGTAAGTAATCCATGCGATGATTACTTGTGACGTGTTCTGTTTGAATTTAAATAATAAAGAAACTTTATGGATATATGTGTAAGCATAAAACAAGAAGTGTATATATATGTATATGTATATAAGTAGTAAGATATCGGTAAGCCTTAGATTGAAAGTACAAGAATGATAAGTACATGTATTCGTGATATGGGAAAAAATACACATGATTAAAATATATGATACTTGGGATTGGGGGTTGTAGAAACTACATCCTAGGGAATAGGATTAAAGTTTAAAAGATGATAAGTTATAAGGAAGCAAGCATATAAGCATTAAACGTGGGTAAGTATGCACGGAGAAATAAGTAAGAATGTGTATTGTATGTATGCATATGATTGAGCATGAACATATGTTTCGACATTTGTGAGGATATGTGATGAGAAGTTAACATATAAGTAATGTATGTGAGTAATATTGTTGGTTATATAAATATTGTTATGTGACGTAAGGCTAATGAAGGGCATAATTATGCAAGTTAAAGAAATGAATAGTTTATGAATACTATAGCCTAGATGTTATTTAAATGATTTAAAAGAAGATGGAAACACTGCGTATATGTATAGGGTGATGAAGCATCAGAGCTTAGAATGTGAATACAAATATAAGTATAGAATTAGTAAGATAATATGAAAAGTTTATGTATATGTACATTGTTGGTAGTATGAATGTATGATAAATTATATATGTTTTAGTGTAAGCGAATCATACTTATGATACTACGAGCCTATAGACTATAAGATCATTACATATGGAAGCATGTAAGATTAGAATTCATACATCATTAATTTATGAGCATGCACGAATATGTACATGTACATGTATGACATTATAAGAAAGTATGGCTATGGTAGAAAGAAGCATGAGAAAAGCATATGCATATGTGTGTGTTAAGATTTTCAGCAGTTGAGCAAAAGTTATCAATGTTTTCAAAGATTGAAAATGTTTTAAGGAAAAGTTTCAGATGTTTTTGAAAGACTATATATTTTAGGAAAATGTTTTTACAGTTCTGAGATATAGTATATGGTTTTATGTTTTTCGGGGCATGAGATAAAAACTCACCCCAGTATGTAACTTGAAATACAATTCAAAATTGAAGGATACCTTGGAATTGATGGATTCAGAGACATGTGCACATCTTGAGGACTGAGGGGACGCTCTCAGATCCTCGAGCATGACTAGGGTTGATAGATCCCTGAATTCCTGTTTTGGTGGCTACACTTCCAGTTGAGTTGTTGTCCTGGGTGTAGAGCTCTACGTTGCTAGTTGAGTTGTTGTCCTGGATGTAGGGCACCACCAGCCTCAGAGATGCCGCAGTTGAGCTGTTGTCTTGGGCATCGAGTACCATCAGTTTTCAGAGATGTCGCAGTTGAGCTGTTGTCTTGGGCATCGAGTATCATCAGTTTTCAATTTTCAGATTTTCAGTACATAGTTTTTAGATCATCAGTATATAGTTTTCAAAAGTCAGATTTTAGTAAACAGTTTTCAGAAAACAGATTTTTGAGACAGTTTCCAGAAACTAGAGATTTAAAGGATGTTTTCAGCAAGTCTAGTTTTATAAAGAGATTTTCAGAAAGAGTTTCAGAAAACAGTGTTGCATAAAAGGTTTTCAAGAAGTATCTTCTAAAGTATATTACATGTTAAAGTTGAAAATAGTTCACAAGTTATGCATATAAATTATACATTCTGGTTAACATTTGAGATACACATAGTTGGCATTAATGCATGATAGCATGATTGTATCTATGTGTTTATAATTGATGTATGGGTGTATTGTATGGTTACAAGGAATGAACAATTTGTAAAACACTTGTGAATGATTATATAAGTTCATATACATGTTTATATGGTTAATATAAGTCTACTGGATGTTTAATAGGAAAATATTTTATTATACCGATTTGATGATATTTCAAGAAAGTAAAAGAAAGTAAGTTTTATAATTACCTAACCTAGACTAGCATTAAATGTACAGGGAAGTAGAGAGATATCAGATTAGCACAGCAAAAACATGATGAGTATTGATATAGTTACTAATAATATAGAGACTTGATGAGTATGTTATAAATACGTGAAAATATTAATATCAAACAAGATTTAAAGTATGAATAATCAAATAAAAGGACCAGTAGCAAGTAATATGTTTGTAAATGGTTAAGAGCTAAGTAGTTAACTTAGACCGAATACGTAATTGCTTAATCACATAGACAACTCAGGTTAACACATAAAATAAATTTAGACTATGTGTGTGTTTGACGCTCAAGTTATGAGCATGATTACTTACTTAGTCTTGTGACTCATACCACAACAGTTTGTTAGTTTTGCGGGTGAGTAGCAGTCATACTGTGCCAGCAGGATTTTTGTGAAGACTTTGAAGACAGTGGATCGCCCCAATTGCAGTCAAGGAAGTCATTGAGTCCTGGGTTGTGTTATGGGTCTTCACGACTTATTGTTGCTGTATTTATACTTGTAATGCATTTGTAATGGCGTAGTTTTATTTTGATTTTTGGCCGGAGGCCAAGTATTTACATTTTATTCGTTGAGATACCGGCCTGAGGCCGAGATATTATGTTCATGTTGTATATAGATGCTAGCTATAGGCCAGGTTGCATGAAGTTCTGCATACATCATGCCGAAATTTCGTTAGAATTAGAGGCTTATGGAGATGGGTTTTTCCTGTCTCCTGCCGGTAACATCCTGGCTTAGACGGGATGTTACATATATTTACAACTCATCTTCTTTATGTAGCTTCCATTTTAACTCTGGATGCTTTCAAAAGTACAATGATAAGTTGAATTTATAGCGCCTACAAAAGAGTGAGTAAAAATAGCACTAGTACTTGCCAGATGAAAATTATTAGTTAAACAGTAAGATATATCATGAAAGGTCAAAAGGTCTGGATCCTGTCGGAGAAAATAAAAGAAAATAACAAAACAAATCATAATTATTAGTTCAAGACAAAGAAAATAATATTTAGAGAAAGTAACTGCTTGATTGACGTCTATGCGTTAGAGACAAGCTTCCCATCTAATTTTCTTATAAATTGGACAACATGGTCTCTTAAAGTCAGATTCATGAGACTAAACTGTTGTCTTTCTTTTCAAAATTATGTATGTAACATGCGAATTGTGTGATACATATATCCACTGGGTTGCGTCTTAAGAGTCTTAGATATGTCATCCAAAGACTCCTTTCTCAAGTCATCCCTAATGAATTTAATTTTATCTTCACGGTTAACAGACACCATTCCTAAATAATAACAACGAGTATTACATGTCATACGAGCTCATTTATAGCAAACTCCCATTCTTTTAGCTCGTTTCTTTTTAGCATAGGTGCTTCTTCCTAAACCAGGCAGATATGAAACAAAAGAGTCAGAAGACTCACCTGCCAATAGGCCATGTACTTTAATAATCCAACAAATGTCACTAGGAATACCTTTGATCATCAGTAGTCTCATTCGTTCCAAGCGAGCTTTGTAAACTTTCATCAGAGTGTTTTGAGGGAGAGAATGAAATTGCTTGTGAAGATTTGCGAGAACTACTTCCATCCTGAAATGTGACTTTTACCTACACAAATTAAAACTCACAAAAATAAAACACTTCAAATCTGAATATATAAACAAATTGCATGGGTTGCCTCCCAGCTAGTGCTAAGTTTAATGTCGTTAGCTAGACATGACTCCCTGAACGTTTAACTGGATCTGAAAGTGTGACACTTTCTTTTTTCGCTCAAATGATTCTCCTCAGTAGTGCTTGATACGCTGGTTGTTAACTTTAAATGTTTCGTTGGTGTTGGGATCAAGTAACTCAACAGCCTCATATGGTAAAACTTGAGTGATCACAAATGGACCTGACCACATTGATTTAAACTTTCCAGGGTAATGTTTCAACCTTGAATTTTATAACAACACCTGCTGTCTTGGTTCCAAATTTTTGTGCTCTATTTTTCGATCATGCCATTTCTTGGTCTTTTCTTTGAATAATATGACATTCTTATAAGCCTGTAGGCAAAATTCTTCCAATTTGTTGAGTTGGTGGAGTCTTTTTTCTCATGCAGCTTGTGGATCAAGATTTAACTTCCTTAGTTCCCAGTACGCCTTATGTTCAAGTTCCACTAGAAAATGGCATAATTTCCCAAACACCATTCTGTTAGGGTTGGTTCTCTGATCGCTAGTTCGGATCATAATTATGTCTGATTTATGAATATGAGCAATACCATTTTTAGTAATATTACTAATTTATATGGTAGCACCTCGTGTCTTTTATATACATGTTCGATCTAATTTCGCTTAGATTGAAGCTAAATCTGATTTAGTGATATGTATATATATTAGACAATGACCCCAGGATTTACAACGTAGTGCACAGTTACAACATAGCTTGTAATTGACATTGGGAAGTGTCATTGTAAGTTGTATATCCTTAAATTAAGTTCCTGGTCAAGATTTACTGACACGAGTTGGTTAGTAAAATCCGCTGAGACTAGTATATGTCGTATATCGGACATAGTCCAATGGTTTATCCCAATGAATCATGAGTCTTGGGAGACTCGTATAGATGTGTAAGTGTTTATTTGATAAACACTAACGTAAATAGGAATCTTCTCGGGTTGAGTAGCATAGTGATTCCTTGACTTAAGATACCACTGTGGATATATTAGTTATCTTCCATAATTAGATGGCAGTCACGTCACCGATCTATTTAGATCAGACCTCTGTCTATTTTTTGGGTGTGGACTTATGCTCATAATATCCTGTGTGTATCAAGAAAGGATCCGTCAGTTCTATGTATAGAGCATAGGTAGTCCATAATTAAGTAACAATCTATTAAATCTATGGCCATAGTATACTTCGGAAGGGAGTTCCGAATGTTATTTAGAGATTGCTAATATATACGTCGACGAGATTATTCTTTTAGAGATTTGACGTTAATATCTATATCTCTCATATAATCCTGATACATGTGATGGATGGATTATACGTACGCAGTGACCTCGACCTGTATGATTCAGTGAGTTTATCTGTGGTCATCATAATTTACGGGTGGGTGAATTGTGGACACGAAATTGAATTTTTTTACGGATATACCTGAATCTAGAGAATTTCACTAATGAAATATATCGTAGAGCACTAGGGCAACTGTTTTAGCTAATATTGATTATTTATAACTCATTTAATGGTTAAACAAAAAATACATGCAATCGGGACCTAACGGTCATTCCTGAATTAATGTGTATTTGTATTCAATATTTGATATTATTAAATAAACATTAATTAAATATCAAATAATGATAATTGACATATCCCATTCATATATGTATTTTAGATATCTAATGTAAATATAATACATATATTTTAGATATTTATATTTATTATATAATTTTTTAATTTTTTAAATAATTAAATTAATTAACAAATTAAATATATTAAGTAATGATTTATGCTTTTAAATGGCTTAATTCCATTTGTTTATTTATTTATTTACTTTATGAAAGATATTTTTTATCTTTATTAAAGTTAAATGTGGACTAATAGAAATGCAACAAAAATTAAATAATTAATATTTGTTTTTTTTTCTGTTGTAAATTTCGGCGAAAGTGAGATTGTTTTAACAAATTGTTTTGTTTTTCATTTACATCACTAAAAATAAGTTACCAAAAAATATAACAAAGAGAGTTGAGAGCAAAGTTGGAAAACAAGAAGAAAAACGTGAAAAATACTTGGATTTTGTTAGTTTTTCTTAAACTTTCCAACTAAGAAATTGTTTCTATCATGCTTAGCATCAACATGTGTTGCTACTATGTTATCTCTACTCTATTAGTTTGTTATTTAATGGTTTTAAACTTGTTTAAAAGATGAGCATGTACGATAATTAAAGTTTGCAAGAAATTAGTTCATTAGCATACTTTAAAACATTTGATGGTGATATTGCTATTCTAGAGTAGCTTAGCCATTCATAAATGACCTAGAATTATTCTTGATTTGTTTCATGATGGGGAGACTTGATTGGTGTGGTATTTGGATTATTAAAGTTTTGAATTTTGTCAATTCAATGTAAATTGTCCAATTTGAGTGATTTGTGAAATTAGGGTTCTTAACCCATTCACATTTTATAGATTTTCATATATATGATGTAATTTGATGTATATTTGATGTATCCCAAATTTTGGATTGATTGGATTTGATCTTGATGTGTTTTGAGCAATTTGGGCCAAATTACAATTAATAAAAAATACTGGGTTGTTTCGATAATTCTGAAAAAGTTTCAGTATTATGTTGTAATTTCTGATTTAATGCATTAGATTGCATGAATTAAATATCTATTTAAATATTTAAGGACCAAAATGATTAAATTGCAAAATATTGGGGTCTCATAGCAATTAATGATAAATCTGATTTTTCTAATAAAAATTCAGTTTTTATTTTTGATTAATTAGAATAAATTAGTTTATTTTAATTGCCCAATAAAAATATTTATTGGAAATTATTTCAGAGTAAAAATACACGAAAATAGAGAAAAATGGTGTTATCAGGTAACTGCTACCTAAACAGTGATTTGGGCACTGTTTGGGCAGCCCACGAACTGTCCAAATGTTTTTGGGGTTGACCTCGCAGTCCCCATGAGCATTGGTTGGTCAGTTTGTCTGGAAACGCTTTTTATGCTTTTTTGTGGAAAAATGTTTTCGTAAAAGTTTCGCTGTGTTTCTATATTATTTATTGTTGGGTATCTATTACAATCCCAAGATTGATTTAAGCAATGAAAATAGAATGAATACTCAAAGAAGAATGGCGAAAACATACTTACTTTGATCGGATTTTGAAGACGATGAACACAAAAATTCCCTTGTGATTTTCGGCCAAGGAGAAGTATGAAGTGTTGAATCCAAGCTCCAAGCTTTGTGTTGATTCCAAGCTCAAAGGTGGGTTTCCCTAACACCTTGAATGATCATTGAATGTGCTAGCAAGAGAAGAAAGAAAAACAATTTTCCTTCTTGGTGTGAAGCTCACGGTTTTGAGCCTTTTGGGGGAGAGAGAGAGAGTTTTCTTTTCTTTGATTTTGTTTTCCAAGAACTAATACAAAAGTCACTCCAAAAATTTGGTATATCACTTTCCAAAAGTCAAAAGCCAAATTGAAGGGAAAAAATGCATTAAAGGCCTTCATCTACCACCATCATGACGTGCGACGTGACTTGTGGGCCCCACTCAATTCAAAATTCGAGTGGGCCCGCGAACACATTCCCGGGCTCGGGTTGCCTAATTACGAATTAGAAAATTTTCCGTTGCAACCTAATTAAATCAAATTTAATTAAATCTTCATGACTAGCAAAATTATTATTCACGTTGCTGGTGATTTAAATCTAAATCAATTCGTTAGCTCGAATTAAAATCCAATTTTAATTCCGCTTCGAAATCTAATTTCGTTTAATATATTGAATATATTACTTTATCGATTAATTCCAAATTAATCGTTCTCTCTCTTCAAATAGTATTTTATCCTAGATAAAATCTCTCCATAATTAATCCCAGATTAATTAAGTTCGAATCATTCGTCATCGGTGAATCTTCGGGAAGCGACCCATGAGATCCCTGGATATGTTGGCAGTAGATCTGGTTGTTGGACTATCCGAACATGTACGTACCTCGTACTACGTTCTTACCGATTTACGAGACATGGTTGGCTTCTAGCAAAGCGTCATGCCTACCCAATTCTCAAGAAATATTCTTAAAGGAACATATAATCTTTGTCAGGCGTAGTATACGTAGTATTGCGTATTTCGATCCAGTATCGGATGTCACATGCAAGGCTTGGGGCTGGAATAGTGTTTGCCTCGTACGAAGCATATATCGGATTACAAACAACTAGTCTCTTTAATCGAATTATCATGACTAAGTCATAATATTCTTATGGTTACAACCCTTAGAGTACCAGTTTTGTATCCCTGCTTGATCATCATCTCCATATGCCTGAAATGATACTTCCATCTTGAGATCACATCCAATACATTACGATTCTCAATCAACCCAGAAGAGGCATACACAGAACCTGTTAAAGTCCTGGACGACCAAAACCAAAGCTTATTGATTGTCGCAAGTACTAGCGATGTAAGTCTCAGGTTAAGACCAAATACACATACCCTGATGTGGATTCCCATAGACACACAATCATACTACCAATGGGATTTCCCGGGGTCTATCCAGAGCGAAGCTGTTCCAGTACCATCGGTAAACACAACCTTCTATCACACTTGCATAAGTATCCAATACTTAAATATATGAGAACTATGTTGTTATGCTTCCATAACACGCAGAAGTGCGATTGTAGTCTATTCCACATTATCAATGTCTGATCTCGATAATACTACGACTAGGTATGTTTAATGATTAAACCGTTATGGATTGATACTGTCTCATATCTTATAAATCCGGAACTAATCATAAGGACTTTTATCATTTATATATCTAAGTAAATAAAATTACAAAATTATAAAAGACAATTTCCATTGTCACATAGTTAATTTGTACAAAAACCAAAATGTCTTTTACAAATAGTGAGGATATTGGACATAATTGTCTAACAATTATGTCATTATATAATATCGAATAAATATGTTTAGGTGAAATATGAATGAATTATTAACATTGGAAATTAAATAATTTATTCTTAAGTTTAAAAATTTTAAACTACGATTTTGCCCGAACCGCGCTTCTTCCTCCGCGCCTCCCTGATTTGACCCCAACAAAAATGGGATCGGATCGAGTCTGATCCTGGACACACGATATGATTATCCGTTTGAAATTCAATGTTTAATTATTCATTACTTAATACATGCATGTGTTTATTTAATTTGATTAAATAAAGCAAAAGCGTCTTTAGTAGGAAAATCCTCGTTTAAATAAGGTTTTAAGGAAGTGACTGGAATTAGGAATACTTGTTTCTTCGTCCGCCTTGTCAATACGGATGTAAATATTTTCATGATGCTATGGCTGTAACGTGCCAAAGTTGTGCAGTTATAGTTGAAGGTAGTTCATTTGCATCGGTAGAACTTATATGATAAGAGATAAATTCAATTGAAAGTGGAAATCCTGAACCTCCCAACGCTGTCAGGACTACATCGGTAGCTTGAGTTTTTCATTGATAAGTTTAATCTTGATACGCCTCCTTGTGAATGTGCCAAAGCTGTCATAATGAGAAACGATCAAGATCGAACCCTTGAGTCACGGTGAGTGTGATTAACAATGAGTTGTCTACTTAATGAATATACGTAGGTGAGAACGTGCCAAAGCTATGAGTCAATAAATATTCATGGGATCCACTTTCCATTATGGAATTCAATTTAATTATTGAATTCTCATTTCCATTGGGGATTACGATATTACGTAAATTTGTTCATTAGTATACTTTAAAACAATTGATGGTGATATTGCTATTCTAGAGTTTCTTAGCAATTCATAAATGACCTAGAATTATTCTTGAGTTGTTTCATGATGTGGAGACTTGATTGGTGTGGTAATTGGATGATTAAAGTTTTGAATTTTGTCAATTCAATGTAAATTGTCCAATTTGAGTAATTTGTGAAATTAGGGTTCTTAATCCATTCAAATTTTGGGGATTTTCATATATATGATGTATATTTGATGTATGCCAAATTAGGGATTGATTGGATTTGATCTTGATGTGTTTTGAGCAAATTGAGCCAAATTACAATTAAAAAAAAAAATACTGGGCTTTTCGATAATTCTGAAAACGTTTCTGTATTATGTTGCAATTTCTGATTTCATGCATTAGACTTGTATAAATTATTTTGGGATGGATTTGGAATGAATTAAATATGTATTTAAATATTTAAGGACCAAAATGATTAAATTGCAAAACATTGGGGTCTCATAGCAATTAATGATAAATCTGATGTTTTTGATAAAAATTCATTTTTTATTTATGATTAATTGGAATAAATTAGTTTATTTTAATTGCCCAAGAAAAATATTTATCAATCGACAAGTTTAACCTTGATACGCCTCCTTGTGAACATGACAAAGCTGTCATAATGAGAATGTTGGTTTCTATTAAGGTCCCAAGATCAATAATAAGCATGAAAACATGTGTGAATAACAATCGAGAAGTTGCGGAATACTCACATGATCGGTTGAGCGACGTGGAGGCAACAAAAACTTTTCTTCTCCTCTTCACTGCATTCGGCAGTGGCAGTGAGCAACTACTGGTTTTGGCTCGGTTTTGGACCTTCGTCAAGCTCCAAGCTTCGTCGAACGATTTCCGGCTCAAGGGTGGACTTCCCTATCACCTTCATATGTCTCGTAAGTGTGCTAGCACTTGTGATTTTGCCACGAAATCCCACTCTTGGCTTCCCACTGCTCACGGTTTCTTGACAAAAACCAGTAAGCTTTTGCCTCCTTGGGTTTGTTGGTTCCAAATTTGTGTATTTAATACACATATTTGAATTTCAAATGTATTTGCCATGAATTTGGATTTCAAAAGTCAAGCCATAATGGCTCCAACCACCAACATCACTCAATTACATCAATCACAAGTTGTCAAGTCACATCACTCAAAGTGACAAGTGATTTGACGTTTGATGCGACTAGCGATTTGATGCTTGATTTGACTTGCGTGTCACACTCGAATTCGAAATGTGAATGCGCTCGCAAATAATCTCGTGCTTGGGTTCACTAATTCCAAATTAACGAATTTTCCGTTGCGACGTAATTAAATGATAAAGCCTAGTGAAATCACTATTCATGTCGATAACGAATTAATTCTAAATCAATTCGAAATCTAATTTCGTTTAATATATCGAATATATTAATTTATCTATTAATTCCAAATTAATCATTATCTCTCTTTAAATGATATTTTTATCTCAGATAAAATATCTCCATAATTAATCCCAGATTAATTTTCTCTCTCTTATAATTAATCCCAGATTAATTTAGAGTGTGAGTCATACGTCATCGGTGAATCTTTAAGAAGCGACCCATGAGATCCCTGGATATGTTGGCAGTAAAGTCGGTCGTCGGACTATCCGAACAAGTAAGTACCAAGTACTACGTTTGTACCGATTTACAAGACAAGGTTGGCCTCTAGCAAAGCGCCATGCCTACCCAATTCTCAAGAAATATCCTTACAGGAATAAAGATCTATATCAGGCGTAGTATACGTGGTATTGCATATTTCTGTCCAGTATCTTGATGTCACGTGCTAGGTCTGGGGCTGGAATTGTGTTTGCCCCGTACGAAACACATATCAGATCTCTGGTGAGTAGTCTCTATAATCCGATATACATGACCTAGTCATAATATCCCGATAGCTGCAGCATTTAAGAGAACCAGTCATGTATCCTACGTGACTATCATCTCCATATGACTGGAGTGATACTTCCTTCTTGACATCACACCCAACACACTACGATTCTCAATATACCCAGTATTCGTGTACACAGAACTGGTTAAAGCCCTAGACGACCGCAACCAAAGTATATTGATTGTCGCAAGTATTAGCGGTGCAAGTCTTAGGTTAAGACCAAATACATACACCTACTCTGATTTCGGACTTCCATAGACACATAGTCATACTACCAATGGAATTCCGAGGGGGTCTATCCAGAGCGAAGCTGTTTCCCGTACCATCGGTAAAACACAACCTCTTATTACACTGGCATGAGTATCCTATACCCAAATATACGAGAACTATGCTGTTATGCTCTTACAACGCGCACAAGTGCAATACTAGTCTTTTACGTATTTATCGATATCCAATCTAGATAATAATCTGACTAGGGATATTTAATGATTTATCCTACATGAATTGATACTGTCTCATATCATTCTCAATCCAGGAACAAATCATAAGGACCTCTCATCATTTATACATCTAGGTTATCTAATCACAAATGATAAGAGAGCAATCTCCTTTGTCACATAGTTAATTTGTACAACAACATCGTGATCTGTACAAATAGTGACGCTATGGGTCATAATTGTCCAACAATCTCCCACTTGGCCTATAGCCAGTCACTCGAGTGTCTACCACCCAAACTATGTACGGTTCACTCAAATTGCTGAGAAAAGGTTTTCGTCAACGGATTTGCATGATTATTGTCAAATGCGATTTATTCGATCATCACATCGCCACGATGTATGATCCGAACAAATTAGATGATTATCGAAGTATTTATCTGGATCGTTGATGAGACCACTAATTCTTTAGCATGTGATGTAGCCTAGCTCAGCTGCTAAGAGAACTATATCTAAACTAATTAGATTTATCGATCCCAGAAGGCTTCTATTGCTGCCTCAGCTGCAACAATAACCCGCATTTGTTGTTTATTTGGTAACAGAATCTTGCTTAGAAGATTCCCAGCTCACTGTTCCGTTATTCAAACTGTATAGTATCGTTTGTGACTTTCAGTCGTCTTTATCGGTTAGGAAACTTGCAGCAGTGATCCTAGTCACTTCAAGTTCTCATTCTCCATAGTTTAAGATAGCATCCTTAGATCTCTAAGATACTAACGGATGTTCTTACTATCAATCCAGTGACTATCACTTGGATTGACCTGTTTGTGAATCATATACTCAAAGCATATTAGACACCAGGTCGCATACAATTTTCAATGTACGATTTCGGAGATTTTCTGAAAGCCAAGCTTTCACCAATAGTTTTATGGGAATATCATTTCCAAGAAATGACGTATTTTCATTATTTATAGGATAGTTATCGTCGGTGTACTCCCACTAACCTTCTTATATACACAAGAATCATTTTCATTTTGAATTAAATCATAAACCATTATAATTACATCAAAATGGTAATTCTAAGAACCTACGCTTGCTTCAATCCAACCATGGATCGAATAACCTACTAACCTTTTTTGCTATTTTGGTACGACAAAACCAACATGATGTTGTAAACATCCTCCAAAAGGTTTCCTTTTCAGGAAAGTGATTTTCTCGTTATGCTGCCATATTTCACAAACGAAACATGCAGCATTAGCAAGCATTATCCAAATGGCTTTACCGTGGCAACAGGTAAAATTTTGAATCGCAATCAACATAATGTTGATAACGATACCTTTCCGCTAAAAGCCTAGCTTTATACGTTGGTATGTTGCCATCCATGTATGTCTTCTTTGAATACTTATATAGTACCAATACGCACAATGCCTTGCGGTACGTCAACTAGTGTCAAAATATAGTTGATATACATGGAATCCATTTCGGACTCATGGCACTTCGCCATAATAGGGAGTCGATACCTTGTATCCCTTCCTCATATGTAGTCAGTTGGTATACCTCAAAAGATTGACATCTTTACGAGGTGATATCAGAAACCCTTACCCCATGTAGTTTTCTGACTCTCTCCGACTTACGCGGTTCTTATGTATTTGAAGATTAATGGTATAGATTCATCATTGATGAACTATTTGTGTTCCATTAGGACTCGGTGCCAGGAACAGTATCACTCCGATTTTCATCGAGTTTTACTATCCTCCCATTTACCACTGCATATCGGTTTTCCTCTTAGGAAAACTACATGGCCAGCAACAATCTAATTGTTCTCTTGTGACTTGAATAAGTACAATACTTATGTATCCCTAGGATAACCTACAATTGGCACTTATCCAATTTGGGTTTTAGTTTGGTATCATTCAAACATACGCCTAGCATACCCAAATGTTCAGGAAAGAGAAACCCGGTTTCTTTCCTGTTCATATCTAATATGAAATCTGTCAAACATATATTAATGGAACCTTATTCAAAATACGTTCTGGACTGTAAATGTTTATCCGTTGAAGGAAATGGTAGCTCAGAGCGACTCATGATTAACCTTATCATGTCCAACAAAATTCGGTTACTCTGTTCAGACACACCGTCATATTGACGTGTTCTGGGAGGATTCCTTATTTGAAAGAATACTATACTCTTTCAAGTATATTAGAAACTTATTGCTTAAGTATTTCCCATTACGGTCTTACCGTGACGGTATAATACTTTAGCCGATCTGTTGGTCTATTTCGTGTCGAAACTTAAAATTTTCTGATTTGTGTTCTTCAAAAGAAACACATAACCATTAACGCGATGCCATATTCGTAAAGGTCACAAAATATTCATATCCATATCTAGCTTTGCTAGACATGGGCCCACTTGCTTCACTATGAACTAGGGCTAATAGATCAGTGGCATTTGCACTTTTACCAAGTAAATAGTGTTTTAGGCACTTTGCCCAATTAACTAGATTCGTAGACTTTATTTGAATAGAATCAAATCAGTCCTAGTACCTGTAGGCACTGCATTTTTACACATAAGTCCCTATGATGAGTCTCATTTTGGAGACACTACCTTTTAAGTCACGGAGGTCACGGGAAACGGACATCGGAAGGGAAATTCAGAATAAACAAGGTTCACTGTTTTCGTTAGTGCTGCGTTCGTGTTTACGTTCGAACGTCAAACGAATTGCGGGCGTTCGTGCCGCGTTCGAGGAAGCGTTCGAACGGTGTCGGTAATTCTGGTTTTGCTGCTAGCCTCACATCCAGCCCAATTAGCCCCCCAAAGCCCATAAAACACATCCCAATTTAAATAATAAATATTAATTAAAACATTAACTAAATAAGATAATAACTAAAATAATTAAATGATTAAATAAAACATATACCAAACATAAAATAAACAATTACCAACTTAAACTAAAATCATGCCTAAATTAAACAAATCACACACTAAATCAAAATATAATCATGCCTAATTAAAATCAATCAACCAATTATATTCTCAATCTAATAAGATTATTCCCAAACTTAAAATATTGTATTCCTAATCCAAGCCAATCAAATATTCAACCTTCCCTATCTAGCCAAGATTTGTCCCCCCTCAATCTTTGACTTCCCTTAACCAAACCAAATCAAATCCCTCTTTAATTAGCCAAATCCCTTTCCTTGTCAAGCCCAACCCTTTGCCTATAAAAAGAACCCTTCACCAACCTTCTCAACCCTAGTCTCTAGCTAGCTAGTCTCTAACTCACACACAACACACATAAAAATTACAAGAAGAAGACACCCAAAAAGAGTAAGCAAAAGATAAAGAGGAAACGGCAGCGAAACCACAAGGAAACAGTAGCAAAACGGACTCAAAACAGCAAGACAACGAACGAGAACAGTGAACCAGTGAACCGGGAGAGTTACGGAGCATCCACCCTTCCGACGATCGTGTACCGTACATCCGAGAGGTGATTTAAAAGGTTAGACCTGAGGGTACCTTTTCATTAGTTTATATTCGTTTTTTTTTTTCATATTATTAAATTATATTCGCATGAGAGTCGTTTATGGATGCATGTTGTGGCTTGAATGAAATAAGAGTGTCGTCTCTTGTGGTATATAGGATGGAAACCCAGACGTAAATTCCGTAGCCGAATCCGAATGGACGGTAGTGCGGTCTGTACTTGGGATACAACTCCACGTACCACTTGAATAAACAGCACCTTCTCTTGTTTTGTGTTGCTTTTATTTATTTATTCCTCGTCATTTAAATTATGTATGTCGTTAGTTATGCATGATTCAACCAAGCGCATGGGCTTAGTGAGTTAGTCCAAAGGTCCTCCATTTAGGAGATAAAGAGCCGAAAGGGCCACCTTCGTGACACTACTTCGCCGCGCCGGTTGATGTATGTTCGGTTGGACGCGAGATACGTTCAATCGGGCATACTTAGTTTGATATTGTTATCTTTATTTTCGTATGTATAACTCAATCGAGCGCATGGGCTTAGTAAGTGGAATGAAAGATCCCCTATGGGGAGGGGTTAAAGCCCTTTACCACGATGCTTTGCCGCGCCAGTTGATGTGTGTTCGGTTGGATGCAAGACACGTTCAATCGGACATACTTAGAATAATATGATTGTCTTTATGTTTATATGCATGATGTGATGTGACGCGCATGGGCTTAGTATGTTGGTCTAAAGGTCATCTCTTTGAGAGATCAAGAGCCCCAAAAGGCCACCTTTACGGCAGTATTTCGCCGCGCCCCTTTATTTTGTTGTTTATGTATTGCGTCTCATTTCATGCATCAGGTCTGTTCCCGTTCGAACGCGTTTACAAACGCAACTCGAACGCGCATGCATTTTTGTCTTATCATGCATCAGGTCTCATTTCCGTTCGAACGCGTTATCAAACGCTATACGAACGCGAGCATTCTGTTTCATTTACGTTCGAACGCGTTATCAAACGCCATACGAACGCGAACTTTCTGTTTACCGTTCGAACGCGTTTACGAACGCTACACGACGCGCACACTGAACTGAGTCTGCCTTATCATATTTATGCATAATTGCCTCTTGGTTGATCTTGCTTGTGTTATATAGCCAACTGTATTATTTGTATTCAAGCATGATTAGGCTATTAGCATGTTATTTGGTTAATAGGTTCATGAGATAGTACTCAAGCATGATTATGTTGTTCTTAGTTTTCCATATCATAGGATTGAAATATGTTCATGATATTGTCATGTGGTGTTGCATGTTGTGATAAACTTGTTGATACATGCATATGAATCTAGAAGCATGATATTTTTGGAAGTAAATGTTATTTATGCCTGGTTGAATTATTACATAAATCCTTTCATTACAAGTGACATAAGTAAGGGACCATTCCGAACCCAACGGTTTGAGGTCTTCCCTTGCGAGGGGTGAGTGCGGCCTTAAATCTTTGTCCCGGTTCACACCGGGTGGCGACTCCATGTTATTCAGTACTTCCCAAACTAGGCCGCGAGCCTAGGAACGGCGGCGTCGCCCAGGTCCTGTGTCCCACAGTCTGGCGACTCCACTGGGGATAAGAGAATTGGCCCCGAAATATTGACTTGTGATGTTTGGATTTGTGTTTTAATTGACCGTGTCTATAGTGAATAAAGTGAGGGTTTAATCAAAGGCATTTTTAGGCTAGGTAATGGTTTGGTGTCTTCCTTCATTCACTACCTTTCAAGAAGGAAAAGCTGTGAAGGCACCTAGATAGCCATCTACTGTTAGCCTATTGTGATGGACTAATTTGGAGGACTCGTTGTTTATTCCTGACAACAAGCGATAAGAGCCTAAGAGGCTTGGGTATTTAAGTGAGCCTCGCTCCACCTTCCCTCTGGGGGATCTACAATGGGAAATCCATTTGACAGTCCGTCACACACCATAGCTCATTGGCACGTACCTTAGTGTATAAAAAGGGGTGCGCTCACTTGGTTGCTCGAACCCTTGAGTGGGGAGACCTAGTTGTGGGCCATCCTTCGCCGGTGAGAGCCTTTGTCTATACTCTTACTAACTCACCCATAGACCGGGTTGGCTAAAGTAGCAATTATTTTCTTGAGTATGTGCTTGTGGACCATCCTCATTTGGATGCAGTTGGACTATTGTCAGAAATGCGGGCTTGCTGGGCCATTTAAACTGGGGCAAGTTGTACCTTATGACTATTAGGCCCAAAGCTTCTGAAATGTTGATGGGCCACTTTGTAAAAAAATTATTATGTCATGTTTGCATCATTTCTTATGCTTGTGTTTGGGAAACATCGTTGTTTGGATCCATTTGGACCATTTATCATGGGATATGGGCTTGTTGGGCATTTAAACTGGAACAAGAACACATCTTATGACGATTGGGCCAAAAGGCTTCTAAATAACAGTGGGCCATTTTATGATTGTGTTCGGAATATTATCATTTGGATTTAGTTGGGCTCTTTGCCATGAGATGTGAACTTGTTGGGCCATTTAAACGGGGACGAGTTCACTCATATGACAGTTAGCCCAAAAGCTTCTGAAATGATGATGGGCCGATTTGTGTGCAAATTTTAAAGAGTTGATATATTTCTGGAATCACATGCATCACATGTATCACATGCACCTCATGCATACATGCACCATGTTAACTCCATTTTGATTTAAAAGCCATCATAGATGCATGTTGGTTAGGGAAGATGACAGACTTGTCAAAAGACCAAGCAGCCACCAAGAATACTGGCAGAAGACCTAGCTCAATGGGATAGGAAACCCAATCATGCATGCATGCATACACGTAACACATTTTGCATCCCTTTTTTGTTTGTTCTGTTTTGTAATAACAGGTTCAGAAGAGAAAAAGAAAGGCGGCAAAGACAAGACAACCAGAATCAGTAACATATGAGTAGTTTTGGGGATGAGTCCCAGGGTCGAGGCCCACATCAGCAGAATTTTGGAATGAATCCAGGGAATGAATCCCAAGGCCGAGGCCCACATCAGAATGAATCCAGGGAATGAATCCCAGGGTCGAGGCCCATATCAGCAGAATTTTGGAATGAATCCAGGGAATGAATCCCAGGGGCCGAGGCCCACATCAGCAGAATTTTGGAATGAATCCAGGGAATGAATCCCAGGGTCGAGCCCATATCAGCAGAATTTTGGAATGGATCCAGGGAATGAATCCCAGGGGCCGAGGCCCGCATCATCAGCAAAATTTTGGAATGAATCCGAGGGTCGAGGCCCACATCAGCATCAATCTGGGGGCGAGGCCCATGACAGTAGCAGTTGGGGCCGAGGCCCACTTCAGCAATCAGTTTTGGGGATGAGTCCCAAGGTCGAGGCCCACATCAGCATCAATCTGGGGGCGAGGCCCATGACAGTAGCAGTTGGGGCCGAGGCCCACTTCAGCAGCATCAGTTTTGGGGATGAGTCCCAGGGTCGAGGCCCACATCAAACACAGTTTGGGAATGAGTCCCAAGGTCGAGGCCCACATTACATCAGTATCAGTCTTGCCGGGTATGGCATTCTGGGGGCGAGGCCCACATTACATCAGATCAGTTCTGCCGAGAATGGCACTCTGAGAATGGAGATATGGTCCGGGAATGGACAGTTCAAGAATGAACAAGCCGAGAATGGCAATCCAAGAATGGAGCAGAGTTCAAGAATGAACAAGTCGGAAATGACACTCCGAGAATGGAGATATGGTCCGGGAATGGACAGTTCAAGAATGAATAAGCCGAGAATGGCAATCCAAGAATGGAGCAGAGTTCAAGAATGAACAAGTCGGAAATGACACTCCGAGAATGGAGATATGGTCCGGGAATGGACAGTTCAAGAATGAACAAGCCGAGAATGGCAATCCAAGAATGGAGCAGAGTTCAAGAATGAACAAGTCGGAAATGACACTCCGAGAATGGAGATATGGTCCGGGAATGGACAGTTCAAGAATGAACAAGCCAGGAATGGCACTCCAAGAATGGAAGCACGGTTCGGGAATGAACACCTCACAGTAACGGTTCGGGAATGAACCACCTCACAGTAACGGTTCGGGAATGAACCACCTTACAGTAACGGTTCGGGAATGAACCACCTTACAGTAACAGTTCAGGAATAAAGCCTGCATCTAGTTCGGTTCAGGAAGAAAGCCTGCATTCAGCTCAGTACGGGAATAGAGCCCACATTCAGTACAGTTCAGGAAGAAAGCCTACAAACTCGGGAATAAAGCCCACATTCAATACAGTTCGGGGACAAAGCCCACAGTTAACACAGTCAGGGAACAAAGCCCAGGGGAAAAAAGCCTCATATCAGTATAAGTTTGAGAACAAAGCTCAAGGGGAATAAAGCCTCATGTCAGTACAGTTTGGGAATAAAGCTCGGGAGGAATAAAGCCTCATCTCAACATTTTGGGAATAAAGCTCGGGAGGAATAAAGCCTCATCTCAACACAGTTCGAGAACAAAGCTCGGAGGAATAAAGCCTCATCTCAACAGTTCGGGAATAAAGCTCGGAAGGAATAAAGCCTCATCTCAACAGTTCGGGAATAAAGCTCGGGAGGAATAAAGCCTCATCTCAACACAGTTCGAGAATGAACAAGCCGGGAATGGCAATCCAAGAATGGAGCAGAGTTCAAGAATGAACAAGCCGGGAATGGCACTCCAAGAATGGAAGCACGGTTCGGGAATGGACCAACTTACAGTAACAGTACGGGAATGGACACCTTACGGTAACGGTTCGGGAATGGACCACATCACAACACGGTTCGGGAATGAACCAGGGGTCGCAGCACCTCACCACCCAAATCAACTCAACACATGGTAAGTCAAGTGGCAGCTGGCGAGCCAGGTAAGTAGAAATGCATTGCATAACTTTGATAGGATTGTCACTGTTGCACATTACACAAGTCCCATCAAAGTGGGGGCGACTGTAGGCACTGCATTTTTACACATAAGTCCCTATGATGAGTCTCATTTTGGAGACACTACCTTTTAAGTCACGGTCACGGGAAACGGACATCGGAAGGGGAAATTCAGAATAAACAAGGTTCATTGTTTTCATTAGTGCTGCGTTCGTGTTTACGTTCGAACGTCAAACGAATTGCGGGCGTTCGTGCCGCGTTCGAGGAAGCGTTCGAACGGTGTCGGTAATTCTGGTTTTGCTGCTAGCCTCACATCCAGCCCAATTAGCCCCCCAAAGCCCATAAAACACATCCCAATTTAAATAAATAAATATTAATTAAAACATTAACTAAATAAGATAATAACTAAAATAATTAAATGATTAAATAAAACATATACCAAACATAAAATAAACAATTACCAATTTAAACTAAAATCATGCCTAAATTAAACAAATCACACACTAAATCAAAATATAATCATGCCTAATTAAAATCAATCAACCAATTATATTCTCAATCTAATAAGATTATTCCCAAACTTAAAATATTGTATTCCTAATCCAAGCCAATCAAATATTCAACCTTCCCTATCTAGCCAAGATTTGTCCCCCCTCAATCTTTGACTTCCCTTAACCAAACCAAATCAAATCCCTCTTTAATTAGCCAAATCCCTTTCCTTGTCAAGCCCAACCCTTTGCCTATAAAAAGAACCCTTCACCAACCTTCTCACCCTAGTCTCTAGCTAGCTAGTCTCTAACTCACACACAACACACATAAAAATTACAAGAAGAAGACACCCAAAAGAGTAAGCAAAAGATAAAAGAGAAACGGCAGCGAAACCACAAGGAAACAGTAGCAAAACGGACTCAAAACAGCAAGACAACGAACGAGAACAGTGAACCAGTGAACCGGGAGAGTTGCGGAGCATCCACCCTTCCGACGATCGTGTACCGTACATCCGAGAGGTGATTTAAAAGGTTAGACCTGAGGGTACCTTTTCATTAGTTTATATTCGTTTTTTTCATTATTATTAAATTATATTCGCATGAGAGTCGTTTATGGATGCATGTTGTGGCTTGAATGAAATAGAAGAGTGTCGTCTCTTGTGGTATATAGGATGGAAACCCAGACGTAAATTCAGTAGCCGAATCCGAATGGACGGTAGTGCGGTCTGTACTTGGGATACAACTCCACGTACCACTTGAATAAACAGCACCTTCTCTTGTTTTGTGTTGCTTTTATTTATTTATTCCTCGTCATTTAAATTATGTATGTCGTTAGTTATGCATGATTCAACCAAGCGCATGGGCTTAGTGAGTTAGTCCAAAGGTCCTCCATTTAGGAGATAAAGAGCCGAAAGGGCCACCTTCGTGACACTACTTCGCCGCGCCGGTTGATGTATGTTCGGTTGGACGCGAGATACGTTCAATCGGGCATACTTAGTTTGATATTGTTATCTTTATTTTCGTATGTATAACTCAATCGAGCGCATGGGCTTAGTAAGTGGAATGAAAGATCCCCTATGGGGAGGGGTTAAAGCCCTTACCACGATGCTTTGCCGCGCCGGTTGATGTGTGTTCGGTTGGATGCAAGACACGTTCAATCGGACATACTTAGAATAATATGATTGTCTTTATGTTTATATGCATGATGTGATGTGACGCGCATGGGTTAGTATGTTGGTCTAAAGGTCATCTCTTTGAGAGATCAAGAGCCCCAAAAGGCCACCTTTACGGCAGTATTTTCGCTGCGCCCCTTTATTTTGTTGTTTATGTATTGCGTCTCATTTCATGCATCAGGTCTGTTCCCGTTCGAACGCGTTTACAAACGCAACTCGAACGCGCATGCATTTTTATCTTATCATGCATCAGGTCTCATTTCCGTTCGAACGCGTTATCAAACGCTATACGAACGCGAGCATTCTGTTTCATTTACGTTCGAACGCGTTATCAAACGCCATACGAACGCGAACTTTCTGTTTACCGTTCGAACGCGTTTACGAACGCTACACGAACGCGCACACACTGAACTGAGTCTGCCTTATCATATTTATGCATAATTGCCTCTTGGTTGATCTTGCTTGTGTTATATAGCCAACTGTATTATTTGTATTCAAGCATGATTAGGCTATTAGCATGTTATTTGGTTAATAGGTTCATGAGATAGTACTCAAGCATGATTATGTTGTTCTTAGTTTTCCATATCATAGGATTGAAATATGTTCATGATATTGTCATGTGGTGTTGCATGTTGTGATAAACTTGTTGATACATGCATATGAATCTAGAAGCATGATATTTTTGGAAGTAAATGTTATTTATGCCTGGTTGAATTATTACATAAATCCTTTCATTACAAGTGACATAAGTAAGGGACCATTCCGAACCCAACGGTTTGAGGTCTTCCCTTGCGAGGGGTGAGTGCGGCCTTAAATCTTTGTCCCGGTTCACACCGGGTGGCGACTCCATGTTATTCAGTACTTCCCAAACTAGGCCGCGAGCCTAGGAACGGCGTCGCCCAGGTCCTGTGTCCCACAGTACCCACTCTTCAAAAGTGCGGATATACGATTCTTGTTTAATTGTGTCCCAGACAACAATGCCATAATATGTTTTATCTGATCAAATCAGTTCGAGCTATTAGTTTGTCATATTATGATTTGTGATTTATTTATATTCAAAATATAAATTCTGTTATTCTCATCTAATGTGTTTATCTCAATATCATCTTTATATAATAAAACACTTTAGTGTTCTAGAATATAAAGGTTCACCCACAGTGGGTTAAACACTCATATAAAGATAATGTATCTAGTCAAACTAGTTACATTATAACAGTTTCCAAATTTAGGTACACACCCGAAAGGTAGTTCCTAAGCTTAGGTATCTACGGTTAAAACAGCGATTTTCGTCCCGTTTCCAAATCGTAGATTAATCTCGATTGAAGTCAGTATCCTGTTCAAAACAGATTCTGAACATCAATATATATATATATATCACACTAAGTATCTAGAATCCAATTTTAATACTAGTAGTGAATATATTTATGACAAAAATATTTGAAGTCAGAACCTTGCTCGTTCTTCAATTCCTTCATGTCTGCTTTGTCCAAACGGCAATCACGCTTCCGCGATCCCGTTTGCCACATTCAGGTAGACATTTTGGGATATGTCCTTTATCTTCCCAGAAGATTATAATGATTTCGCCTTTGCTGTTTCCACATTCCAGAAGCCTTTGGCCAAGCCTCGAGTTTCTAGAATATCGTAGTAAAGTGCGACTTACGCTACTTGCCTAATTGCAAACTTTGACTTTATCTCCTTGAGAATAGTCATTAACTCTCCAAGAGTTATTAATTGCAATTTAGTACTTCTAAAATCTAAGTTAATAGATTTATGAAGATCCTTCAATTTCATTATGATACTTTCAGAATCTAATTCTTAGTTCTGATTCAGAAATTAAGGAGTCTACTGCGATAAATATAATGGATTAAGCACTTAAGTTATCATTACATGATCTTCCAAAGATTATGCTCTACTTTTTCCTTAACTTCGGGCTTTAGGAATAATATATTATTTTATCAAATAAAATAACTTATTATTTTCCAGGACCATCCTGAAAATATTCCCAATTTGAAAAATTAAACCATTTAAATACATTTTCCCTATGATTTAAATGTCAATCTTTCATTTTATCTTGATTTTAATAGTCCAACTATTTAATCAACGATTTAGGTACTATTAAATATAATGATTATTATAGTCCAACTATTTTAATCAACTATAATTAATTAAATCAAATATATTGATTATTATAATCCAATTATATAATCAACTATAAATGAATAGTTTGAATATAGTCCAACTATTTATTAAAATAACAATTTAAATATTAGTCCAACTAACATTTAATTGATTTGACGAATGATATTTGTTTGAGCGCGTATGGCGAGTAATTGAATGAATATTGCAAATTCAATTCTTGACTCCCACTATTTTTCGGTGAGCCTCTAACCCTCTGTCGAGTACTCGGGAAACCGTGTTTCCTAGTGGGTTAGGATCTCATTAATATCATACAATCTTGACTTTGGCCAACAAATTGTATGATAATTAACTAGGTAGATCTCTAAGATCGATTGGGTCCAATCCAATTCCTAGATCCGGTAGGGGAACATCCAAGTCTGAAATATATATCTTATATATGCCAATACATCCAATGTATTGCCTAACCTTTTTCCTCTGAATCAACAAAGCCTGGCTTTGGCACAACAAACTTAGTGATCCCAGTCATGCGCGGCCCATTGACCATGGAAAGCTTCGTAATCAATGTCGATAGACAAGAAGTGGTCTTGACTTTGGCCAACAAACCACAACTTGGACAAGACACTGATATGGAACAAAGCTCTCGTGATTCAAACACATCCTCGACAGATAAAAGCCTTTACTTTGGCCAACAAACCAATGTCGTCTTAGATCTTGAGTGAGAATCACTCAATAGAAGGAAATACGCTTAATATTTAGCGAGGGTTTTTCGCGTGCAAATTGGCAACCAATTTATTATCTTTGTTAAGGTCTCATCATTATACACCCTTAAACATGCATTCTAAACACATAATAAAGTGCATATGAAAAATAATAATGATATGCGGAAGGATACTTTACACATTGATCCTAGATCAAATCTCTCTCTTTCTCTCTCCCACTAGCACAACTATTTCTTCTACCCGTTACACTACACTTGTAAAGAAACCTCATTTACATTGAGAGGATATGTGAGAAGAGAATACAAAAAATAGGAGGTGATAAGGCTGGACACGCAGGTCCAATTAATAAATCAAATTTATTACAACAATTTCTAAAATTGTCCCACCCATTCTAATATCCATCCGATATAGATTTTTCATGCAACGCAACCATGTATTCACACAAGCATGTTATCAATAATCTAATCAAATTAATTAATCTGATAATTAGTGATCATCCAATGTTCAAACAACGATTTGATTTTGCTCGAGTCAAACTTGTTTTGCGAATATGTACTCAAAGTACATATTGTCGAATTAAATTAAACTACATAATTAAATCCAATTCAATATGCATTTAATTCTAATTCGCTATTTAATTCCAAATTAAATATACTACACTTTATTAATAAACCTTTTACGATTTAATTCCAAATTTAATCGCTACGGGTTTCAAAGCTTGATTAACGTCCAACTTCAATTTAATTAAAGTCCAATGGGCTTTTAATTAATTTCTTTAAGTCGTGGAATTTTGGTAAACTCGGGTCAAACCGATAACCAAAGTCCAATCCGAGATTTACCCCATAAGGCCAAAAATCAATTTTGGCCTATTAGGCCCAATTAAACTTTAAAGGTCTATTAAGTCGCATTTGGGCTTTATGGAAGCGGTTTTGGGCCCAATTGGATCCAACCAATTTTTCCTAAACCCAACTTTGTACAACAAAGCCCAATAAGCCCATTTACAACATGTAAGCCCAATTTCACAAAATAGGCCCAAAATAATAAAATCATAAAATTCCAAATTCCCAATTTAATTACCAAAGTGTATAACATGAGTAATTACCCAAATTAACATTTCTAAAACATCAATATACACAATTAATCATGCTCATTCTCATCATCACATGTCCAACACATTTTGATTAAAATCAAACCCAAACATGCTTTATCATTCTCGGCAATGAAGGGGATTTTTGTGCCCGATTCGAATTCAATCCAATTAATTCCATAATCGACATTAAATCACATTCCTCAATCGTTTCAAGTCATCCAATGAACAACAAAACAAAAATCACCAAGATACTTAGGGCTATAACTCTCGGTAATTAGGGTTTATTATGCCAAATTACAAATCCAATCCAATTGAATCAAATTCATCATTTCCCGATTGTTTCCAACTCATCTAATGAATCAAAAAATAAAATTCCAAGAAAATATAGGGCACTATTCAATTCGGCCAAGCCCAAATATTTTGGGAAAAATGTTCCAAACAATTTTTATTCAAATTGATCCAATCAATCTTAAATTAAAACACATTTAAGCATATTCATTCATCCGATTTCATAAAATCATGCTCAAAATGATTTTACCCAAATTTTATGCCCTAAACTTTTTCATGCTCAAACCTTGCTTTGATACTATTGTTGGTTTCTATTAAGGTCCCAAGATCAATAATAAGCATGAAAATATGTGTGAATAACAATCGAATATATTAATTTATCGATTAATTCCAAATTAATCGTTATCTCTCTTTAAATGATATTTTATCCCAGATAAAATATCTCCTTAATTAATCCCAGATTAATTTTCTCTCTCTTCTAATTAATCCCAGATTAATTTAGAGTATGAGTCATACGTCATCGGTGAATCTTTGGGAAGCGACCCATTAGATCCCCAGATATGTTGGTAGTAAATTTGGTTGTCAGACTATCCGAACAAGTAAGTTCCAAGTACTACGTTTGTACCGATTTACAAGACAAGGTTGGCCTCTAGCAAAGCGCCATGCCTACCCAATTCTCCGGAAATATCCTTACAGGAATAAAGATCTATATCAGGCGTAGTATACGTGGTATTGCGTATTTCTGTCCAGTATCTTGATGTCACGTGCTAGGTCTGGGGCTGGAATTGTGTCTGCCCCGTACGAAGCACATATCGGATCTCTGGTGACTAGTTTCTATAATCGGATATACATGACCTAGTCATAATATCCCGATAGCTGCAGCATTTAAGAGAATCAGTCATGTATCCTACGTGACTATCATCTCCAAATGACTGGAGTGACACTTCCATCTTGACATCACACCCAACACACTATGATTCTCAATATACCCAGTATTGGCGTACACAGAACCGGTTCAAGCCCTAGACGACCACAACCAAAGTATATTGATTGTCGTAAGTATTAGCGGTGCAAGTCTCAGGTTAAGACCAAATACACCTACCCAGATTTCGGACTTCCATAGACACATAGTCATACTACCAATGGAATTCCGAGGGGGTCTATCAAGAGCGAAGCTGTTTCCCGTACCATCGGTAAAACACAACCTCCTATTACACTGGCATGAGTATCCTATACCCAAATATATAAGAACTATACCGATATGCTCTCACAACGCGCACAAGTGCAATACTAGTCTTTTACGTATTTATCGATATCCAATCTCAATAATAATCTGACTAGGGATATTTAATGATTTATCCTACATGGATTGATACTGTCTCATATCATTCTCAATCCAGGAACAAATCATAAGGACCTCTCGTCATTTATACATCTAGGTGATCTAATCACAAATGATAAGAGAGCAATCTCTTTTTTCACATAGTTAATTTGTACAACAACATCGTGATCTGTACAAATAGTGACGATATGGGTCATAATTATCCAATAATCTCCCACTTGGCCTATAACCAGTCACTCGAGTGTCTACTACCCGAACTATGTACGGTTCGCTCAAATTGCTGTGAAAAGGTTTTCGTCAACAGATTGGCATGATTAACGTCTAATGTGATTTATTCGATCATCACATCGCCACGATGTATGATCCAACGAATCAGATGATTATCGAAGTATTTATCTGGATCGTTGATGAGACCACTAATTCTTTAGCATGTGCTGTAGCCTAACTCAGCTGCTAAGAGAACTATATCTAATCTAATTAGATTTATCCATCCCAAAAGGCTTCTGTTACTGCCTCAGCTGCAGCAATAACCCGCATTTTTTTTTTATTCGGTAACATAATCTTGCTTAGAAGATTCCCAGCTCACTGTTCCGTTATTCAAACTGTATAGTATCGTTTGTGACTTTCAGTCGTCTTTATCGGTTGGGAAACTTGCAGCAGTGATCCTAGTCACTTCAAGTTCTCATTCTCCATAGTTTAAGATAGCATCCTTAGATCTCTAAGATACTAACGGATGTTCTTACTATCAATCTAGTGACTATCACTTGGATTGACCTGTTTGTGAATCATATGCTCAAAGCATATGAGACATCAGTTCGCGTACATTTTTCAATGTACGATTTCTCGGAGATTTTCTGAAAGCCAAGCTTTCACCAATAGTTTTATGGGAATATCATTTCCAAGAAATGACGTATTTTCATTATTTATTGGATAGTTATCGTCGGTGTACTCCCATTAACCTTCTTATATACACAAGAATCATTTTCGTTTTGAATTAAATCATAAACCATTATGATTACATCAAAACGGTAATTCCAAGAACCTAGGCTTGCTTCAATCCAACCATGGATCAAATAACCTGCAAACCTTGTTTGCTAGTTTTGGTACGACAAAACCGACATGATGTTGTAAAAATCCTCCAAAAGGTTTCCTTTTCAAGAAAGTGATTTTCTCGTTATGCTGCCATATTTCACAAATGAAACATGCAGCATTAGCAAGCATTATCCAAATGGCTTTATCGTGGCAACAGGTAAAATGTTCAATCGCAATCAACATAATATTGATAACGATACCTTTCCGCTAAAAGCCTAGCTTTATACTTTGGTATGTTGCCATCCATGTATGTCTTCTTTGAAGACTTATATAGTACCAATACGCACAATGTCTTGCGGTACGTCAACTAGTGTCAAAACATAGTTGATATACATGGAATCCATTTTGGACTCATGGCACTTCGCCATAATAGGGAGTCGATACCTTGTATCACTTCCTCATACGTAGTCAGTTGGTATACCTCAAAAGATTGACATCTTTACGAGGTGATATCAGAAACCCATACCCCAGGTGGTTTTCTAACTCTCTTTGACTTACGCGGTTCTTATGTATTTGAAGATTAATGGTATAAATTCATCATTGATGCACTATTTGTGTTCCATTAGGACTGGGTGCCAGGAACAGTATCACTCCGATTTTCATCGAGTTTTACTATCCTCCCATTTACCACTGCATATCGGTATTCCGCTTAGGAAAACTACATGGCGAGCAATAATCTAATTGTTCTCTTGTGAGATGTGTAAGTACAATACTTATGTATCACTAAGATAACCTACAATTGGCACTTATCCAATTTGAGTTTTAGTTTGGTATCATCCCAACATATACCTAGCATACCCAAATGTTCAGGAATGATAAACATGGTTTCTTTCCTATTCATATCTAATATGAAATCTTCCAAACAGATATTAATGGAACCTTATTCAAAATAAGTTCTGCACTGTAAATGTTTATCCGTTGAAGGAAATGGTAGCTCAGAGCGACTCATGATTAACCTTATCATGTCCAACAAAATTCGGTTACTCTGTTCAGACACACCGTCATATTGACGTGTTCTGGGAGGAGTCCTCATTTGAAAGAATACTATACTCTTTCAAGTATATTAGAAACTTATTGCTTAAGTATTGCCCATTACGGTCTTGCCGTGACGGTATAATACTTTAGCCGATCTGTTGGTCTATTTCGTGTCTAAACTTAAAAGTTTCTGATTTGTGTTCTTCAAAAGAAACACATAATCATTAACGCGATGCCACATCCGTAAAGGTCACGAAATATTCATATCAATATCTAGCCTTGCTAGACATGGGCCCACTTGCTTCACTATGAACTAGGGCTAATAGATCAGTGGCATTTGCACTTTTACCAAGTAAATAGTGTTTTAGGCATTTTGCCCAATTAACTAGATTCGTAGACTTTATTTGAATAGAATCAAATCAGTCCTAGTACCCACTCATCAAAAGTGCGGATATACGATTCTTGTTTAATTGTGTCCCATACAACAATGCCACAATATGTTTCATCTGATCAAATCAGTTTGAGCTATTAGTTTGTCATATTATGATTTGTGATTTATTTATATTCAAAATATAAATTATGTTATTCACATCTAATGTGTTTATCTCAATATCATCTTTATATAATAAAACACTTTAGTGTTCTAGAATATAAAGGTTCACCCGGAGTGGGTTAAACACTGATATAAAGATAATGTATCTAGTCAAACTAGTTACATTATAACAGTTTCCAAATTCAGGTACACACCCGAAGGGTAGTTCCTAAGCTTAGGTATCTACGGTTAAAACAGTGACTTTCATCCCGTTTCCAAATCATAGATTAATCTCGATTGAAATCAGTATCTTGTTCAAAACAGATTCTGAACATCAATATATATATATATATATATATATATATATATATATATATATATATATATATATATATATATATATATATATATCACACTAAGTATATAGAAACAAATTTTAATACTAGTAGTGAATATATTTATGACAAAAATATTTGAAGTCAGAGCCTTGCTCGTTCTTCAATTCCTTCATGTCTGCTTTGTCCAAATGGCAGTCACGCTTCCGCGATCCCGTTTGCCACATTCAGGTAGACATTTTGGGATATGTTCTTTATCTTCCCAGAAGATTATAATGATTTCGCCTTTGCCGTTTCCACATTCTAGAAGCCTTTGGCCAAGCCTCGACTTTCTTGAATATCGTAGTAAAGTGCGACTTACGCTACTTGCCTAATTGCAAACTTTGACTTTATCTCCTTGAGAATAGTCATTAACTCTCAAAGAGTTATTAATTGCAATTTAGTACTTCTAAAATGTAAGTTAATAGATTTAGGAAGATCCTTCAATTTCATTATGATACTTTAAGAATCTAATTCTTAGTTCTGATTCAGAAGTTAAGGAGTCTACTGCGACAAATATAATTGATTAAGCACTTAAGTTATCATTACATGATCTTCCAAAGATTATGCTTTACTTTTTGTTTAACTCTGGGCTTTAGGCTTAATATATTATTTTATCAAATAAAATAACTTATTATTTTCCAGGACCATCCTGAAAATATTCCCAATTTGAAAAATTAAACCATTTAAATACATTTTCCCTAGGATTATGATTTAAATGTCAATTTTCATTTTATCTTGATTTTAATAGTCCAACTATTTAATCAACGATTTAGGAACTATTAAATATAATGACTATTATAGTCCAACTATTTTAATCAACTATAATTAATTAAATCAAATATATTGATTATTATAATCCAATTATATAATCAACTATAAATGAATAGTTTGAATATATAGTCCAACTATTTATTAAAATAACAATTTAAATATTAGTCCAACTAACATTTAATTGATTTGACGAATGATATTTGTTTGAGCGCGTATGGAGAGTAATTGAATGAATATTGCAAATTCAATTCTTGACTCCCACTATTTTTCGGTGAGCCTCTAACCCTCTGTCGAGTACTCGGGAAACCGTGTTTCCTAGTGAGCTAGGATCCCATTAAATATCATACAATCTTGACTTTGGCCAACAAATTGTATGATAATTAACTAGGTAGATCTCTAAGATCGATTGGATCCAATCCAATTCCTAGATCCGGTAGGGGAACATCCAAGTCCGAAACATATATCTTATATATGCCAATACATCCAATGTATTGCCTAACCTTTTTCCTCTGAATCAACAAAGCCTTGGCTTTGGCACAACAAACTTAGTGATCCCAGTCAAGCGCGACCCTTTGACCATGGAAAGCTTCGTAATCAATGTCGATGGACAAGAAGTGGTCTTGACTTTGGCCAACAAACCACAACTTGGACAAGACACTGATATGGAATAAAGCTCTCGTGATTCAAACACATCCTCGACAGACAAAGGCCTTGACTTTGGCCAACAAACCAGTGTCGTCTTAGATCTTGAGTGAGAATCACTCAATGGAAGGAAAGACGCTTAATATTTAACGAGGGTTTTTCGCGTGCAAATTGGCAACCAATTTATTATCTTTGTTAAGGTCTCATCATCATACACCCTTAAACATGCATTCTAAACACATAATAAAGTGCATATGAAAAATAATAATGATATGCTGATGGAAACTTTACACATTGATCCTAGATCAAATCTCTCCATTTCTCTCTCCCACTAGCACAACTATTTCTTCTACCCGTTACACTACACTTCTAAAGAAACCTCATTTACATTGAGAGGAATATGTGAGAAGAGAATACAAAAAATAGGAGGTGATAAGGCTGGACACGCAGGTCCAATTAATAAATCAAATTTATTACAACAATTTCTAAAATTGTCCCACCCATCTAATATCCATCTGATATAGATTATTCATGCATCGCAACCATGTATTCACACAAGCATGTTATCAATCAATCTAATCAAATTAATTAATCTGATAATTAGTGATCATCCAATGTTCAAACAACGATTTGATTTTGTTCGAGTCAAACTTGTTTTGCGAATATGTACTCAAAGTACATATTCTCGAATTAAATTAAACTACATAATTAAATCCAATTCAATATGAATTTAATTCTAATTCGCTATTTAATTCCAAATTAAATACTACACTTTATTAATAAACCTTTTATGATTTAAATTCCAAATTTAATCGCTACGGGTTTCAAAGCCCGATTAACGTCCAACGTCAATTTAATTAAAGTCCAATTGGCTTTTAATTAATTTCTTTAATGCATGGACTTTTGGTCAACTCGAGTCAAACCGATAACCAAAGTCCAATCCGAGATTTACCCCATAAGCCCAGAAATCAATTTTGGCCAATCAGGCCCAATTAAACTTTAAAGGTCCATTAAGTCGCATTTGGGCTTTATGGAAGCGGTTTTGGGCCCAATTGGATCCAACCAATTTTGCCTAAACCCAACTTTGTACAACAAAGCCCAATAAGCCCATTTACAACATGTAAGTTCAATTTCACAAAATAGGGCCAAAATAATAAAATCATAAAATTCCAAATTCCCAATTTAATTACCAAAGTGTATAACATGAGTAATTACCCAAATTAACATTTCTAAAACATCAATATACACAATTAATCATGCTCATTTTCATCGTCACATGTCCAACACATTTTGATTAAAATCAAACCCAAACATGCTTTATCATTCTCGACAATGGAGGGGATTTTTTGTGTCCGATTCGAATTCAATCCAATTAATTCCATAATCGACATTAAATCACATTCCTCAATCGTTTCAAGTCATCCAATGAACAACAAAACAAAAATCACCAAGATACTTAGGGCTATAACTCTCGGTAATTAGGGTTTATTATGCCGAATTACAAATCCAATCCAATTGAATCAAATTCAACATTTCCCGATTATTTCCAACTCATCTAATGAATCAAAAAACAAAATTCCAAGAAAATATAGGGCACTATTCAATTCGGCCAAGCCCAAATATTTTAGGAAAAATGTTCCAAACAATTTTTATTCAAATTGATCCAATCAATCTTAAATTAAATCACATTTAAGCATATTCATTCATCCGATTTCACAAAATCATGCTCAAAATGATTTTACCCAAATTTTAAGCCCTAAACTTTTTCATGCTCAAACCTTGCTCTGATACCATTGTTGGTTTCTATTAAGGTCCCAAATCAATAATAAGAATGAAAATATGTGTGAATAACAATCGAGAAGTTGCGGAATACTCACACCGATTGGTTGAACGACGCAGAGGTAACAAAAACTTTTCTTCTCCCCTTCACTGCATTCGGCAGTGGCAGTGAACAACTCACTGGTTTTGGCTCATTTTTGGTCCTTCGTCAAGCTCCAAGCTTCGTTGAACGATTCCCGGCTCATGGGTGGACTTCCCTATCACCTTCGCATGTCTCGTAAGTGTGCTAGCTGTAGGACACAGAAACTGGGCGACGCATGCGGTTCTAGACTCAGGGCCTAGTTGGGAGTACAGAGTAGCCCACGGGGGACTAAACCGGAGAGTAATGGAGTCCCCACCCGGTGTGAAACGGGAAAATGATTTAAGGCCGCACTCACCCCTCGCTAGGGAAGACCTCAAACCGTTGGGTTCGGAATGGTCCCTTACTTATGTCGTTTGTAATGAATGGATTTGTGCAATATTAACCAAGTCTACTCAACATACATGTTGGTCAAAGTAGTCTAAATTCTAGGTTTGCATGCTTCAACAGTAAACTTTTCATAACGGCAAACATCCGACATCACACATCAAACATGCTACATACATAGTAATCTAAACATGCCTTAATTTAAATTCCTAATACAAAAGGTAAATAACTAAAACATGCTTGAAATAAAATAACATTCTAGTAGCCTAATCATGCTTCAAATACAAATTTGAGTGAAATGAAACATGTGAGCCTATTAAGTGGTACGGGGCGTTGTATCCCGAGTGCAAACCATATTACCGTCTATTCGGATTCGGCTATGGAATTTATGTTCGGGTTTCCATCCAATATACCACAAAAAAGGAACACATGTTCCATTCACCCAAAATTACATCGCGTACTAATTAATAACATTCATGCGACCGAAACATAAATTGCATTTATTTGTGTAAACTAATTCTAAATGACATGCTAAAATAGCCAAATAAACTACATGCATTTCTATGTCATTATTTCATGTAAACTAATTCTAAATGACATGCTAAAATAGCCAAATAAACTACATGCATTTCTACGTCATTATTTCATGTAAACTAATTCTAAATGACATGCTAAAAAAGCCAAATAAACTACATGCATTTCTACGTCATTATTTCATGTAAACTAATTCTAAATGACATGCTAAAAAAAAAGCCAAATAAACTACATGCATTTCTACGTCATTATTTCATGTAAATTAATTCTAAATGACATGCTAAACTAATCATTCATGTTAATCAAACAAAAATACATTTCTTAAATCATTATTTCATGCAAATAAGTTTCATACAACATACTAAATTAATTTAACACATTAAACACATAAAATACATTTTTTAGGCCATTATTTCATGTGAGTCAATTCCAACAACATGCCAAGCTAACTATTCATGTTAAAATATCATAAAATACATTTTTAAATTATTATTTTATGTGATAGAATTTTGTAATATAAACCCTCAGGTCTAGCCTTTTTTTTCGTTGCTCGGAGGCGCGTTACACGGCCGTCGGAAAGGCTAAGTCACCACGATCGCACCAGTTCGCTGTTGCAGTGTTTCGCTCACTGTTTTGCCACTTCGCTCGCTGTTTTGAGTCCACTTCGCTGCGTTCCGAGTCTTCGTGCTTTGCCCACTGGTTGGTAATGAATATAAGTTTGTTTTGGTGAATTTTGAGGGGTACTGGGTTGCCGTAAGCTCGATTTCTCGAAGACTTATAAGTGCAGTTTTTGGTTCACTATTTCGGTGATTTGGTCACTGTTTGGGCGTGAATGAGCTGCTGTTTTGGTGTGGATAATGTGGCTTGGATGAGGCAACTTATGTACTGGTTTGAGAGGGAAATTGGGGTGGTTTTAGGCGCAAGTTTCAGGGGCTAAATGAGGGGCAACTTGGGCGTGAACTGCAGTGAGTTTTGGGGCTGTTTTGGCGTGGATGTTGGGGCTTATTGGGGCTGTTTTGGCGTGAATGTTGATAGGCAGTAGAGGGCTGGGCGTTTTGAAGGTTAAATGAGGTAATTAGGGAGCTAAATGGTAGCAAATGGCGTGAACAAGAGGGGGGAACATAGGGCTGAACGTGTGAAGAGTGGAGTGAAGGCAGTGAAGGTGGTGGCTTTAGGCGTGAACACTAGGGGCTGAATGGGAGTTGTTTTGATCTTCCAAATACTTGATATTTTGCTTGGTATCTCCTTGATCTCTCATGGCCTCTCCAAGGCAGAAAAATCATGGTTTATATAGGCAATTTAGAGTGCATTTAATGGGTAGGCCAAGGATATTTATTTTGATACCAAACTTGGTTGAAATAAAATGCATAATTGGATGGCTTTGTTGACATATACAAAAGATGGTTTGAAAAATGAATCAAAGGTGGTGGGATGGTGATGGGTGTGGGGTGTAGGGAATTAATGGTGTGGGTGTTGAGTTCTAATATAGGTCCCAAGAATCATGAAATCAAGCATAAAAACGCATGAATACATCAAAGGAATAAGGCGGAAACATTACTCACATAGATCGGTTTTGTTGCGAAGAAGAACAAGACCATTTTCCTCCTTGTTGAAGCTCGGTTTGGCCTCCTTGAACAGCAGGGACTGCTCGGTTTTGGGCTGTGGTGGCTCCTCCAAAATCGGCCATTGAAGACCTCCATTGAAGCTCCAAGCTTCAAGCTCCAAAAATGGATTCCAAGCTCATAAATTCGTTTCCCTATCACCTATGTATAACCCAAGGTGTGTGCTAGCACTCTTCATCTTCCTTGCTTCCCTTTAAATTCGGTCCAACCAGAAACTTTTGAAGCAAATCGGCTTGAAGCCGTGAAGGAGAGGGAGAAGAAAAAAGAGAGGGAAAAGAGAGAATGCGTAAAGGGTGGAAAGAGAGAGTAAAAAAAGAAAATGTAATTTTTTTTTTATAATTTCCAAAATTAATAAAAAAACCAATTACCAATTCTTTTAACTTTAAATTAAATGCTAAAGTCAAAAGTAAAAAGCAAAAGTTGCTTTTTCAACTTCTACATCAATCACTCAAATCAAGTGACAACTTGTCACATCACTCAAAGTGACATTTGATTTGACGCTTGATGTGACTTGCGATTTGACGCTCGATTTGACTTGCGTGCCGTACTCGCATTCGAAATGCGAATGTGCTCGCAAACAATCTCGGGCTCGGGTTCGCTAATTCCAAATTAACGAATTTTCCGTTGCGTCGTAATTAAATGATTACGCCTAGCGAAATCACTATTCACGTCGCTAACGAATTAATTCTAAATTAATTCGTTCGCCCGAATTAAAATCTAATTTTAATTCCGCGTCGAAATCCAATTTCGTTTAATATATCAAATATATTAATTTATCGATTAATTCAAAATTAATCGTTCTCTCTCTTTAATTAATATTTTATCCCAGATAAAATATCTCCGTGATTAATCCCAGATTAATTTTCTATCTCTTCTAATTAATCCCAGATTAATTAAGTGCGAGTTATACGTCATCGGTGAATCTTCGGGAAGCGACCCATGAGATCTCCGGATATGTTGGCAGTAAATACGGTCGTCGGACTATCCGAACACGTAAGTACCTCGTACTACGTTTATACCGATTTACAAGACAAGGTTGGCTTCTAGCAAAGCGCCATGCCTACCCAATTCTCCAGAAATATTCTTACAGGAATATATAGATCTGTATCAAGCGTAGTATACCGTAGTATTGTGTATATCAGCCCAGTATCGGATAGTCACGTGCTAGGGCTGGGGCTGGATAAGTGTCTGCCCCGTCCGAAGCACATGTCGGATGTCTGGTAACTAGTCTCTATAATCGGATATACATGACCTTGTCATAATATCCCGATGGCCGGCCAGCACTTAAGAGCACTAATACCGTATCCTGCGTGACATCATCTCCACTATGACTGAAGTGATACTTCCGTCTCGACATCACACCCAATACACTACGACTCTCTGATAAACCCAGAAGTGGTGTACGCAGAACCGATTAAAGCCCTGTACCACCAAGACCAAAGTCTATCGATTATCGTAAGTATTAGCGATGCAAGTCTCAAGTTAAGACTATACACACCTACCTTGATTTCGGCCTCCCATAGACACATAGTCATAATACCAATGGGATTCCGAGGGGTCTATCCAGAGCGAAGCTGTTTCCCGTACCATCGGTGAAACACAACCTCCTACTGCACTTGCATAAGTATCATATACTTAAATATATGAGAACTATGCCATTGTGCCCTCACAACGCGCACAAGTGCAATAATTGCCTATTCTGCATTATCGATGTCCTGTCTCGATAATACTACGACTAGGGATATTTAATGATTAATCCTTCCTGGACTGATACTGTCTCATATCATTCTCAATCCAGGAACTAATCATATGGACCTCTCTTCATTTATACATCTAAGGTGATCTAATCACAAATGATGAGAGTAGAATCTCCTTTGTCACATAGTTAATTTGTACAACAACACCATGATCTGTACAAATAGTGACGCTATGGGTCATAATTGTCCAACAGTGGGGGGAGTGCTTGACTTGTTGAGGGAGGCTATTAAATGATGTAGGGTTGGTTTAATAAATGTCTTGGAAAGTTAACATCAAGGTAAAAGGCAAGGTCAAATGTTAAAGTGAATAGGTAGAAGGGTAAATCATGATGGAATAGTGTAAGGAGGGTAGAAAATGGTGTCAAGGTCATGGGCCTCCTAGGTGGTGGGCTTGGTGATTGGTTGGTTTTGGTTTAATGGGCTTTGGATGTGGATTTGGGTGTCTAGGTGGGCTTTGCGGTGATTTTCGGGCTGTAGGAACACTTTGAAACGACCATTCAGCAAGCAAACTCTGAGCGAACTTAGCGGATTAATTCCGAAATATATCATCTCTTGACTTTACCTTTCCTTCGACCGCTTTCCGCGAACTCCACGACTAAAAAGGCGGTGCCTCCTTTCAAGACTCATCATCGGGTTTGGTATGCAAAAATGCAATGCCTACAGTCGCCCCCACTTTGATGGGATTTGTTCAGTGTGTGCTAATGAAAATCCTATCAAAGTTTGTGCAATGCATTTTTACTTACCTGGCTCGCCAGCTACCACCTGACTCACCTGTTGCTTCGGACTGAATTGATTTGGTGGTGAGGTACTGCTACCCCTGGGTCTTGTTCCCTAAGTGAGCTGAGGGTCTTGTTCCCTGAATTGAGTTATGGGTCTTGTTCCCAATCTGAATTGTGCTAAGGGTCTTGTTCCCTGAACTAAATTGTGGTGAAGGTCTTGTTCCCTGAATTGCGTTGAGCTGAGGGTCTTGTCCCCGATTTTTTTGAGTTGTGGGTCCGGTTCCTATTTTGAGCTGAGGGTCTTGTTCCCTGAATTGTGTTGAGATAAGGGTCTTGTTCCCTGAATTGCGGGTCTTGTTCCCGATTTGTTGAGATAAGGGTCTTGTTCCCTGAACTGCGGGTCTTGTTCCCGATTTGTTGAGATAAGGGTCTTGTTCCCTGAATTGCAGGTCTTGTTCCTGATTTATTGAGTTGTGGGTCTTGTTCCCTTGGGTCTTGTTCCCATTTTGAATTGAGGGTCTTGTTCCCTGAATTGTTGAGTTGTGGGTCTTGTTCCCGTGGGTCTTGTTCCCATTTTGAATTGAGGGTCTTGTTCCCTGAATTGTGGGTCTTGTTCCGGATTTGTTGAGTTTTGGGTCTTGTTCCCGTGGGTCTTGTTCCCGTTTTGAGCTGAGGGTCTTGTTCCCTGAATTGTGTTGAGGGTCTTGTTCCCGATTTGAGTTGAGATGAGGGTTTTCTTCCCTGAACTGTGGGTTTTGTACCCATTTTAGTTGAGATGAGGGTCTTCTTCCCTGAACTGTGGGTCTTGTTCCCGATTTGAGTTGAGATTAGGGTTTTCTTCCCTGAAATGTGGGTCTTGTTTCCGATTTGAGTTGAATGCAGGCTTTCTTCCTGAACTGTACTGAATGCAGGCTTTCTTCATGAACTGTATTGAATGCGGGCTTTATTCCTGAACTGAGCTGAATGCAGGCTTTCTTCCTGAACTGTAGTGAATTTGGGCTTTATTCCCGAACTGAATTGGTCTGGTTGTACCATTTTCGGCATATGATGAGTGTGCTGTTGAGTTTCAATCAAGTCCCAAGATCATAAATCATGCATAAAAACGAGTTGAATACACATCAAAGGAGGTGCGGAATTCATACTCACATTGATGGGTTTTGATGAAATGAAGAATACAAGCCTTCAAGCTCCCTCCATAAGCTCGGCAATAGCTTCCTCATGCAGTGGACTGCTCGGTTGGTGACCGGTTTGCCTCCTCCATGTTCGGCCATTGAAGACTCCATTTAAGCTTCAAGCTTCAAGCTTTCCAAGCTCACAAATTCGTTTCCCTATCACCATAATATAACCCATGTGTGTGCTAGCACTACTCTTCTTCAATTTGCTTCTCAAAATTTCGGTCAAAACCAGAAAATTTTTGAAGAAATCGGCTTGAAGCCATGAAGAAAGAAGAGAAAAGAGAGGGAGAGGAAGAGATGCGTAAGTGTGGTAAGAGAGAGAGAGAAAATGATTTTAGTTTATATACTTATTTTATTTTCCAAAAACAAAAACAAATATATAAATCATTTTCATATATATATCAAAAGTCAAAAGCAAAAGTCTATTAATGCTTTTTCCAACAACCATATCACTTCTACTTTTACTTTAAGTCACATTAATCACTTTAATAAAGTGACATGTTGTCAAGTCACATCACTCAAAGTGACAATTGATTTGACGCATGATGTGACTAATGATTTTACGCTTGATGTGACTTGCGTGCCGCGCTCGAATTCGAAATGCGAATGCGCTCGCAATCACTCTCGGGCTCGGTTCGCTAATTCCAAATTAACGAATTTTCCGTCGCGTCGTAATTAAATGATTACGCCTAACGAAATCACTATTCACGTCGCTAACGAATTAATTCTAAATTAATTCGTTCGCCCGAATTAAAATCTAATTTTAATCCGCGTCGAAATCCAATTTCTTATAATATATCGAATATATTATTTTATCGATTAATTCCAAATTAATCGTTCTCTCTCTTTAATTAATATTTTATCCCAGATAAAATATCTCCGCCATTAATCCCATATTAATTTTCTCTCTCTTCTAATTAATCCTAGATTAATTAAAGTGCGAGTTATACATCATCGGTGAATCTTCAGGAAGCGACCCATGAGATCTCCGGATATGTTGGCAGTAGTAAATACGGTCGTCGGATTATCCGAACACGTAAGTACCTCGTACTATGTTTATACCGATTTACAAGACAAGGTTGGCTTCTAGCAAAGCGCCATGCCTACCCAATTCTCCAGAAATATTCTTACAGAAATATATAGATCTGTATCAAGCGTAGTATACCGTAGTATTGTGTATATCGGCCCAGTATCGGATAGTCACGTGCTAGGCCTGGGGCTGGATTTGTGTCTGCCCCGTACGAAGCACATGTCGGATGTCTGGTAACTAGTCTCTATAATCGGATATACATGACCTTGTCATAATATACCGATGGCCGCGCAGCACTTAAGAGCACTAATACCGTATCCTGCGTGACATCATCTCCAATATGACTGAAGTGATACTTCCGTCTTGACATCACACCCAATACACTACGACTCTCTGATAAACCCAGAAGCGGTGTACGCAGAACCGGTTAAAGCCCTGTACCACCAAGACCAAAGTCTACCGATTATCGCAAGTATTAGCGATGTAAGTCTCAGGTTAAGACTATACACACCTACCCTAATTTCGGCCTCCCATAGACACATAGTCATAATACCAATAGGATTCCGAGGGGTCTATCCAGAGCGAAGCTGTTTCCCGTACCATCGGTGAAACACGACCTCCTATCGCACTTGCATAAGTATCCAATACTTATATATATGAGAACTATGTCGTTGTGCCCTCACAACGCACACAAGTGCAATACTAGCCTATTCCGCAATATCGATGTCCAGTCTCGATAATACTCCGGCTAGGGATATTTAATGATTAATCCTTCGTGGACTGATCATATGGACCTCTCTTCATTTATATATTTATGGTGATTTAATCACAAATGATGAGAGTGCAATTTCCTTGTTACATAGTTAATTTGTACAACAACACCGTGATCTATACAAATAGTGACGCTATGGGTCATATTATCCAACAATCTCCCACTTGGCACATAGCCAGTCACTCGAGTGTCCCACACCCGAACTATGTACGGTTCGCTCAAATTGCTGAGAAAAGATTTTCGTCAGCGGATTTGTTTAATTATCGTCTGACGCGATTTACACGATCATCACATCGCCACGATGTATGATCCGAACGAATCAGATGATATAGAAGTATATATCTGGATCGTCGATGAGACCTTTAATTCCTTAGCATGTGCTGACGCCTAGCTCAGCTGCTAAAAGAACTATATCTAATCTAATTAGATTTATTTTCGATCCAAATGGCTTCTATTGTTGCTCAGCTGCAGCAATAATCCGCATTTGTTGTTTATTCGGCAACAGTTATCTTGCTCGGAAGATTTCCAGCTCACTGTCCCAGTGTTCAAACTTTATAGTACCGCAGTATTTACCGGTTTGGAAACTTGCAACAGTGATCCTAGTCACTTCAAGTTCTCCTACTCCATAATTTAAGACAGCATCTTTAGTTCTCTCAGATACTAACAGATGTTCTTAATCTTCAATCCAGTGACTATCACTTGGATTGTCCTGATTGTGACTCCATATGCTCAAAGCGTATGAGACACCATATCAAGTACATTTTAAATGTACAATTTCCAGAGAGTGTTAACAACTTCAAATCTATCCCTGTAGATCTTTATTCCTTGAATAAAGGTTGTTACTCCCCAGAATTCTACGGACAATTTCTATGAAAGAATATCTATGAAAGCCAAGCTTTCACCAATGCTTTATGGGAATTTCATTGTCAGTGCCCCTCACTAACCTTCTTATATACACAAGAATTCATTTTTTGAGTCAAATCATAAACCATTATGATTATTTCAAAACGTCAGTTCCAAGAACCTTATGCTTGTTTCAATCCAAACATGGATCGAATAACCCGCAAACCTTGTTTGTCGGTTATACAAAATCGTCAGGATGTTGTAAGCATCCTCTAAAAGGTTTCCTTTTCAGGAAAGCGATTTTGATTTGCAACTGACACATTTCATAAATGAAATATGCAGTTATCAACAAGCATCTTCAAAATGGATTTACCATGGCAACAGGTAAAAGGTTGAACCGTTATTAACACAATGTTGATAACGATACCTTTCCGTCAAAAGTCCCAGCTTTGTACGTTGGTATGTTGCCTTCCATGTATGTCTTCCTTAAAGACGTTTAATGTACCAATAGGCACAATGCCTTGTGGTACAACAACTAGTATCTAAAATAGTTGTTATAAATGGAATCCATTTCGGACTCATGGCACTTTGCCATAATAGGGAGTCGATACCTCGTATCACTTCCTTGAAACGTAGTCGGTGGATGTACCTTCATAAGATTGACATCTTTATGAGGTTAGATCAGAAACCCATACCCTAGGTCGTTTTCTGACTCTATCCGATCTACTCAGTTCTTGTGTATTCGAAGATTAATGGTACAGATTCATCATTGATGAACTATTTGTGTTCCATTAAGGACTTCGTGCCTAGAACAGTATTACTTTGATTTTCATCGAGTATCACTATCCTCCCACTGACCAGCATATCGGTATTCCTCTCAGGAAAAAACCGCATGGTGAGCAACAATCACATTGTTCTCATGTGAGATTTATAAGTACTATACTTATGGTTTCCCTTAGGATAACCTATATTGGCACTTATCCAATTTGGGTCCTTAGTTTGGTATCATCCAAACGTTATGCCTGGCATACCCAAATTATCAGGAATGAGAAACCTCGTTTCTTCCTGTTCATATCTATATGATATCTGTCAAACAGATTTATATGGAACCTTATTCTAAATAAGTTTTGCACTGTTAGTACATATCCTATTGAAGGAAATAGTAGCTCAGAGCGACTCGTGATTAGCCTTATCATGTCTAACATGATTCGGTTAATCCGTTCGGAACACACCATCACTTTGACGTGTTCCGGGAGGAGTCCTCATTTGAAAGAATACCGTACTCTTTCATGTATATAAGAAACTTATTGGTTAAGTATTTTCCATTACGGTCTTACCGTGACGGTATAATACTATACCCGATCTGTTTGTCTATTTCGTGTCGAAACTCTAAAAGTTTCTGATTTGTGTTCTTCAAAAGAAACACATAATCACAACGTGATGCTACATCCGTCAAGGTCACGAAATATTCATGTTCACATCTAGCCAGCTAGATATGGGCCCACTTACTTCACCATGAATAGGGCTAACAGATCGGTGGCCCTTTTACTATTACCAAGTAAATAGTATTTTAGGTACTTTACATAATAAACTAGATTCGCAGACCTTATTTGAATAGTCAAATCAGTCCTAGTACCCACTCTTCAAAAGTGTGGATATACGAGTCTAATTAAATTGTGTCCTAGACAACAATGCGACAAATAAGTCTCTATTGATCAAATCAATTTGAGCTATTTATTTGTCATTTTATATGTTTGAGATTTTATTTATATTCAAAATATAAATTCTGTTATTTACATCTAATGTATTTATCTCAGTATCATCTTTATATAATAAAACACTTAGTGTTCTATAATATAAAGGTTTTATCCGCAACGGATTAAACATTGATATAGAGATAATGTCTCTAGTCAAACTAGTTACATTATAACAGTTCCTAATTTAAGTATATACCCAAAGGGTAGTTCCTAAACTTAGGTATCTACGGTCGAAACAGCGACTTTCGTCCCGTTTCCGATTCGCAGAGAAATCTCGGCTTGAAGTCAGTATCCTGCTCAAAGCAGATACTGAGCATCAATACATATATTTTATGTACCACACTAAGTATTTAAAATCTAATTTCAATACTAGCTGTGAACATAACTAAGACAAACATTTTTTAAGTCAGAGTCTTGCCCTTTCTTTAATTCCTTCGTGTCTGCCATATCCAAATGGTAGTCACTTTGGGATATGTCAATTATCCTTTTCAATATTTCAGAAACCTTAGGCCAAGCCTTGGGTTTTCAGAATATCGAAACGATGTGCACCTCGTGCTATATGCCCAATTGCAAACTTTGACTTTATCTCCTCTAGAATAGTCAATTAATTCTCCAAGAATTATAAATTGCAATTTTAATACTTCTTAAATCTAAAATTAGATTTATCACAAGTATATTAAATTAAGCATTAAAGTCATCATCACATAAATCTTCCAAAGACTTTATGCTCTACTTATTTTGCTTAATTTTGGGCTTAAGGTATAATAAGTTATTTTATCAAATAAAGTAACCTATTATTATTCCCAATTTGAAAATTAAATCATTTAAAATATTTAATCCCAGATTATATTTTAAATATCCAACTTTTCAATTTTATCTTGATTACAATAGTCCAACTATTTAATCAACGATTAGTGGTACTATATATATTATAATGATTATAATAGTCCAACTATATAATCAAATATAATCCAAATTAATTAACCTCAATTACATTGATTACTATAATCCAATTATAAAATCAACTGTAAACTGAAATTAATTAATTCAAATATATTGATTAATATAATCCAATTATATATAATCAAGTATAATACAGTCCAACTGTTTATTAAAACAACAATTTAAATATTAGTCCAACTAACATTTAATATTACGACGAAATAATTTAAATGAGCGCGTATGGCGAGTAATTGAACGAGTATTGCAAATTCAATTCTTGCCTCCCACTATTTTTCGTCGAGCCTCTAACCCTCTGTCGAGTACTCGGGAAACCGTGTTTCCTAGTGGGCTAGGATCCCGTTAAATATCACACAATCTTGACTTTGGCCAACAAATTGTATGATAATTAACTAGGTAGATCTCGAAGATCAATTGGATCTCATCCAACTCCTAGATCCAGTAGGTGGACTTCCAAGTCCCAAACATATATCTTATATATGCCTATACATCGAATGTATACCCTAACCTTTTTCCTCTGAATCAACTAGGCCTTGGCTTTGGCACAACAAACCTAGTGATCCAAGTCAAGCGCGGACCCATTGACATGGAAGCTTCGTAATCAATGTCAATGGACAAGAAGTGGTCTTGACTTTGGCCAACAAACCACAACTTGGACACGACACCGATATGGAACAAAGCCTCGTGATTAAAACACATCTTCGACGGACAAGGGCTTGACTTTGGCCAACAGCCCCTGCCAATCTCGGATCTTGAGTAAGAATCACTCAATGGAAGGAAAAACACTTGATATTTTATGAGGGTTTTTCGCGTGCAATTGGCTACCAATTTATTATCTTTGTTAAGGTCTCATCATCATACACCCTTAAACATGCATTCTAAACACATAATAAAGCGCATATGAGAAAATAATAATGATATGCGGATGGATACTTTACATTGATCCTAGATCAAATCTCTCACTTTCTCTCTCCCGCTAGCACAAATATTTCTTCTACCCGTTACACTACACTTCTAAAGAAACCTCATTTACATTGAGGGGAATAGGTGAGAAGAGAATACAAAGAAATAGGAGATAAGGTTGGACTCGCAGGTCCAATTAATAAATCAAATTTATTACAATTTCCAAAAACACCCCACCCAGCTAATATCCATCCGATATACATTATTCAAACATCACAACCATGTATTCATACAAGCATGTTATCAATCAATCTAATCCAATTAATTAATCTTGATAATTAGTGATCATCCAATGTTCAAACAAAGATTTGATTTTGTTCGAGTCAAACTCGTATTGCGAACACGTACTCAAAGTACGATTTCTCAAATAAAATTAAATTACATGATTAAATCCAATTTAATACGTATTTAATTATAATTCATTATTTAATTCCAAATTAAATATTACACTTTATAAAATAAACCTTTACGACTTAAATTCCAAATTTAATCGTTTCGGGTCTCAAAGCCCGATTAATATCCAATATTAATTTAATTAAGTCTAATGGGCTTTTAATTAATTTCTTGAGGCATGGACTTTTGGTCAACTCGGGTCAAACCCGCAACCAAAATCCAATCCGGGAGTTACCCCATAAGCCCATAAATTAATTTAGGCCCATTAGGCCCAATTAAACGTTAAAGGTTCATTAGTCGCATTTGGGCCTTTTGGAAGCGGTTTTGGGCCTAATTGGATCCAACCAATTTTGGCCTAAACCAACTTTGTACAACAAAGTCCAATAAACCCAATAACAACTTAAAAAGCCCAAATCCAATTTTAAGCCCAATAATTTAATTTCAAAAATTCCAAATTTTCCAATTAAATTACCTAAAGTGTATAACATTATTAATTACCCAAATCAAAGTTTCCAAAACACTAAATTTGTCCAATTAATCATGCTTATCATCAATTAATCATGTCCAACATAATTAAATCAAAATCAAACCCAATATCATGCTTCAAGTGTCTCGGCCAAAGGGGAAAAATATGCCCAAATCAAATTCAATCCAATTGAACCCAATCAAACATAAATTCAACATCCCCAAATGATTTCCAAGTCATCCAATGAACAAAAAATCAAAAATCCAAGACATTAGGGCACTTGCCAAATTCGGCCATCACAAGCAAATTGGGGAAAAATTGTTCCAAACATTTTTCATCAAATTGATCTAATCAATCATCAATTAAACAACATTTAAGCATTCTAAATCATCCAATTTCATTAAACATGCTCAAAATCAAGTTTACCCAAATTTATCATGCCCAAAATTTGGGGAAAAATGGATCCAACCAAATTTCATGAAATTGATTATGCACAACATCAATTCAACCTCATTCAAGCATACTATACTAAACAATTTAATCATTTGATGCTCAAATTGAGTTTACACAAATTAAAGTTTTGGCCAACATTAAGCAAATTGGGGAAAATCAATCCAATTAATTTTTTATCAAATTGATTACATATAACTCTAATTAATTCATATACAAGCATTCTTAAACAAACAATTTGTCAAAATCATGCTTAAATCAAAAAGCCCCAAATTTAGCTCAAGAACCCTAATTCGTTTTATGCAACCAATAGCTCAAGATACCATTGTTGAGTTTCAATCAAGTCCCAAGATCATAAATCATGCATAAAAACGAGTTGAATACATATCAAAGGAGGTGCGAAATTCATACTCACATTGATGGGTTTTGATGAAATGAAGAATACAAGCCTTCAAGCTCCCTCCATAAGCTCGGCAATAGCTTCCTCATGCAGTGGACTGCTCGGTTGGTGACTGGTTTGCCTCCTCCATGTTCGGCCATTGAAGACTCCATTGAAGCTTCAAGCTTCAAGCTTTCCAAGCTCACAAATTCGTTTCCCTATCACCATAATATAACCCATGTGTGTGCTAGCACTACTCTTCTTCAATTTGCTTCTCAAAATTTCGGTCAAAACCAGAAAATTTTTGAAGAAATCGGCTTGAAGCCGTGAAGAAAGAAAAGAAAAGAGAGGGAGAGGAAGAGATGCGTAAGTGTGGTAAGAGAGAGAGAGAAAATGATTTTAGTTTATATACTTATTTTATTTTCCAAAAACAAAAACAAATATATAAATCATTTTCATATATATATCAAAAGTCAAAAAGCAAAAGTCTATTAATGCTTTTTCCAACAACCATATCACTTCTACTTTTTACTTTAAGTCACATCACATCACTTTAATAAAGTGACATGTTGTCAAGTCACATCACTCAAAGTGACAATTGATTTGACGCATGATGTGACTAACGATTTGACGCTTGATGTGACTTGCGTGCCGCGCTCGAATTCGAAATGCGAATGCGCTCGCAATCACTCTCGGGCTCGGGTTCGCTAATTCCAAATTAACGAATTTTCCGTCGCGTCGTAATTAAATGATTACGCCTAACGAAATCACTATTCACGTCGCTAACGAATTAATTCTAAATTAATTCGTTCGCCCGAATTAAAATCTAATTTTAATTCCGCGTCGAAATCCAATTTCTTATAATATATCGAATATATTATTTTATCGATTAATTCCAAATTAATCGTTCTCTCTCTTTAATTAATATTTTATCCCAGATAAAATATCTCCGCCATTAATCCCAGATTAATTTTCTCTCTCTTCTAATTAATCCTAGATTAATTAAAGTGCGAGTTATACATCATCGGTGAATCTTTAGGAAGCGACCCATGAGATCTCCGGATATGTTGGCAGTAAATACGGTCGTCAGATTATCCGAACACGTAAGTACCTCGTACTACGTTTATACCGATTTACAAGACAATGTTGGCTTCTAGCAAAGCGCCATGCCTACCCAATTCTCCAGAAATATTCTTACAGGAATATATAGATCTGTATCAAGCGTAGTATACCGTAGTATTGTGTATATCGGCCCAGTATCGGATAGTCACGTGCTAGGCCTGGGGCTGGATTTGTGTCTGCCCCGTACGAAGCACATGTCGGATGTCTGGTAACTAGTCTCTATAATCGGATATACATGACCTTGTCATAATATCCTGATGGCCGCGCAGCACTTAAGAGCACTAATATCGTATCCTGCGTGACATCATCTCCAATATGACTGAAGTGATACTTCCGTCTTGACATCACACCCAATACACTACGACTCTCTGATAAACCCAGAAGCGGTGTACGCAGAACCGGTTAAAGCCCTGTACCACCAAGACCAAAGTCTACCGATTATCGCAAGTATTAGCGATGTAAGTCTCAGGTTAAGACTATACACACCTACCCTGATTTCGGCCTCCCATAGACACATAGTCATAATACCAATGGGATTTCGAGGGGTCTATCCAGAGCGAAGCTGTTTCCCGTACCATCGGTGAAACACGACCTCCTATCGCACTTGCATAAGTATCCAATACTTATATATATGAGAACTATGCCGTTGTGCCCTCACAACGCACACAAGTGCAATACTAGCCTATTCCGCAATATCGATGTCCAGTCTCGATAATACTCCGGCTAGGGATATTTAATGATTAATCCTTCATGGACTGATACTGTCTCATATCATTCTCAATCCAGGAACTAATCATATGGACCTCTCTTCATTTATATATTTATGGTGATTTAATCACAAATGATGAGAGTGCAATTTCCTTGTCACATAGTTAATTTTTACAACAACACTGTGATCTATACAAATAGGGACGCTATGGGTCATATTATCCAACATGTGCCCCATTTTGGAGCGCCATTTTCGGCAAGTGATGATTGTGCCCCATTTTGGAGCGCCATTTTCGGCAAGTGAGAGTGTGCCCCATTTTGGAGCGCCATTGCTGATGTGATGGTGGTCCATTTCCGAACCATAACTGATGTGAGAGCGGCCCATTTCCGAACCATAACTGATATGAGAGCGGCCCATTTTCGAACCATTGTTGATGTGAGAGTGGCCCATCTCTGAACCGTTGCTAATGCGATAGCGGTCCATTTCTGAACCAATGTTGATGTGATAGCGGTCCATTTCCGAACCAATGCTGATGTGATAGTGGTCCATTTTTGAACCAATACTGATGCTGATTTGGGCTTCGCCCCCAGAGTACCATTTTCGGCAAGGACTGATAATGATGTGGGCCTCAACCCGTGCTCCATTTCCGCTGTGCCATAACCCGGTAATACTGATACTAATGTGGGCCTCGCCCCAAGAATGCCATATTTGGCCAGACCAATACTGGTAATGATGTGGGCTTCGCCCCAAAGTGCCATTTTCGCAAAAGACTGATAATGAATGTGGGATTTATTCCCCTGGGCTTTCTTCCCGAACTGTGATTGTGTGTTGCTGTTTCTGATGTTCTTATATTTGTCGCTTTCTTTCTTCTTTTTTTTTTTTTCATTTTTTTCTTTTTTCTTTAAAACCTGTGAACAAAACAAGATACAAAAAGGATGCAAGTGTGTTACGTGTATGCATGCATGCATGGATGAATTTCCTATTATGTTGGGTTAGGTCTTCTGCCAGTTCCCCCGGTGTCTTTTGCCTATGGCTGTCTTTGGTCACCCCCTAGAGCCTGTTTACAGTTTCATTATGTTGGTTATTTTCCGATGGTTGTCCAATCCTCGTTTGTGTCATGACTCAAGTTCTCTGTACATCCCTCATTCGGGGGGTGGTAGATTGGTCGCCCCCAGTCTCAGCTTAGCTTTCTTTCCTTCATTTTTTGTACTTGGACAAGATAAACCACATTGTGGGGCATTCCATGCTACATTTTAAGCTATGAACTAGTCTCAATAGTTATACATATCATTGTCCTCAAGGAATGCATATGATGAAACCAGATAACCTTCAAAATACTCAATATAACTCAAATCTGAGTTTTTGAATAAATGATCTAAACCAGACTCGAAGTGCGTGTGCGCCGAGGCTCTTTCGCAGCTTATTCCTTAAGTAAGGCAACTTGATGATTTCATCTCGAAGAATTGGATTAGTGGGTCTAACCAACCTAGATGTCTTGATCATACTCTGCGATTACTTCAGCATACTCAACATGATACGATTTTCTTCTTTTTCTTTTCTTGTTTCTTCCTTTCTTTCGTTTTTTTTTGACACACCTACCCTTTAAGGTAGCATTTCTCCTCATGGTGGTCCTAATACTCGCCCATGGGTAGCTTTACGCTTATCGGTTATAGGTGGTCTATTTTCTTCTTTTCTTTTCAGAGACTTTTTCTTTGTTTCCAACCATATCATATATTGTAGCATAAGTAAACCATGATGGACATCCAGGCAAACGGTCATTCACTGATCCGCCATCTCTTCAACTAATCATCTTGTCGACTACTTAGGCTTCAACTGCTAAGATCCTATAGTGAAGTGCTTATGAGTCTGGCATAGATCAACTATTCAAAGCATCAGATAAAAGCATATCAAGAGTTTATCGTTTCTAAGATTTCATCTTGAAGCAAACAATTTTGTCATCGGACTTATGTCAAACTATCAAAGACTAAAAAACAAACACTTTTTTCTTTTTCTTTTTTTTTTCATTTTTTCTCTTTTCTTTTTTTTTTTTTTTTTTCTTTTTTTTTTGAATGCCCCGTAATGGTCTTCTGTTTCTTGGCTTCTTTTCCATGTTTTCTAAACTCTTCTTGACAAGTCTTCTTTTTCTAACCCAACAGATATCTATGATGGCTTTTTGAACACAAGGGTTAGCATGATGCATGTATGGATGATATGCGTGAGATGTATGGAATACATAAGCTCATAAAAGAATTTACTCTAATTGGCTCGTTATCATTTCAAAGTATCTAATCACACTATTGCGTAGTGCAAACTTGTCCCAGTTGAAAAGGCCCAACAAGTTTACATTTTGCAATAATATAACTAAATAACTCCAAATAATAAGAAGCCTAAACACAGAATGGCCCATTGACATTTTAGAAGCTTTTGGCCCAATGGTCAAAGGACATGAACTTGTCCCTGTTTAAATGGCCCAACAAGTTCACATTTATTGACAATCAGTCCAACTGAATCCAAATGATAATGGTCCAAAACACAAGTAATAGTAAATAATTTCTAAGAGTCATAAAACTACGGTTTATGTGTAGGTTTTAGGAATGTAAACAAAGGCCCTTATTGACAAAGGATTACCCACAACTAGGACTCCCCACTCAAGGGTTCAAACGACCAAGTGGGTGCACCTTATATGTCAACAAGTTAAGGTATGTGACTAACTGTCAAATGGACTTCCCGTCGTAAATTCCCCAGAGGGAAGGTGGAGCGAGGCTCTCTTAAGTACCCTAGCCCCTTAGGCTCTTATCGCTTGGTGACAAGAATAAACAACGAGTCCTCCAAATTAGTCTATCACATGAGATGATTATCTAGATGCCTTCACAGCTTTTCCTTATAAAAAAGGTAGTGAATGAAGGAAGACACCAACCACCCCCTAGGAAAATGATTATCTAGGTGCCTTCACAGCTTTTCCTTATAAAAAGGTAGTGAATGAAGGAAGACATCAAACCATCACCTAGCCCTAGCAATGCCTTTGATTAAATTCCAAAAACCCACAGTAAACATGGTTAATTAAGACACAAATCCAAACATTACAAGACAATATTTCGAGGCCGATTCTCTATCCCCAGTGGAGTCGCCAGACTGTAGGACACAAAAATTGGGCGACGCATGCGGTTCTAGACTCAGGGCCTAGTTGGGAGTACAGAGTAGCCCACGGGGGACTAAACCGGAGAGTAATGGAGTCGCCACCCGGTGTGAACCGGGAAAATGATTTAAGGCCGCACTCACCCCTCGCAAGGGAAGACCTCAAACCGTTGGGTTCGGAATGGTCCCTTACTTATGTCGTTTGTAATGAATGGATTTGTACAATATTAACCAAGTCTACTCAACATACATGTTGGTCAAAGTAGTCTAAATTCTAGGTTTGCATGCTTCAACAGTAAACTTTTCATAACGACAAACATCCGACATCACACATCAAACATGCTACATACATAGTAATCTAAACATGCCTTAATTTAAATTCCTAATACAAAAGGTAAATAACTAAAACATGCTTGAAATAAAATAACATTCTAGTAGCCTAATCATGCTTCAAATACAAATTTGAGTGAAATGAAACATGTGAGCCTATTAAGTGGTACGGGGCGTTGTATCCCGAGTGCAAACCATATTACCGTCCATTAGGATTCGGCTATGGAATTCATGTCCGGGTTTCCATCCAATATACCACAAAAAAGGAACACATGTTCCATTCACCCAAAATTACATCGCGTACTAATTAATAACATTCATGCGACCGAAACATAAATTGCATTTATTTCGTGTAAACTAATTCTAAATGACATGCTAAAATAGCCAAATAAACTACATGCATTTCTATGTCATTATTTCATGTAAACTAATTCTAAATGACATGCTAAAATAGCCAAATAAACTACATGCATTTCTACGTCATTATTTCATGTAAACTAATTCTAAATGACATGCTAAAAAAGCCAAATAAACTACATGCATTTCTACGTCATTATTTCATGTAAACTAATTCTAAATGACATGCTAAAAAAGCCAAATAAACTACATGCATTTCTACGTCATTATTTCATGTAAATTAATTCTAAATGACATGCTAAACTAATCATTCATGTTAATCAAACAAAAATACATTTCTTAAATCATTATTTCATGCAAATAAGTTTCATACAACATACTAAATTAATTTAACACATTAAACACATAAAATACATTTTTTAGGCCATTATTTCATGTGAGTCAATTCCAACAACATGCCAAGCTAACTATTCATGTTAAAATATCATAAAATACATTTTTAAATTATTATTTTATGTGAGAGAATTTTTTAATATAAACCCTCAGGTCTAACCTTTTTTTTCGTTGCTCGGAGGCGCGTTACACGGCCGTCGGAAAGGCTAAGTCACCACGATCGCACCGGTTCGCTGTTGCAGTGTTTCGCTCACTGTTTTGCCACTTCGCTCGCTGTTTTGAGTCCACTTCGCTGCGTTCCGAGTCTTCGTGCTTTGCCCACTGGTTGGTAATGAATATAAGTTTGTTTTGGTGAATTTTGAGGGGTATTGGGTTTCCGTAAGCTCGATTTCTCGAAGACTTATAAGTGCAGTTTTTGGTTCACTGTTTCGGTGATTTGTCACTGTTTGGGCGTGAATGAGCTGCTGTTTTGGTGTGGATAATGTGGCTTGGATGAGGCAACTTATGTACTGGTTTGAGAGGGAAATTGGGGTGGTTTTAGGCGCAAGTTTCAGAGGCTAAATGAGGGGCAACTTGGGCGTGAACTGCAGTGAGTTTTGGGGCTGTTTTGGCGTGAATGTTGGGGCTTATTGGGGCTGTTTTGGCGTGAATGTTGATAGGCAGTAGAGGGCTGGGCGTTTTGAAGGTTAAATGAGGTAATTAGGGAGCTAAATGGTAGCAAATGGCGTGAACAAGAGGGGGGAACAGAGGGCTGAACGTGTGAAGAGTGGAGTGAAGGCAGTGAAGGTGGTGGCTTTAGGCGTGAACACTAGGGGCTGAATGGGAGTTGTTTTGATCTTCCAAATACTTGATATTTTGCTTGGTATCTCCTTGATCTCTCATGGCCTCTCCAAGGCAGAAAAATCATGGTTTAAATAGGCAATTTAGAGTGCATTTAATGGGTAGGCCAAGGATATTTATTTTGATACCAAACTTGGTTGAAATAAAATGCATAATTGGATGGCTTTGTTGACATATACAAAAGATGGTTTGAAAAATGAATCAAAGGTGGTGGGATGGTGATGGGCGTGGGGTGTAGGGAATTAATGGTGTGGGGGGAGTGCTTGACTTGTTGAGGGAGGCTATTAATTGATGTAGGGTTGGTTTAATAAATGTCTTGGAAAGTTAACATCAAGGTAAAAGGCAAGGTCAAATGTTAAAGTTAATAGGTAGAAGGGTAAATCATGATGGAATAGTGTAAGGAGGGTAGAAAATGGTGTCAAGGTCGTGGGCCTCCTAGGTGGTGGGCTTGGTGCTTGGTTGGTTTTGGTTTAATGGGCTTTGGATGTGGATTTGGGTGTCTAGGTGGGTTTTGCGGTGATTTTCGGGCTGTAGGAACACTTTGAAACGACCATTCAGCAAGCAAACTCTGAGCGAACTTAGCGGATTAATTCCGAAATATATCATCTCTTGACTTTACCTTTCCTTCGACCGCTTTCCGCGAACTCCACGACTAAAAAGGCGGTGCCTCCTTTCAAGACTCCTCATCGGGTTTGGTATGCAAAAATACAATGCCTACACTAGCACTTGTGATTTTGCCACAAAATCCCACTCTTGGCTTCCCACTGCTCACGGTTTCTTGACAGAAACCAGTAAGCTTTTGCCTCCTTGGGTGTGAAGAGAGAAAGAGATGAAGTGAGAGAGATTAATTTGTTGGTTCCAAATTTTTGTATTAAATACACACATTTGAATTTCAAATGCATTTGCCATGAATTTGGATTTCAAAAGTCAAGCCATAATGGCTCCAACCACCAACATCACTCAATCACATCAATCACAAGTTGTCAAGTCACATCACTCAAAGTGACAAGTGATATGAAGCTTGATGCGACTAGCAATTTGAAGCTTGATTTGACTTGCGTGCCGCACTCAAATTCGAAATGCGAATGCGCTCGCAAATAATCTCGGGCTTGGGTTCGCTAATTCCAAATTAACGAATTTTTCGTTGCGACGTAATTAAATGATTACGCCTAGTGAAATCAATATTCACATCGATAACGAATTAATTCTAAATCAATTCGTTCGCCCGAATTAAAATCTAATTTTAATTCCGCATCGAAATATAATTTCGTTTAATATATCGAATATATTAATTTATCGATTAATTCCAAATTAATCGTTATCTCTCTTTAAATGATATTTTATCCCAGATAAAATATCTCCGTAATTAATCCCAGATTAATTTTCTCTCTCTTCTAATTAATCCCAGATTAATTTAGGGTATGAGTCATATGTCATCGGTGAATCTTTGGGAAGCGACCCATGAGATCCCCAGATATGTTAGCAGTAAAGTCGGTCGTCGGACTATCCGAACAAGTAAGTACCAAGTACTACATTTGTGCCGATTTACAAGACAAGGTTGGCCTCTAGAAAAGCGCCATGCCTACCCAATTCTCCGGAAATATCCTTACAGGAATAAATATCTATATAAGGCGTAGTATACGTGGTATTGCGTATTTCTGTCCAGTATCTTGATGTCACGTGCTAGGCCTGGGGCTGGAATTGTGTCTGCCCCGTAGCAAAGCAAATATCGGATCTCTGGTGACTAGTTTCTATAATCAGATATACATGACCTAGTCATAATATCCCGATAGCTGCAGCATTTAAGAGAACCAGTCCCGAATCCTACGTGACTATCATCTCCATATGACTGGAGTGACACTTCCGTCTTGACATCACACCCAACACACTACGATTCTCAATATACCCAGTATTGGCGTACACAGAATCGGTTAAAGCCCTAGACGACCGCAACCAAAGTATATTGATTGTCACAAGTATTAGCGGTACAAGTCTCAGGTTAAGACCAAATACACCTACCCTGATTTCGGACTTCCATAGACACATTGTCATACTACCAATGGAATTCTGAGGGGGTCTATCCAGAGCGAAGCTGTTTCCCATACCATCGGTAAAACGCAACCTTTTATTACACTGACATGAGTATCCTATACCCAAATATATGAGAACTATGTCGTTATGCTCTCATAACGCGCACAAGTGCAATAATAGTCTTTTATGTATTTATCGATGTCCAATCTCGATAATAATCTGACTAGGGATATTTAATGATTTATCCTACGTGGATTGATACTCTTATCATTCTCAATCCAGGAACAAATCATAAGGACCTCTCATCATTTATACATCTAGGTGATCTTATCAAAAATGATAAGAGAGCAATCTCCTTTGTCACATAGTTAATTTGTACAACAACACCGTGATCTGTACAAATAGTGACTCTGTGGGTCATAATTGTCCAACAGAGAAATGATCAAGACCGAATCCTGGAGTCACAGTGAGTGTGATTAACAATGAGTTGTCTACCTAATGAATATACGTAGGCGAGAACGTGCCAAAACAGTGAGTCAATATATATTCATGGGATCCACTTTCCATTATGGAATTCAATTTAATTATTGAATTCTCATTTCCATTGAGGATTGCGATATTACGTAAATTAGTTCATTAGCATACTTTAAAATATTTGATGGTTATATTGCTATTCTAGAGTTGTTTAGCCATTCATAAATGACCTAGAATTATTCTTGAGTTGTTTCATGATTGGGAGACTTGATTGGTGTGGTAATTGGATGATTAAAGTGTTGAATTTTGTCAATTCAATGTAAATTGTCCAATTTGAGTAATTTGTGAAATTAGGTTCTTAATCCATTCAAATTTTGGGGATTTTCATATATATGATGTAATTTGATGTATGCCAAATTTGGGATTGATTGGATTTGATCTTGATGTGTTTTGAACAAATTGGGCCAAATTGTAATTAATAAAAAATACTGGGCTGTTTCGATAATTCTGAAAAAGTTTTTGTATTATGTTGCAATTTCTGATTTCATGCATTAGACATGTATAAATTATTTTGGGATTGATTTGGAATGAATTAAATATGTATTTAAATATATAAGGACCAAAATGATTAAATTGCAAAACATTGGGGTCTCATAGCAATTAATGAAGAATTTGATTTTTCTGATAAAAATTCAATTTTTATTTATGATTAATTAGAATAAATTAGTTTATTTTAATTGCCTAAGAAAAATATTTATCAAAAATTCTTTCGGAGTAAAAAATACCCGAAAACGGTGAAAAATGACGTTATCAGGTAACTGCTACCTAAACAGTGATTTGGGCACTGTTCGGGCAGCCCACGAATTGTCCAAATGATTTTGGGGTTGACCTGGTAGTCCCCATGAGCATTGGTTGGTCGGTTCGGCCGGAAACGCTTTTTATACTATTTTGTGGAAAAATGTTTTCGCAAAAGTTTTGCGGTGTTCCTATATTATTTATTTCATTATATAATATCGAATAAATATGTTTAGGTGAAATATGAATGAATTATTAATAATGGATATTAAATAATTTATTCTTAATTTTAAAAATTTTAAACTACGATTTTGCCCGAACCGCGCTTCTTCCTCTGCACCTCCCTGATTTGACCCCAACAAAAATGGTATCAGATCGAGTCTGATCCTGGACACCCGATATGATTAGCCGTTTGAAATTCAATGTTTAATTTAATCATTACTTAATACATGCATGTGTTTATTTAATTTTATTAAATAAAGCAAAATCATCTTTAGTAGGAAAATCCTCTTTTAAATAAGGTTTTAAGAAAGTGATTAGAATTAGGAATACTTGTTTCTTTGTCCGCCTTGTCAATACAGATGTAAATTTTTTCATGATGCTATGGTTGTAACGTGCCAAACCTGTGCAGTTATAGTTGAAGGTAGTTCATCTGTGTCGGTAGAACTTATATAATAAGAGACAAATTCAATTAAAAGTGGAAATCATGAACGTGCCAAAGCTGTTAGGACTACATCGGCAGCTTGAGTTTTTCATTGACAAGTTTAATCTTGATACGCCTCCTTGTGGACGTGCCAAAGCTGTCATAACGAGAAACGATCAAGACCGAACCCTTGAGTCACAGTGAGTGTGATTGACAATGAGTTGTCTACCTAATGAATATACGTAGGCGAGAACATGCCAAAGTTGTGAGTCGATATATATTCATGGGATCCACTTTCCATTATGGAATTCAATTTAATTATTGAATTCTCATTTCCATTGGGGATTACGATATTACTTAAAGTAGTGGGAGGCGCTATTAGGTTAAAAATCATTAAATTATGCGGTGTGTAATATTATGTAAATTTTCGTTCATGTTGTTCCTCATCCTATTAGTTTGATAGAATTCAACTTTTATCCACTGCCTGCATATTATATATGTTTTCTGACTTCTTTCTGGTTGCATATTTCTAGAATAGGTTCTAGATTGGAATATATAATGATATAATCCTTCTAGACACAATAATTTCTTATGCAGTAATGATTGATATGAATTGGTTCAAGTCTCGAGATTCTTCACTGCCATTAAGAAAACCCCATTAGGTGTTTGTTTATATAATAATGACGTTTCTTGGCTTTAGTGACATTCAGAGGTCACATGTCAGATACTATTTGTTTTTCGATTATTTGCAAATGTTGTAAATAATTTGAAAGTAAATAATAAAGCTAAAGAAAGAAGATGCGTATAGTTGTATATAGAAAAAATTAATTTTCACAATACGACAATTGTAGGTATTGGATACCAAATCTCTGATCAAGTTATTTAAAATATTGTTGAGTGATTGTTTCGATATTTGATATTAGAACTTGCGACTATTTGATATTAGAACTTGCGACTATTTGATAGTTACTTGTTCTATGTAAAAAGTTGTTACATATTTTAAAATGACTAGTAGTGTCATTAACGAATTGATAAACATCATGAATAGTATTCGGTTAAGTAAATAACTTAGAAAATTATTTTATGATATTTTATCACTTAAGTATTGGATGCTTATACTATATGGCAAAAGATGGTCTGATATTAGATCACACCATATATCTTTATCCATTTAACGAATATTGTATTCGGGAAGGTGACTAAATCTCATTTCACCAATGATTTTCATTGGAATAGAAAATTTATTAAACTGATACATTGTATGTATGGAATTTAATGAATTGTAAATTGCTTAAGGTAGTTTTCTTTACTTTGTAACAACTGTCGTAACTTAGTTACGTGTTTCTGATGAAACGCAAATAGAATATTTTGACTGGTTCAAAAATATTCGATCTATAATTTTGAAAATTGTATCTTCAAAATTCATCTTGAGTCTTTGAATTGTTCAAATATGTTTGATATGATCAAACATATAATTTTATGACAATTTGTTCTAAGGTTATTTGAAGAATATAATTCTTACATCAATAATATTCTTCCATGATTCCATATTGATGGAATTTGTTAGTGCAAGAAATCATATCTTATATGATTTGATTCGTTTGATATTTAGTGTTACCAAATTAGTGTCAATACTCTTGGGGTTATGCTCCAATAATACTAATTCATCATTTTAATTAATATTCCATTAGTTTCTACAATTACGTATATGGTTTGTATAAGTAGAAAATTCGAATCTTGAAATGTTTGAGATTTGAATCTATCTTTTATAAAATTGTTATATAATTGATATTACTTGCGCCTCGGAGGTACGAGCAGAAGTTTATCATTTATTTTATTTAATAGAATATTATATTCTGTTTGATAGAATATCTTTTCTACGATCTCAAGTAATAAATTTTTTTATTACTTAGAGTGTAACATTGGATGTTGGCTATTGTAGAAAAGACTTGACTTATTGAAGTCAAATACGGTGATAAACTATAAATGCAACTACATAATTAATTAGATGAAAATACCCCTTTAATACTTCCATATAAGTGCTATAGGATGTCAGAATCATTCGCAATGTATTTGATACTTAATGGTTCTGTTATTTTTTTATCGAAGAAAATTATCCTGTAACTTATAGTGGGAATGCTATTTGATATTGATTTCAAAAATTAGCATTAAACCATAGACCTTATATTGTTCATAGCTTACTACGATCAAGATTGGAACTTGATTGAGCTTTAGTTATGAAACATTAATAATATGTGCAAATGGTTTGTGCAGTAAAAGTACATTGAGCTTATTAGAGGTTTGACTTTTATAGTATGACAGTGAGAAAAGTTATACCAGTAATCTATTATAGATTCTGAGGAAACTTGTCTCTAGTCGTATTGATTGAATAATTTAAGATCTGTTGGTTAATGATGATATTAAATTTTACATTTTAGCTAAAGAATGCAAAGTTGCATTTCTTAATGGTTTTTTCAGATAAGAGATCCATTGTGATTTTTTAGTTTGAAGAGTTCATTTTGGAATGGCCCTGGTGTTTGTGTTATGCTAAGATTATAATTTAATATAATAGCTTATAGAGCCTATTGTAGACTCGGATGAGCTTTCTGAAAATTTATGTTCTCTAATTTTCATATCAGTCAGATTGTCTGATTTTAGCAAAGCATAAAGAATACATATGAGATTGAAGGGTTAGTGGAAGCGTACAAATTTCTTTCTAGTATTTTATATCATAATGACATTATCATTATTAAGGTAATAATGATATGTTTATGAGGTAAAAATGTTTACCTCAGTCTTATTTTCTCCGTGAATGCAGTGGGATTGATCTCTATTATATTTAATATAAAGTTCTAAATGATATAAAACTAAGAGACTTGTGAGATACTCCTATTAATCTCGTACAAAAGATATGATCAAATAAAGGATGCAACAAAACTATATGTATGATAGTTAGTATAACTTTTTGACAGTTAGTGTATGTCTTATATACAATATTCATCTTTCGTAAATGATGATTCCTTTTTCGAAAGAGATGTTGACTAGAATTTCTAATCATTTTTATGCATCATATGATGATGGCATAGTGAATACTATATTGAGTACGATAAAAGATATCAATTTAATCGTAATTGTTACGAGTTATTTTGATATTCTCTGGACTATAAGATGTGTCTTGAAACATGTTTTTTATTATCTTTGAGATATTAAGAATGAGTTTCAAATTAATGGAGAATAAAGTTCGCACTATTAGGGTTAGATTAGTTTTGAGTCTAGTTATGACGTTAGACAGTCTACATCATAAAGAGTCAGAAAAGATATTGTGAGAGTGTCACTGATGATTTTGCAGTATGAGTGGAATTAGTTGCAACTTATGAAGTTGCATAGTAACCTCATATATTAGAAGTTTGTTATTAGTATTATGTTTGCGATTGTGTACATAATATTTTGAATTTGATCCGTAAATACTTAGACAACTTAGTAGCTGAAGCATAATGTTGATATGGCATCTGATTCATATTGATGTAGAACTTAGTTTCTACAAAAATATGATGATACTTGCAAAAGAAAATGATTATGTTTGTTGGACAAAATCAATATGTCAAAGCAGGCTTACTTGCTGTTACCTACCTCTTGAGTGTCAGATGAGTTCTTGAGGGCCATTAGTATGTGATACACATTGGGATATATATATGATACCATGGAATGTCACTAGAGCAAATGGGAGAATTTGTTAGGGTTGGTGCTCTAAGCGCCAATCTGAATCGTATTTATGTCCGATTCATGAATATGAGCAATATATTTTTTCATAATATTACTAATTTATATGGTAGCACCTCTTGTCTTTTATATACATGTGATGAGTGGTATTTATATCACTATTTCCCACTCATTTGACCTAATGTTTTGTATTGTTTCTCGAGTTTTATGAACGTTTTGATGTGTTTTGTTGTTATTTTGCAGATAAATAAAGTTTGGACAGCACTGGAGGCAATTTGGGACAAAACCGGTCAAAAATGCGTCAACAGGAAAAATTCCTTCTTCTGCGCGTCGCGACGCTGGAGCCTTGCGCGCCGCGACGCCCAGCCTGCGCCGAAGTTGCTAAAATACGCCGGGTCCACAAAATCAGAATCTGAGAAAAGTTGACTTTGCTAACGTGCGCATGCCACGTGTCACCATCACATCGGAGATGCTAAAATGCGCCGTGCCACGTGTCGAAATCTCATTGCTCGGACGGCCACCGCCCAACGTGTCATGCCACGTGTCGCCACATCATCGTCCACATCAGCAGCCACGTCAGCAAGTCAACCGAGTCAACATGCCACGTCATCATAAGCCAATCACAGCGGGACACGTGTCAACATCTCATTCGTCCGACGGCCGCCGCCCCACGTGTCGCCACGTCGCCTTCCACATCATCAGCATGACGTAAGCAATGACGTCATGAACAGTTGACACGTCAGCATGACGTAAGCAATGACGTCATGAACAGTGCCACGTCAGCGGATCAGATCTGAGTCAACGAACCAGCAAGTGACACGTGTCACTGTAGCGCGCGTCGCGACGCTGGCCGCGCGGCGCGACGCGCGCACCCCATTGAAGCCTATAAATTCAGCACCCGATTTCAGAAATTTGTATCCCATCCTCTCTCTTCAAATCCTTCTAAAGAGAGAGTTTCTCTCTCTAGAACTCTTTAGTTTTTACTTTTTTTTACTTTTGTAAATAATTTTAATTACTTTTTGTAATAATAGTAATTTAATTTTTACTTTTTACTTTCTTTTACAGTTTTTACTATTTACTATTTACTTTTTACAGTTTTTACTATTTACTATTTACTTTTTACAGTTTTTACTATTTACCGTGATGCGGTAATTTCTTTATGTTCGGGTGAAAGGTAATTTCTTTTACTATTACTATTTAGATTAATCTCCCTTAAAAATAATATATTTACTATTTAAATTGGACTTAATCAGGATACCGCCAGATTGGTCGGTGGGTAATAAAACATAAATTCCGCCTTTATGGCTGGTTATTTTGGTTCCGCCTCTATGGCTGGTTATTTTGGTTCCGCCTTTATGGCTGGTTATTTTGGTTCCGCCTTTATGGCTGGTTATTTTGGTTCCGCCTTTATGGCTGGTTGATAATAATCACAAGTTTATATATTATTTTAATGGGAGATATCTAAATAAGTAATAGTAGAAATAATTCCTTTTACCTTAACATTTTATTTTATTTTACTTTTCAGTATTTTTATTTTATGTCTTTTATTTTATTATTTTTATTAGTCCTAGTTATGTGTTAGTTATCTAGGGGTTGTGATGACTTTTAATATCAATAGTTTATAAGGGATTATTTTATAGTTTGGATAATCTATAAGTTTACTTATTAAGTCTTAAGCTTAATGCTTCTTATTGTCTGATCACCAATAAGATTGATATGGTAAATCTAAAATGAACTAGACATAGGGATTTTAGGTTTCAGCCTTAGACTTAATAGCCCACGATCTTCCTTGAGGATAGATAACCCTTTTAATAGATTTCCTTACAGGATAGGAATATACCTGTAGGCGGGGGTAGCCATAATTGGAACTTAGACTTAATGAATCCAGGTAATGTGGTTGACATAGGAATATGGTTCAATTGGGTTATACTGGGTATTTGTAGTTGACCATCGGAAGAGGCTCTTACATAATTTAGTGTTCCAGGTTAGTAAACTGATTTATTACACAACATAAAATAATCACTTCATCTTTTAAATGATATTAAAGGAAATCACAACCTTATATCTTTTTATCTGTATTTTCCTTAGTATTTTCTTTTATCTTTTTATTTATTTATTTAGCAAATCTTCAATCAACCAAATCAATCAAGCAATCAATTACATTCTCCCTTTAATTAGATATTTGTAATTAAATAGATTCAATAATTAATAACAACAGTAGGAATTAAGTCCTCGTGGGATCGATATTTTTATACTACTTGAACGATACGTGCGCTTGCGTTATACGTGTGTGTTTACGCCGGTCAAGTTTTTGGCGCCGTTGCCGGGGACTTATATTTCTTGAGTTATTAATTTTGAAGCTATCTAATTTACTTATATCTAATTTTCTTTATTTTTATCTGTAATTTTTATTTCTTTCTTTTGATTTCAGGTGACTTAAAATGGAACACTACTGGGAGATTGAGAGACTACGTGCTTTACAAGAAGATACACCCCAAATCTGGGAGCAACAGTCCGGTTTTCTGAGGCCTGTTGAACAGCCCAATGATTATCACTGGATGCCAGAACCAAGCAATGCTACATTTGTTCATCAGAACGAAATGGGGAGATGTGTGATTTGTGACAGTAACCACCCGAGCGATCAATGTATATATCGATCAGAGTGGGAGAATTTCTGGAGGCAATCATGCAATGAAGAGCCATCACATTTCACAGAGCCACATTTTCCATCTTATCCACCATCTACCTTTGATCTTCATCCACAACCAGAACCATCAGAGGGAGATCAATTGATTCACATGTTCAAGGAACAAGCAGCTCAATTTGATGCACAAGTTCAGAGTAACACAGAATCCATACAAAGAATGACAGATCAGATCAGACAATTAACAGAAAACCAGAAATATATACCTCAAGAACCAGTTCCAGATGACACTGATGAAGCCTTCAAGTACCAATCATTTCACATTGACACTTCAACAGAGAAGGAGGCTGAACAGTATCAACAACCAGAGGTATCAGTTCAGGAACCCGAACCGGAAAAGTCTCGATTTGATTTCTATTATTCTGACTCTGACGAGGAGGAAGCTGATCCATTTATACCAACTGCACCAACAACGGAGGATCAAATTTTCAAGCCTCAAAATGAAGATCTTGGAAAATGCTTTGCACAAATGTTTGATGAAGATCTACCTGAGCCAATCATTTCACCCAGATCAGAGGATGAAGACCTAAAATCTGACATTTCTTTTCATCCTCAGGTTGAAAATTTTGAAACATGTATTTCACAAATGACAGATGAAGAGCTGAATGCAGAAATTTTCAAATACATCTGCAAAGAAAAGGTGGAGCAAAAAGAAGAGCAAATGGAAGAGCAACAGTCAGACCAAAATAAAGATCCAGAGCATTCAGGAAAAACATCGCTGTTTTGGGGAGTACAAATCAAAGATATCGTCCAGAAGCTTGACAGAATGGAACTTCCATTCCAAGTCAAGCATCATACGAGACCTCCTGATTTTCTTTCTTTCTTTTCAGGAACCACTGGAGCAAAAATGAGTAAAAAGGTGGCACGAGCACTGAATGAGACAAAATTCTTTTTGCCACTTTACCGTTGGAAGAGACCCTTCAAAAGCAACGCTCACGGGATTGTCTTTAATCGGACATCCAAAACAACATTGAAACCTCCTTGACAGATGGATTTTAGTCACGTCTGGCTGAAGACGAAAAATTCAGCGCTAGCAGGGAGGCAACCCATGCAATTTGTTATGATTTATTTTCATATTTTGTGTGAACTTTTTAATTTTGTGTGTTATTTTTGTAGGGAAAGGCATAAACGAAGCATTTTAAGACAGAAGGAATTGTGTTTGGCAAGCAAATATAAGAAACAATTCATTAGCAATGGCTGAATAAAGAATGAAATCTTGAGACTCATTCTAATGAATTTATACTAAACGAGTGGCGTATTGCATACACAATTCCGTTACCTTAATTATTGCTTTGATTCGCTTTTCTGTTGTAATTATTTTTATTTTCGTAGACAGGATCCAAACTTTTTGACCTTTCACGATTTCTTTTGTTGTTTAGTTAACAAACGTCCTCTGGAAGATACTTCTGCTATTATTACTCACCCTTTTTCAGGTACTATAAATTCAGCCCGTCATTGCACTTTTGAAGGCATCCTGATTTGAAAAAGAAATACATAAAAAATGGAAGCAACTTCAAGAAGACGAGTTGAAAACATTTGTGTGTTTTGCGGAAGTACTGTTGGTACTAAACCACAATACATAGAAGCAGCACGGGAATTGGGTCGAGTTTTAGCTGCAAGAAATATGCACTTAATATATGGCGGAGGAAATCTCGGACTTATGGGGATCGTTTCAAAAGCCGTACAAGAAGGAGGCAGTCACGTTTTGGGAATCGTCCCAAAACCCTTGGCAGAGGCAAATCTTATTGGCTCATCAAACGGAGAGGAACTGATCGTATCAGGTATGTCTGAACGCCTGGTAGAAATGATTAACCGTGCTGATGCTTTTATCGCTTTGCCAGGTGGATTGGGTACATTGGAGGAAATTTTTATAGTTCTATCTTGGGCGAACCTGAACATACACCAGAAACCAATTGGTTTACTCAACGTTGATGGATTTTATGATTTTCTTTGTGTGTTTCTTGATGATGCTCGGAGAAATGGGTTCGTTTCGAAACCTATGAAAGAACTCCTCTTCACTGCCAGACTTGCTCCAGATCTGATAGACCAACTCATAGCCTATGAACCACAAGTTGACCCTATCCTATCAAAGATAAATTGGTCTGAGGACGATCGTGGTAAGAGGCGTCGAATTAATCTGGATCTTAACCTTTAAGTTCCTATAGATTTCAGCTAACCAGGTACAACCTTCTAACTCTCCTTTTACTGTTTAAGACATTGGGGACAATGTCTCATTTAGGTTTGGGGGAGGAATTTAGTTGATTAGTACCTTGTTTTTAGTTTGTATGTTGTTTTTATTTTTAGTCCAAAATTTTTCGAAAAAAAAAAAAAATTGAAAAATTTTCAAAAATTACAAAAACATTTTGCATTTTTGTGTTTTTATTTTGACTAAAAAGGTGGAATTGGTAAGAGATAGCCGAGTAAGGAATTTCCGCTCCTGAGACGTATCTCAAGCCCATTTTCGATAAAGTTAATTTTTGTTTATTTCCTTTTAAATTATTTAATTTGTGAATTCTCCTAAATCTGACTAAAATGAATCTTCATATGTTCAGTTGACAGGTATTATGAACTTACATGGAACATACAGTCCTGAGCTAAAATTGAAAAGTTTGTAATATTCCGTGCTATAGTTTAATTGGAGGAAGCATCTCTAAATAGTGATGGAGTAAAAAAAAATAAAAAAAAAAAAAAAAAAAAAAAAAACGTCCGAGATCCGAGTTATTAAGTCTGTAAGGGTGTTTTAACACCTAGTGCCCTAAAACCAACTGGTTTGGGAGTCACTGGCCCAAAGCTCGTTACATGGATCGAAGATGCTGCAAAAATATATATATCTGAAGTCTGAGTAATTAAGTTCGTAGGGGTGTCTTAACACCTGGTCCCTAAAGCCAACTGGTTTGGGAGCCACCGACCCAAAGCTCGCTACATAGACGGAAGGTATTGTATATAAATAAAAAATAGAGAAAAAATCAAAGAAAAAATCAGAAAAATCAAAAAATTATTCCATTGCTACAAAAAGGTGTGAAATCTGATAGAACTTTAGGACAAAAATTTACTCTCTTATCAACTGCACTTATGACTGTTGTGGGCAAAAATGAGTTGATTAATATTTTGTTAGCTGTGTATATGAAGAATGGTAAAAAATCGGAGAATTTACTTATTCGGTAATTTAGAATGAAACAAAACAACTAGTAACTTGGAGTAGAATTTTCACCTGATTAGTCACTAACTTTCTTTATTCTCTTTTCGCTTGTCTTTTTGCTTTTGTGTGCATTAGTTTTACTACATTTTTACTTTTTTAAAATGTTTGTGGGTATCATTGCTGTAAGCCCTCACGAGACTACACTCGTCCACTAGGGACACCTAGGGGTTTAAAGGCTTGTTGCATACGCTAAATGCAATCGTGATCCCTACGAAAGTGGCTTAGTTAAATTTTATTTTCATGTTATTTTCTGTTTTGCTCGAGGACTAGCAAAATGTTAGGTTTGGGGGTGTGATGAGTGGTATTTATATCACTATTTCCCACTCATTTGACCTAATGTTTTGTATTGTTTCTCGAGTTTTATGAACGTTTTGATGTGTTTTGTTGTTATTTTGCAGATAAATAAAGTTTGGACAGCACTGGAGGCAATTTGGGACAAAACCGGTCAAAAATGCGTCAACAGGAAAAATTCCTTCTTCTGCGCGGCGCGACGCTGGAGCCTTGCGCGCCGCGACGCCCAGCCTGCGCCGAAGTTGCTAAAATACGCCGGGTCCACAAAATCAGAATCTGAGAAAAGTTGACTTTGCTAACGTGCGCATGCCACGTGTCACCATCACATCGGAGATGCTAAAATGCGCCGTGCCACGTGTCGAAATCTCATTGCTCGGACGGCCACCGCCAACGTGTCATGCCACGTGTCGCCACATCATCGTCCACATCAGCAGCCACGTCAGCAAGTCAACCGAGTCAACATGCCACGTCATCATAAGCCAATCACAGCGGGACACGTGTCAACATCTCATTCGTCCGACGGCCGCCGCCCCACGTGTCGCCACGTCGCCTTCCACATCATCAGCATGACGTAAGCAATGACGTCATGAACAGTTGACACGTCAGCATGACGTAAGCAATGACGTCATGAACAGTGCCACGTCAGCGGATCAGATCTGAGTCAACGAACCAGCAAGTGACACGTGTCACTGTAGCGCGCGTCGCGACGCTGGCCGCGCGGCGCGACGCGCGCACCCCATTGAAGCCTATAAATTCAGCACCCGATTTCAGAAATTTGTATCCCATCCTCTCTCTTCAATCCTTCTAAAGAGAGAGTTTCTCTCTCTAGAACTCTTTAGTTTTTACTTTTTTTTACTTTTGTAAATAATTTTAATTACTTTTTGTAATAATAGTAATTAATTTTTACTTTTTACTTTCTTTTACAGTTTTTACTATTTACTATTTACTTTTTACAGTTTTTACTATTTACTATTTACTTTTTACAGTTTTTACTATTTACCATGATGCGGTAATTTCTTATGTTCGGGTGAAAGGTAATTTCTTTTACTATTACTATTTAGATTAATCTCCCTTAAAAATAATATATTTACTATTTAAATTGGACTTAATCAGGATACCGCCAGATTGGTCGGTGGGTAATAAAACATAAATTCCGCCTTTATGGCTGGTTATTTTGGTTCCGCCTCTATGGCTGGTTATTTTGGTTCCGCCTTTATGGCTGGTTATTTTGGTTCCGCCTTTATGGCTGGTTGATAATAATCACAAGTTTATATATTATTTTAATGGGAGATATCTAAATAAGTAATAGTAGAAATAATTCCTTTTACCTTAACATTTTATTTTATTTTACTTTTCAGTATTTTTATTTTATGTCTTTTATTTTATTATTTTTATTAGTCCTAGTTATGTGTTAGTTATCTAGGGGTTGTGATGACTTTTAATATCAATAGTTTATAAGGGATTATTTTATAGTTTGGATAATCTATAAGTTTACTTATTAAGTCTTAAGCTTAATGCTTCTTATTGTCTGATCACCAATAAGATTGATATGGTAAATCTAAAATGAACTAGACATAGGGATTTTAGGTTTCAGCCTTAGACTTAATAGCCCACGATCTTCCTTGAGGATAGATAACCCTTTTAATAGATTTCCTTACAGGATAGGAATATACCTGTAAGGCGGGGGTAGCCATAATTGGAACTTAGACTTAATGAATCCAGGTAATGTGGTTGACATAGGAATATGGTTCAATTGGGTTATACTGGGTATTTGTAGTTGACCATCGGAAGAGGCTCTTACATAATTTAGTGTTCCAGGTTAGTAAACTGATTTATTACACAAACATAAAATAATCTCTTCATCTTTTAAATGATATTAAAGGAAATCACAACCTTATATCTTTTTATCTGTATTTTCCTTAGTATTTTCTTTTATCTTTTTATTTATTTATTTAGCAAATCTTCAATCAACCAAATCAATCAAGCAATCAATTACATTCTCCCTTTAATTAGATATTTGTAATTAAATAGATTCAATAATTAATAACAACAGTAGGAATTAAGTCCTCGTGGGATCGATATTTTTATACTACTTGAACGATACGTGCGCTTGCGTTATACGTGTGTGTTTACGCCGGTCAACATGTTCGATCTAATTTGGATTAGATTGAATAGATTGAAACTAAATCTAATTTAGTGATATGTATATATATTAGACAAAGACCCCATGATTTACAACGTAGTGCGCAGTTACAACATAGCTTGTAATTGACATTGGGAAGTGTCACTATAAGTTTTATATCCTTAAATTAAATTCCTAATCAAGATTTACAGACACGGGTCGGTTAGTAGAATCCGCTGAGACCAGTACATGTCGTATATCGGACTTGCTACGATGATTTATCCCAATGAACCATGAGTCTTGAGAGACTCGTATAGACGTGTAAGGGTTTATTTGATAAACACTGAACGACTCACTAAAGATTTCCTAATATATGGTACACCAACGTCAATAGGAATCTTCTCAGGTTGAATAGAATAGTGATTCTTTGACTTGAGATACCACTGTGGATATATGAGTTATCCTCCACACTTTGATGACAGTCACGTCACCGATCTATTTAGATCAGACCTCCGCCTATTCGTTGGGTGAGGACTCATGCTCATGATATCTTGTGTGTATCAAGAAATGATCCGCCAATTTTTTTTACAAAGCATAGGTAGTCCATAATTAATTAGCAATCTGTTAAATCTATGGCCATAGTGTACTTCAAAAGTGAGTTCCGAATGTTATTTAGAGATTGCTAATAAATACTTCGACTGGATTATTCAAATAGAGATTTGACGTTAATATCTATATCTCTCGGATAATTCGGATACCGGCGATAGATGGATTATATGTATGCAGTGACCTCGACCTGTATGAATCAGCGAATTTATCTGTGGTCATCATAATTTACGAGAGTCTCACTAATTAAATCTACTCGTAGAGCACTAGGGCAACTGGTATGAATAATATTGATTATTTAAAACTCGTTTAATAGTTAAACGAAAAATACATGCAAAATGGACCTAACGGTTATTCCCGAATTAATATGTATTTGTATTTAATATTTTGATATTATTAAATACACATTAATTAAATATCAAATAATGATATTTGACATATATCATTAATATCTATATTTGAGATATTTAATATAAATATAATACATATATTTAAACTATTTATATTTATTATTTAATTATTTAACTGTTAAATAATTAAATTAATTAATAAAGTAAAATCTTAAGTAATGATTTATGCTTTTGAATGCTTAATTCCATTGGTCCATTTTTGTATTTACTTTATGAAAGATATTTGTTATATTTATTACAGTTAAATATGGACTAATAGAAATGCAACAAAAATTAAATAATTATTATTTTTTTTTTGGTTGTAAATTTCGGCCAAGGTGAGATTGCTTTTAAAAAAAGTGTTTTGTTTTTCATTTACATCACTAACAACTAGTTACCAAAAAATATAACAAGTGGATTTGAGAGCAAAGTTGGAAAACAAGAAGAAAAGCTTGAAAAATACTTAGATTTTGTAAATTTTTCTTAAACTTTCAAACTAAGAAATTATTTCTGCCATGCTTAGCTTTAACATGTGTTGCTAGGATGTTATCTCTACTCTTTTAGTTTGTGATTTAATGGTTTTAAACTTGTTTGAAAGATGATCATGTATGATATTTAAAGTTTGCATGAAATTAGTTCATTAGCATACTTTAAAACATTTGATGGTGATGTTGTCATTCTAGAGTTGCTTTTCCATTCATAAATGACCTAGAATTGTTCTTGAGTTGTTTCATGATGTGAGACTTGATTGGTGTAACATCCCAGATTTTCGGGACTCTTCTAGAAGATTCCCGGACAGACGGTTAGTCTCAGAACAGGATGATAATAAAGAATAAGAGTTCAAGCAATGAAATATATATCAGAATAATATGGAATGAAGACTTGTCGCATCAGAAGACGCGTCGTCTCAAGGAATCAGTTACGCAATTTATTATTATATGTGTAAAGTTTGCGAATTTGGTCACAGAATTAGTAAACGAACTCCAATCGAGTTGGTTCTTTAACCATCAGACTTGTTACTTTGTAACATCCCGCCTAAGACAGGATGTTACCGGCAGGATACAAGCTAACCCTGCCTCCATTAGCCTTTGATTCTGATAAAATTTCAGCATGATGAATGTATGTTACTTTAACTTTGTCTGAGTGTGAACAAAGCATATTGATTATATTTTGAGCATATTGATCATAAAACCATCGTAGATGGAAGTATACAAGGATTAGAATTTATATTTCATTAATTACACATTAGGCATGAATATGTTGTTGGACCATTATGACTCATAGCGTCACTATTTGTACAGATCACGGTGTTTTTGTACAAATTAACTATGTGACAAAGGAGATTGTACTCTTATCATTTGTGATTAGATCACCTAGATATATAAATGATGAGAGGTCCATATGATTTGTTCCTAGAGTGAGAATTGTTGGACAAAATGACCCATAGCGTCACTATTTACACAGATCATTGTGTTGTTGTAGCAAATTAACTATGTGACAAGGAAATTGCACTCTCATCATTTGTGATTAGATCACCATAGATATATAAATGAAGAGAGGTCCCTATGATTAGTTGCTGGATTGAGAATGATATGAGACAGTATCAGTCCCCGAAGGTTTAATCATTAAATATCCCTAGCCGGAGTATTATCGAGACTGGACATCGATAATGCGGAATAGGCTAGTATTGCACTTGTGCACGTTGTGAGGGCACAACGGCATAGTTCTCATATATATAAGTATTGGATACTTATGCAAGTGCGATAGGAGGTCGTGTTTCACCGATGGTACGGGAAACAGCTTCGCTCTGGATAGACCTTTCGGAATCCCATTGGTATTATGACTATGTGTCTATGGGAGGCCGAAATCAAGGTAGGTGTGTAAAGTCTTAACCTGAGACTTACATCGCTAATACTTACGATAATCGATAGACTTTGGTCTTGGTGGTACAGGGCTTTAACCGGTTCTGCGTACACCATTTCTGGGTTTATCAGAGAGTCGTAGTGTATTGGGTGTGATGTCAAGAGGGAAGTATCACTTCAGTCATATTGGAGATGATGTCACGCAGGATACGGTACTAGTGCTCTTGAGTGTTGCGCAACCAATCGGGATATTGTGACCAGGTCATGAATATCCGATTATAGAGACTATGTTACCAGGCATCCGATATGTGCTTCGGACGGGGTAGACACTTATCCAGCCCCAGCCCTAGCACGTGACTATACGATACTGGGCCGATACACACAATACATTGGTATACTACGCTTGATACAGATCTTTAATATTCTTAAATGGATATGTCCGGAGAATTGGGTAGACTTGGTGCGTTGCTAGGAGTCGAACTTGTCTCGTAAATCGGTAAAATGTAGTACTTGGTACGTACGTGATTCGGATACTCCGACGACCGTATTTACTGCCAACTTATCCGGGGATCTCATGGGTCGCTTCCCGATAATCCACCGATGACGCACAACTCGCACTCTTAAATAATCTGGGATTATATAGAAGAGAGAGAAAATTAATCTAGGATTAATTACGGAGATATTTTATCTAGGATAAAATATCGTCTAGAGAGAGATAACGATTAATTCGGAATTAATCGATAAATTAATATATTCGATATAATAATGAAATTAGATTTCGACGCGGAATTAAAATTAGATTTTAATTCGGGCGAACGAATTAATTTAGAATTAATTCGTTAGCGACGTGAATAGTGAATTCGCTAGGCGTAATCATTTAATTACGACGCGACGGAAAAATCATTAATTTGGAATTAGCGAACCCGAGCCCGAGTGTGATTGCGAGTGCATTCGTATTTCGAATTCGAGTGCGGAAATGCAAGTCGCATCAAGCGTCAAATCATTCGTCACATCAAGTGTCAAATCATTCGTCACATCAAGCGTCAAATCAAATGTCACTTTGAGTGATGTGATTGATTGATGTGATTGATTGATTGAAAGACATGTCACTTTATTAAAGTTGATATGACTTAAAGTTGATGTGAATAGTGATGGACTTGACATGAATAGTGAAAGCTAGTGGAGGGAAAACTTTTGGTTTTTGGCTCCAAAATTCATTTAATTTATTAGATAAAATTAAATGGAAATTGATTATTATATTAGAAAATATATAATAAAAAAGGCTTTACACTTTTTGGAATATGTCAACACTTTCATCTCTCTCATTTTCTCTCTTCTTCTCACGCCAAACACACAAAATGTGGACTGTTTTTGAAGCCAAAAACCGTGAGCATGAGGGAAGCAAGAGTGGGTTTTCATGGTGAAAATCCAAGTGCTAGCACACTTACGAGTCTTGCGAAGGTGGTAGGGAGGTTCACCCATGAGCCGGGATCCGTCGGACGAGGCTTGGAGCTCCGTTTCGCAGCTCAAATTTCTGTTTTGCAAGGCAGTGGACTGCTACCAGTGGCGCCAAAAACAGTGGGCTTTTTGGGCTTCATTCGTCTTCAAATCGACTCAACCGATCGATGTGAGTATTCCGCTATCTCCGTTGCTGTATTCACTCATGTTTTCATGTCTTGTTTGATCTTGGGACCTAGATTATAACCAACAAGAATGATATTAGACAGTATCAGTCAATGAAGGATAAATCATTAAATATCCATAGTCAGAGCATTGTCGAGATTGGACATCGATAAATGCGTAAAAGACTAGTATTACACTTTTGCGCGTCGTGAGGGCACAACGACATAGTTCTCATATGTTTGGGTATAGGATACTCATGCATGTGTAATAGGAGGTTGTGTTTTACCGATGGTATGGGAAACAGCTTCGTTCTGGATAGACCCCCTCGGAATTCCATTGGTAGTATGACTATGTGTCTATGGAAGTCTGAAATCAGGGTAGGTGTATTTGGTCTTAACTTGAGACTTGCACCGCTAATACATACGACAATCAATATACTTTGGTTGAGGTCGTCCAGGGCTTTAACCGGTTTATGTGTACGCCAATTCTGGGTATATCGAGAATTGTAGTGTGTTGGCTGTGATGTCAAGATGGAAGTGTCACTCCAGTCATATGGAGATGATGATCGCGTAGGGATACAAAACTGGTTCTCTAATAAGGTTGCAACCGTTAGGATAATATGACTTGGTCATGATTATCCGATTTTAAAGAGACTAGTTGCTCGTTATCCGATATGTGCTTCGTACGGGGCAGACAATGTACCAGCCCCAGACCTTGCATGTGATCATCCGATAATGGATCGAAATACGCAATACTAGGTATACTACGCTTGATATAGATCCTTATTCCTGTAAGGATATTTCTGGAGAATTGGGTAGGCATGGCGCTTTGCTAGAGGCCAACCTTGTCTTGTAAATCGATAAAACGTAGTACTTGGTACTTACGTGTTCGGATAGTCCGACGACCGAATTTACTGCCAACATATCCAGGGATCTCATGGGTCGCTCCCCAAAGATTCACCGATGACGTATGACTCGCACTTTTATACTAATCTGGGATTAATAAGATGAGAGAGAAAATTAATCTGGGATTAATTGCGGAGATATTTTATCTGGGATAAAATATCATTTAAAGAGAGAGAATGATTAATTTGGAATTAATCGGTAAAGTAATATATTCGATATAATAAACGAAATTGGATTTTGACGCGGAATTAAAATTAGATTTTAATTCGGGCAAACGAATTAATTTAGAATTATTTCGTTAGCGACGTGAATAGGAATTATGCTAGGAATGATTTTTTAATTAAATTAGATATAATTACGACGCAACGGAAAGTTCGTTAGTTTGGAATTATCTAACCCAAGCCCGAGATTATTTGCGAGCGCATTTGCATTTCGAATTCGACTGCGGCAAATCAAATCAAGCGTCAAATCATTAGTCGCATCAAGCGTCAAATCATTAGTCACTTTGAGTGATGTAACAACTTGTCAATTGATTTGATAGATTGATGGATTGATGGAAGTGGTTGGCTAGCATTTAATGTTATTTTGGAGCCAAAATTTGGTATAGGTTTTGGAAATCATTTACCAAAATACAACACACATTTTTCCATCTCTCTCTCTCCTTTTTTTCCTCCTCTCATCTCAATGAATCACTGCCATTTTTCTTTCTGGTTTGAAAATCTGAGCAGTGAAGGGGAAGTAAGTGCGATTTTGTGGCAAAATTGAGAGTGCTAGCACACTCCGGGATCATACAAAGGTGATAGGGAAGTCCACCCATAAGCCGGGAATCGTTTCGCAAAGCTTGGAGCTTGGAAGATGACCTCCCAAGGCTGAAACCAGCGAGCAAAATGTAGCCCACTGCCGCACAAACCAGTGAGCAAAAACTGAAGTTTTGTTCGTCAAAGCGTCGCTCAACCGATCGATGTGAGTATTCCGCAACTCCGTGATTGTATTCACACTTATTTCATTGCTTTATTCGATCCTCGGGACTTAGAGTTTTTCCAACAATGGTATCAGAGCGAGTAAAAGCATGAAATACGAATATGGCTTAAAATTTGGGTAAATGTTTTTTAGCATGATTTGAATTAATTGGATGTTTGAGTATGCTTATAACATGTTTAATTGAAGTTTGATTGGATCAATTTCAAGAAAAATGATTTGGAATATTTTTCCCCAAAATTTCTTGCTTGGCTGAGAGTTATGCCCTCTTTGTAATCTTGGTGATTTTGATTTTTTGATTCATTGGATCAGTTAGAATCAATTAGGATGTTGATTTAATGTCGATTGTGGGATTAATTGTTTTGAAACCAAATCGGATATTAAATCCCATCCTTGGCCGAGAGTTTGAGCGTGTTGATTGGGTTTGATTTTTGATCAAAATATGTTGGACATATTTTGTGGTTAATGAGCATGATTAGTTGTGTTAATTGATGTTTTAGAAATGTTAATTGGGTAATTAATTGTGTTAATGCACTTTGATTAATTAGATTATGAAATTGGATTTTTTGTAATATAATTAATTGGGCCTTAAATTGGATTTGGGCTTGTTGTGTTGTTATTGGGCTTAATGGGCTTTGTTGTACAAGGTTGGGTTTAGGCAAAATTGGTTGGGTCCAATTGGGCCCAAAACCGCTTCCATAAAGCCCAAATGCGACTTAGTGAACCTCTAAAGTTTAATTGGGCCTAATGGGCCAAAATTAATTTTAGGGTTATGGGGTAATTCCCGGATTGGACTTTGGTTATGGGTTTGACCCGAGTTGACCAAAAGTCCACGCCTGAAGAAAATAATTAAAAGCCCATTGGACTTTAATTAAATTGACGTTGGACGTTAATCGGGCTTTGAGACTCGTAACGATTAAATTTGGAATTTATGTCGTAAAGGTTCGTAATTAAAGTGTAATATTTAATTTGGAATTAAATAAATGAATTAGTATTAAATGCATATTAAATTAGATTTAATGTTGTAGTTTAATTTAATTCGAGAATTCATACTTATTCGCAAAAACGAGTTTGACTCGAACAAAATCAAATCGTTGTTTGAACATTTGATGATCACTAATTATCAGATTAATTAATTTTATTAGATTGATTGATAACATGCTTGTGTGAATACATGGTTGCGATGCATGAATAATGTATATCGGATGGATATTAGATGGGTGTGACAATTTTAGAAATTGTGTAATAAATTTGATTTATTAATTGGACCTGCGTGTCCAGCCTTATTACCTCTCATTTCTTTGTATTATCTTCTCACCTATTCCCCTCAATGTAAATAAGGTTTCTTTAGAAGTGTAGTGTAATAGGTAGAAGTGATACTTGTGCTAGCGGGAGAGAAAAATAGAGAGATTTGATCTAGGATCATTGTGTAAAGTATCCATCCGCATATCATTATTATTTTTCATAAGCGCTTTATTATGTGTTTAGAATGCATATTTAAGGGTGTATGATGATGAGACCTTTACAAAGATAATAAATTGGTTGCCAATTTGCACGCGAAAAACCCTCACAATATATTAGTATGAGGTTTCTATATACTACGCTTGATATAGATCCTTATTCCTGTAAGGATATTTCCGGAGAATTGGGTAGGCATGGCGCTTTGCTAGAGGCCAACCTTGTCTTGTAAATCGGTAAAATATAGTACTTGGTACTTACGTGTTCGGATAGTCCGACGACCGAATTTACTGCCAACATATCCGGGGATCTCATGGGTCGCTTCCCAAAGATTCACCGATGACGTATGACTCGCACTTTTATATTAATCTGGGATTAATAAGATGAGAGAGAAAATTAATCTGGGATTAATTGCGGAGATATTTTATCTAGGATAAAATATCATTTAAAGAGAGAGAACGATTAATTTGGAATTAATCGATAAATTAATATATTCGATATATTAAACGAAATTGCATTTCGACACGGAATTAAAATTAGATTTTAATTCGGGTGAACGAATTAATTTAGAATTAATTCGTTAGCGACATGAATAGTAATTATGATAGGCATGATTATTTAATTAAATTAGATTTAATTACGACGCAACGAAAAGTTTGTTAATTTGGAATTAGCGAACCCGAGCCCGAGATTATTTTCGAGCGCATTCGAATTTCGAATTCGAGTGCGGCAAATCAAATCAAACATCAAATCATTAGTCGCATCAAGCGTCAAATCATTAGTCACTTTGAGTGATGTGACAACTTGTCACTTGATTTGATAGATTGATGGATTGATGGAAGTGGTTGGCTAGCATTTAATGCTATTTTGGAGCCAAAATTTGGCATCGGTTTTGGAAATCATTTACCAAAATACAACACACATTTTTCCATCTCTCTCTCTAATTTTTTCCCTCCTCTCATCTCACGGCATCACTGCCATTTTTCTTTCTGGTTTTCTGGTTTGAAAAACCGAGCAGTGAAGGGGAAGCAAGTGCAATTTTGTGGCAAAATCGAGAGTACTAGCACACTCCGGGATCATGCGAAGGTGATAGGGAAGTCCACCAATGAGCCGGGAATCGTTTCGCAAAGCTTGGAGCTTGGAAGATGACCTCCCAAGGCCGAAACCAGTGAGCAAAATGCAACCCACTACCGCACAAACCAGTGAGCAAAAACAGAAGTTTTGTTCATCAAAGCGTCGCTCAACCGATCGATGTGAGTATTCTGCAACTCCGTGATTGTATTCGCACTTATTTCATTGCTTTATTCGATCCTCGGGACTTAGAGTTTTTCCAACATATGTATATGCACATGTATGACATTGTAAGAAAGCATGGCTATGGTAGGAGGAAGCATGAGAAATGCATATGTATATGTGTGTGTCTGTGTTAAGATTTTCAGCAGTTGAGCAAAAGATAAGATTATTTTCAAAGATTCAAAATGTTTCAAAGAAGAGTTATAAATGTTTTGAAAGATAATATATTTCAGGAAAATATTTTTACAGTTTTGAGACACCGTATATGATTATATTGTTTTCGAGGCATGAGGTAAGACCTCACCTAGTATGTAACTATTACAGTTGGAATTGAAGGATACAGAGAACATATGCACATGTAAGGCCAGGATGGCGCTTAGGATCGTGTATCTGGGCCCTAGTTTAGAGCTTGGGCGGTAACATTGATGCGCACCCCCAGTTCTATTGGTGGCTACACTGCCAAATGAGCTGTTGTCCTGGGTGTAGAGCTCTACGTCGCCAGTTGAGCTGTTGTCCTGGATGTAGGGCACCACCAGCCACAGAGATGCCGCAGTTGAGCTGTTGTCTTGGGCATCGAGTACCATCAGTTTTTAGAGATGCCGCAGTTGAGCTATTGTCCTCGGCATCGAGTATCATCAGTTTTCAGTTTTCAGACTTTCAGTACACATTTTTCAGATTTTCAGTGCCTAGATTTCAAAAATCAGATTATAGTACACGGTTTTCAGAGACAGAATTTAGAAATAGTTTTTCAGATTTTAGTTTTCAGTTACAGCTTTCAGAAAGAGCTTTTTCGGAAAAAAAGTATTCAGAAACATCGGTTTTATAAGAGATTCAAAATTTTAAAGCAGAAATCAGTTTTCAAATAAAGTTTTCAGCAAAGAGTTTTTCAGAAATATGTTCTAAAGGCATAGCATGTTAAAGTAAAGTATGGTTTGCAATTATTGCATATAAATAATGTATTCTAGTAACTCATTTGAGATGCATATAGTCGATGTTAATGCATTATAGCATGATTACATTTTGATGCATGTAGCTAACATTGATGCATGATTTCATTATTATGTTTATATGTATTTTGTGGATGATGCTTGTATGAGATATAGGGTTACATAAGAGATTATCTTTGTGAATATTAATGCGTGATTATATAATTGCATTAATATATGTAAGCATGATCTAAATAGTGTGATAAATATTTGAAAGAAAGAATATTTAATTTTCTGACTTGATGAT